>JAAXCT010000863.1:0-306910 GCA_012490785.1 Eragrostis nindensis
CACATTATAGCAGCCAAGGAATTGTCTTAGCATATATGACATTAAACAGTGCTATGTAGCAATTAATTTAATTATAACAGTGCCAATCCCTTGGTGTTGTTACTAGAAATGCATGAATTGTATTTTACTTTGATGTGTTAGAACCAAAGAACATTTGGGAACAAAAAATACTGGTACTGCCCGATTTGTATTAGTGAAACCAGAAATCACCATACACCATTGCATTCTATTTTGGTGATCTAAAGATTTATTTTCTCGTTATATACAACTCAAGTAACTTGGACTGAAAAGACGCTCAAAGTGAAGTGTTCTTTGACTTTATGGAATCATAATAAAATACATGTGTAATCTGCTACTACCGGTTGTAGCAACCTTTGTACTAGTGAGTGACCCCTTTGGCCAGGATACAAGTAATTATTTATTCATCTAAAGTTAGGAAAGCTCTATGCTACTATAACTACCATATAGCAGATACAATTGCACTAGTAACAGCAAACTTGCTTGCTTTTTCATTGCAGTTCTTATAATGATTCATTGGGGTTCATGAACTTTACTGTTGCTGCCTCCAGGAGTTGCACTCATTCTCTTTTTGCAAACCAGTAATGCTTGCTGCCTACTGCTTCCTTCTAGCCCCAGCCGTTTCCTTGGAATCTGCAATGTACATACATGCACTTTAGGCCATATGCTTACTATCAAGAGCTTGGCATACGAAATGTTATTTTTTCCTGAACTCACTTTGCAGCAGATATAGCTCTTGAAGTGGGAGAGGGTAGCCTTGTGGGTTCTGCTGTACTGAAGCCTTGAATCTGCAATGGAAGAACAGGTGCTTTAGCTTACGGCTGACGTGCAAAGTTTACAAGATACTAAATGGTTCGCAAAGCTTTGACTGCAATGGAACTCACCTTGAAGCTGCAGGAGCTCGAGATGGATCCCGAGGTTGATCAAGCTCCTCCACTGGCCATCACTGACCCAGCCCTTCCAGCACAGTCCAGCTCTTGCCTCTCCTACAGCTGAACGATGGAGTTCTGCAGATCTTTCGGTTCTAGAAGAACGGGAGTTGCCAAGTTTGTGAACTCAGAGAATGTTGCTCTGAGCCATGGAGTTGTCTGGAAGGGATGCTTTCATGCTCTGCTCCAAACTCTTCCCTGTGCTTTTCAGTCTGGAGCCTGGACGCAAGGTGAGGTGAGGGGAGCAGGTAGAATTGAGTACTGGCACTTGGTGAGCATTGAATTGAGTAGTGGGAGTTGCTCCTCTTTTACTGGCAGCATTGGTAAATGGCATGGGCCGCCGACGTGGAACAATAAACCTAGCATCAGTAGGATTGTTACAACTTGTGACTCCACTATTTTCCCGGCTCCCTTCTAGAGCAGGTTATGTGTGGCCAACAGTGTAGAGCAGCCTGCAGCTGTGTGTAGCATGCGGCACCATGGAACAAATGGCCTCCCATATACCAAGGCAAATGTTCCTAGAACTTAATGAAGTGTTCACGATTTTGAAATTCAAATGTTACTGCACAGTTGATCAAAGGACACAAATAGTTCAAAATGTAAACTAAATAGAATGAATAAGAGCATACCACAATCATGTCTGCAAACTAACTGATTAACACTTAAGCAGTAGTACATGCAACCATTCACTCACAAGTTTCTGCAACTAACTCACTGATCCACTAAACTGCCAATGTCACACAAGCGTAACCGGCAAAGTTATTGCAACCTCAGTTGCAAGCTTAACTAATACGATTAACCCCTGCAACTACATACTAACTGATCAGATGCACACAATCATTTTTTCTCAACTTCACTACTGGAGACGCAAAATACAGGGATACAACACAACTACTTGATCACTCATCAAGCCTAGCACGAATCTCTTCCACCTCCTCGACGCAGACGCGCTTTCTCTTCAAGTCCCTGCCCCCAGGTGGAGCTGGCTCACTGTCCGACTGGCCATCATCTTGGTCATCCGGTGCTGCCAGAAACAGCAGGTCCGAATTGTCTGCCACCTCCTCCTCTGCTTCTTCCAGTTCCTGCATAAACAAGAAGAGTTAGTAATTAGACTCGTTATAAAAACGAGGAACTGCACAAACAAGCAGCGATTAACAACCGGGTTGGGTTTGTATGCGCTGGTGACTTCCTCTTCCTCATCGTTTCCGGCACCAACTGCACTGGCCTCGTCATCAGCTTCGTATCCTCCGACAGATGAAAGGTCCTCCTAGCAACCAAAAACATCCAAAGAAAGATTGTTCAGTTCAAATTCGAAGAAAGAAAAGGAAGAATATTCAAAAACTAATCAGACAGTTCAAATTATTGGACCCTTTGAATTAGAACGAAAGAAAGTTTGATCAGTTAGTCAAATAAGGCACCTTGGAAGCATCCACGTAGGACACCAAGTCTTCGTTGCAGGAGATGCAGGACTCCTGCTCACTGTTGCTTACAACTTCAGACATTGCTCTAAATTTCACTCTTTGGACTATTGTGCTGAATCCTTCTAGTTTGCTGAGTTTTGGGATGGGCAAGTAGTCATATATATAGGGAGCTCATCACCGGCAGCAGCCAGCTTCCCTCCCAACACTTGGATTCAAATGTTCGAATCCCACTAGCAGTATGGCTTCACCACTTGTAGTCATCAATAGCAAACTGTACCATAGGTTGCTAGCACGTATGGTAGTTAAATGCTGTTACTTTTTGCCACCTACATGGAAATAAAATGTTCCTGCACTGTTTTGATTCACGACCAACCAACCTCTATTTTGATTCAAATACTGGCAATAACTAACGTTTCCAAGAGGGATGTCAGTTAAAGTAGCAGTTTACATACTAAACCTGAATACTGCACTAAACAGTTTGCTGCAAGTTGTACTTTAGCATAACAAAATGCTTGCAAGTTTGCAGACACGGTCCAAAATACACAAGTTTGCAGACACGGTCCAAAATACAAAAGCGACCATAAGTAAGCAAATTCCTTTGCTGTGCTACTCTACGTCATAAATGATCTTGCCCATTGGCTTAACAACTTCATTCATCACAGGAATATTTGCCTGGTTGCCTTGGATTGCCATCATTTCAGCCAGAAGCACCACCTTGAACTCTTCATATGAATCCTGCAAAATTTCAGTAAACCAATTAACAGTTACAATTGTGACAATTTATACTATTTTATCAGACTAATTATTTTGTGCGATTATGAGTAACCTTGGTAAAGTTGCGAAATGTCTCCCCATCAAACTCGCGAATCCCAAGTAGTGTCATCGGACCAGTTTCATTGCTGCGCAAGGGAATTAATTCAGTTTCTTTTGTAGGAAATCACAAAAAAGTGTTATGAGAATTTTAGTACCATGGAACAACAGGCAGAGGTGACTTCAGGTAATCATTACGCCAATCTTTCCAATCAATGTCCCACTTGTCGAAGAAGTTAGCCGATACTGCGTCGATGTCTAACCTGATCTTCTCAACTACCCGACTATGTTTCTTTTGATAGAAGTCATTCTCTTGCATCTTGTAAAATGGGTCAAACACATGGACACATTTCTTTTTGAAGTCCCAGAAATAAACACACCAGTCAAAGAGAACCTGAACAGGCACCACTATCTGCATTTCACACATGATTCATCAAAAAATAATCATTCGTCCGAGTAGTTTCTGCATGCTCAGGTATATCATATTAGAATTTTGTACAGTTTCGCCACTTACCATCCGGCAACGATTAATCTCGTACTTTATATGAGCACCAAGGAATTGTTCCCTTATGGACCTCATGCAACATGGGGTCTGCTCAGCTTGGCTCAGAACCTGCCTCAGAATCAAAGAAACAAAGGAATATTATTAACAATAAAAAAATGGAAGATTTGAATAAGTACGAAAGCAAGAGCTTGGAACAAACAACGTTGCAATACGTACCGAAAATTCGGAATCCAGTATATGGCGCCACCTTCTATCATTGCAGTTGTTGTACATTTCGTCGTCAAGCTGCACAAGCCTCCGGACAGCCAGATCATATAGGTTGTAGTCGAATGGTTCCTTTCCCTGGAAACAGGATACCAATATTTTTCCCACTGACCTCCAAGTATCGTGGAGACATATGAGAAATCCATGTCCTATAAAACCATATTTTATTAGCTATCTACACTTCTGATCATAATAATCAGTTACAGGCATAGATGCAAATCCTTCCATACTTACTTTTCAAGATCAACACTTCCACTTTTCATCAGCTTTTCAACGAGTTTGCTTGCCATTGCTGGATCCATTAAACTGTGCTTCAATTCATAACACCAGGGAGACCTAGCTAGGCGCTGCACCACCACTACATGCTTCACTATTGGCGAGTCAGTCACCTCATCGTTATAAGATCTCTTGTTCACATTCAGCTCATCTTCACCGGTTATTATCCTTCCATAACTTCGTGATCTGCAAAGATTTTGCTTAAAGAACCAGGTGACACTGTTGAACCTTTGAAACGATGATCTGGTGTACTCCATGAGTTTTCATTCATTTTCCTTTTATTGCTCATTGGCCTTGGTGTCACCATACCAACCAACTTTTCAGCCAAGTAATCAGGGGCATCATTTGGCACACCAGAAGGGCGCTCAACCTGAGCCCCCTCACTGTTCCCAACTTGGACATTGTCATTTTCCCCTTGGGAATCAAAGCTTAGGTCGAACGATGGAGCACCAATTGCATCTGTTGTTCAAACAGAATAAAAGAATTGTTAGATAATTAAATGTTACTAGAATCTGAGTTAGTAAATTAACATAACAAAGAAAGTACATAACATACCTTTCATGGGGTCGACGTTAGCACTTATGTTTGGGACCTCTCCTATATGAATGTCAGCTTCTAATGGATATATTGGGCCACCTGACAATATTGTTTCCGGCAGGCTGTAATCCTTCGACGGCCATCTTTTCTTCGGTTGGTATTTAGGCTTCCTCCGAATGACGTATCCTGAAAAGTAACTCAATTACCAATGATAGTTGTATATGTTGCTTAACAATTACAATGTAACAAGGTTAGGTTTCACCTTCATCTGCTGATTGGTAACCGGCTGTAGGTTGGATTCTATCACTGATTCTCTTGACACCGGATCTTTGGGACGAGGACCCTTCCACTTGTCCCTTTCCTGATATCTTCTCATTGTTTTCAAAAGTAACTACTTTGTTCTTCTCACGTGGTTGCTTTCCTGGTATCTCCTCTCCAGTCTGTTGACCTCTTCCTGAGCACAACAAGAATTCCAGCAACACAAGATTTTCTTTCATTAGAGTAGCTTTTAGTTCTTCAAAGTGTGCCGCACACCTTGTATTATAGACTGCCAAAGCTTCCATTTGCATCTTATTCAGCTGCAGAAGAACTATAGCTTGTAAGTGATCTCAGAAAAAACACAAACATCAACAAATTCAGTACCAAAACCAGTGGAATTGTAAGACGCTTGTGCTGAGCGTACCGTGCCATTGAAACTCTCCTTCAAAAACTTTCCCAACTCAAAACCATAAGACACAGGCATTTGTGGTGGTATATGTATTGGTTTCCAATAGTTGTTTCACTTGCAGCTTGAATATTTGTATCGCTTAATTTTGGCACTATCCTAACCTGAAAAGGACCAGCGATAAACAGTTAGTTAAATGAACTGATATTGAATTTCATGCTCCAACCGAAAGAAAATGGTTTCCACGATGACGCACCACATTAGTACCCCAGCTTCGCTTCTTTGAACCAGAGCTTGAGCTTGCCTGGTCAGCCTCCATAATCAAACGTAGTGAAGTGCAGTCATATGCTTTGATCCTCGGCATGAGGTGCCGCTGCTTGTCAACTCCTTTCATGTTCACAGCGTCCAGGTACAGTATCTGAAATTGAAAACTGGTTTGTTAACTATAATTGTTCTCAGTTTTGTCTACATAAGTTATAGTCCCACAATAATTGATTCCGCTTACCTGCAGGAATATTGAACAACCCGTTATGTTGGACACTTTCCTCTTAGTTTTAATATCAGATTGCACCTTCATTGCTGCATCAACCAGCTGCTCCACAACATATTCTCCCCAATTGTAATATTGTATCTCATCTGGATTCCTGATGGCACCCCAGAAAGAGCAGTTACCAACTCCATTTTTTGTTGTTGGAGCCAAGAGGTGCCCGACCACGAACACAACAAACGCAACTTTAAAATGGTCTCTTTCTTCCTTGCTCATTGGCCCTGGATACTCTTTCCTTACTATTCTACCAGCTGCTCGCAGACTATTCTTTTCATTAGGATGTGCACCAATCACTTTTCTCATAAACAGCTTCTTGAATTTTGGATCTTCATTGCTGATTCCAGTAACCGGCCGGCCGCCACAAGGAATCCCTAAGATCCTTTTCACATCCATGTCAACCATATCAATAACTTCAACTCCATCAACCACAATTGTCCTTGAGTTGGGCTGCAGTTTGCTAAGCAACCATACTGTGAAAGCCCTACTAACTTTGTTGATCTGTGGCATCTCCAACAGTCCTCCAAACCCTATTTGTCTCACCAGCTCTTTCTTCTCCTCACTAAACTTGGCAATAGCTCCAGCAACACATTTTACTGAACTCCTTGTAGATGCGCTAGAACCTTCCATTATTTCATCCATGTTGTCCGGTTCCTCGGTTCCATCTCCTTTGCTGGTTTCTCCTTCAGGATCAGCATCGTCGATGTAGTCTTCATCCTCATCCTCTTCAGCTGATGATGAATCTGAAAAGAACCCCGTTTCCTCCATCTTCTCCGCGTTTGCCTCTCTGCCAGTATATTATGTAAGGTGCAATTGTTAATACCAAATGTATACATCTAATCATGCAGTTGTGAAATCCAACAATGTGAAATAACTAAACAGGAGATGCTAGTCGGATCTTTTAGTCAAATCGTAGTCGGCAGCATAACACGAGATGCTAGTATTTGACATCAATTAACAGGAAATGCTTTTCCTTGCGAACAAAATCTTATTTGCTATCATACGAACTAAAACAACTAGTTCCAGTTGATTTCAGTTACAGAATATTACAGAACAGGAGCTTTCAGTTCAGGTTCTACTTCATTACGGGACATTACAGAACAGGAGATTTCAGTGCTAGTTGATTTCAGATTTCAGGAGGTTTCAGTTCTACTTGATTTTAGTTCTAGTTGATTTCAGATTGTAGAAAACGAAATGTTTTTCTTTAGAACAGTAGATGCTTTTTCTCCAAAACTCTGGTAACATTACAGTTCAAGATTCTAGTATTTTACAAAAAAGAAAGGAGATACTAAACAAAGAGGAGGAAAACATTACAGTTCAAGATCAAAACAAAGAGGAGGAAAAGTACCCGTTTTGTGGAAGCACTTGTTCTCCCATTCTCATCTCCTGCTCCTGAGCGCTCATGGAAGCTGGTGGAAGCGGAAGCACTTGTGTTCCAAACTCTTCCTTGTTCGTGAGGAGTGTATCTGGTGGAACCGAAAGCTGGGGAGGGTTGCGAGAAGGAAGGTTTCATTGACTGGAGTAGTTGCTTTGTGTGACAATTAAGTCATACAGTATGTGGAACTCCTGTTCCAGTTACCAAACAGTGCTCCTGTTCCAGTTACCAAGCAGTGCTATAGGTCTGCCAGCACTGTACACAGGGTATGGCATGTCACAACTTGCCTGTGCTATATGTCCTTGACCAATTGCTCCAGCTTTTAGGCACCTTTGGGTTTCCCTATAAGAAAGGACATAGTAAAATATGAGACATATTTCCAGATCCTTCATTGTGAGCACGTATTAGCAACAAGAACCATGTCGAAAATTCAGTTTATTCATCCAGAATTCGTTTCAAGAACCATGTCCATATTTAGCAACAAGGATTTTATTATTTAGCCTCGGAACTATGAATTTTGTATCACTAGTAGAATTTTCATTGCATCTATTTTTAGTAGTTGCCAAATAGCACAGTGCATACTTCAGGTAATGTAGTTATTAAAAGTTGTGGTACGAAAAAATAATATAAAACACAAATGATGTCAACCATCCAACTTAGTTCATTACATATTAGATAGCAGTGCAGATAATTAGGCTACAGAGATAACAAGTCCACATAGTTCAGTAAATATAGCAGTTTTCATGTAGCAGAATGTCAGAATAAAAAGTACCAATCAGAATTACGACATGGAATACATCCCAATGTTTAGAAATATAACCACACATTAATCAGTTGGACTATTTCTTCTTTTTTTTGACTGATTGACGGGTCTTCTTGACTGCTTGACGGGTCTTCTTGACTGCTTGACGGGTCTTCTTGACTGCTTGACGGGTCTTCTTTTTATTGGATTTATAATTGCAGTTGCCTTCATTGTGGCCTGTTTGGTTGCACTTAGTACAGAACGAATCTTCCTCAATATCTGGCAAAAGCCTGTTGTTCTTCTTCTTCTTAGACTTGGATCTTTGCTCAGAGCCTGACTTGAAACGGTTACACTTCGGGCGACCTTTGGGGCGACGAACTTCTGGAGCTCGTATGCTCTCAATATCAGAGTCACTCATGTATGCACTTGAACCAGCTGCACCATAGGTATTGCCAACTGCAGCGCCATTCTCAGAAGACGAGGTACCACCTACACTCAAACTAGCTACAACTGATGTTGAGTTTCGACCCTCCATATTAAAATCAGGTTGCTTGCTCCGCCATTCCAATAACAGATCAATCTCCTTGGCAGTATTCTTTAAGTTACGAGCAACAATATCATGAATATCTGGGTCATTGTTAGCTTTCTGCACAACATCAAGAGCATCTCCATAAAGAACAGTCTGACGCAGCTGGTTAGTAACCGAATCAGCAGAATCTTCAAGAGCATAGTCAGCATAATCAGTGGTGCAGGCCATTCTTGTCCAACGTTTCATTATGTGTGCTTCTGGTATCTTCTTAACCCCGGTATGGATTAAAACCTGAATGGAAAACAATAAACAAGAGATGTCAAAAAACAACAAGCGGATTACGGGCAGGAACCTTCATTAACAAGGTGTCACCTTAAGTGCATGGCAACAGAGCATGCCAAAATGGTCATACAATCCACATTCACAGCTATATCTCTCGCCACCATCTTCTAAATTGACAGTGAATATTCCACGGGCCCACTTTTTCCTCACATGATCATTAGTGTGGACAACACGGTACTCAGTACTAGAAATAGTTTCCACATGATACCTTGCTGATTTATCAATTTCATCCTTGAACAGCATGAAAGATTTCTGTGTGTACAGAGAAAACGCATGCTGTTCAATAGCATACACCCTCTTGTGCCGGTACTTAAACTGTAAGGAAGTAGACGAGTTCAACAAAGAAACATTAACAAGATAGTGAATAATGAGCTGAAAACAAACAAAAAAGGAGGCAATAGTAGCTCGACAATTTCATTATTGGGTTCAAAAGTGAACATAAAAGCCTGAAGCTCAGCACAGTACCTGTTTGGTTTTGTGTTCTGCTTTGTGTTCAGCAGCAGACCGCATGAACAAGAGTTTCCTATATTGCTCCACAAATCTATTCATGGATGAATTCCTCGGCACTAACTTCTTAAGTATGCTGTTGGCACTTTCTGACCTCTGTGTGCTGGTCATTCGAGCACAATAGACATGCTTCGACCATGGCTTGGCCCACATTTTTCTTTTCTTGAAAGTTTTTTCCATGAAAGAGTGTCCATGTAGATTGTAACGGTCCAGCAGATCAGCCCATGCACTTTCAAATTCATCCTCTGTCAGCATCTCATTGATAACGAAATGAAATTCAGCCCGAAAAGGGGAGTTCACACGATATATTGGACCAAGCTCTTCCGGTGCTTTTTTAAGCACATGCCACTTGCACCACAAATGGGTAGTTCCTAGCATAACATACTTGATTGCTTTGGCCATTGCCTTGCACTGGTCTGCAAAAATCATAAAATCATGTGGTGTTAGAAACTGGATTGCAAATATATAATATACTGTAAAATGCATCATGCAAAAATAATATGCAGCAATTTGCAACCAATAAAAACATGAAAATTAACTATACAATGAGCACTAACCTGTTAGTATAGTCAGTGGATGTTTTCCACCCATTAGAGTCAAGAACTCGTTAAAGACCCACTTGAAACTTTTAGCAGTTTCATCACGCATTAATACGCCAGCAAACAGGACACTTTGGAAATGATGATTCACTCCAACAAACATACCAAATGGCATTTTGTATATGTTCGTGCAGTATGTAGTATCAAATGTAACTACATCACCGAAATGGTTCCACTGACTCCTGCTCTTTCCACTGGCCCATATAAGAGTCTTGATTTTTTTCTCTTCATCCAAATCAACCGCAAATTGGAACCCAGGGTCTTCTTGGCGCATCTTTCGGAATAAACGAAGTGTCTTCATCACATCATCATCCCTTTGGTCCCTAGCTATCTGGGAACAAACTGCCCTCAATGTTTTCTGGTTAAATGGCACATTTTCCATGCCACCATACAGACTACCCATGATGCAATGCACTCGGCTGAGAGTCACATTGTTCTCGCGAAGGTAGCGGATCATGTCTTTTGTGCATTGCTCTATCTTACTATGGGAATTCCACTCACGCTTCTCACCACATGAAGAAGAAAGTGGATGGTTGTGTTCAGGGACAAAGCGGCTGATATACCGTCCATAATCGTCAGTGCGAAGCAGACGTATCATAGCCTTGCAATGGTCTCTCTTCGAGCTCCTTGTACAGCGAGGATCAAAACCCTGGGGAATCCAAGGATTAGAATTGTACAGCAAAGACAGTTCAAAAAAAAAGGAAAGCAAGAACGATAAACGTGCAATCTAGTAGCCTACCTCTTTCTCACAAACCAGTTCTTGCATTGTACGTTTACCATTCACTCTGTTCCTTGAGCTAGTACCAAATCGGATACCGAACCCAACCTCCCAAGAATAGAGGTTGAAAAATTGGTAGGCCTCTGCCCTAGAGTCAAAGACCATGCCCAGCACAGGTTCAAAAATGTGTTCAGTTGTCCGCTGTTTACAGTTCCTCATGGCCTTCTCAATAGCTCCCATATTGCGGGGTTCCCGACTATCTGGGGGCTTAGCACCTCTGGATAACTTTGCCCTGCAATGTCACAACAGAAGGATCAGAGACAACAATATATATTGTTGAATAAATGTACACAAATGATATAAGTATTAACAAGCAAGTACCTCTTCCTGTACATAGAAGCACGTGTCAAACCATGATAAATCTCATATTGCATATCAGGGCTAGATTTTCGAGCATCAGTGGTAAATACAGCAGGCCTTGGTTGATCATCTTCAGAATCATCATCTTCTTCATCAGATGAGTCATCTAATGTCAAATCTGGTGGCGCTTCTTCAGGAGAGCTATCTTCACACCCAGCATCTGAGACATCATCAGCATCACTCCATTCATCTATAGGAGCATCTTCTATACCTAATTCTCTTAATTCAGCCTCCTGGTCAACTAGTACTATTTCATCATCATCATAGTCATCGGCAGCGGCATCGGCTTGAGTGATGGGCCTAATATCTGCATGTTGCCGCTTCATGCCGCGACTAGCAGAATTGACTTGGGAATTACCAGATAAAGATGCAGTACTAATATTACTGCTGGTTTCTGGGCCGGCCACACTATTACTATGAGCAGTTTTGACCCTTGAAGCATGAGAAACAGCAGGCAAAACAACAGGAGCAGAAGGTGTTGAACCATGTAAACAACTGCTACTATATCCTGCTTTGAAGTTTGCCGCAGGATTATATTGTGCCTTCTTGCGGTTCAATCCAGCACTGACTGATTTCGACGTACCTCCAGATGAGGACGACTTTTCAGCGGCCACATGTGCAACTCCAGGGGAGGTTCCATTACTGCCTGCAGGTATACACCCTGGGAATGCAACTAACCCTTGGGACATTGTGGCAGAATTGAACGATCCCATGCCAACACCATTTGTGGCAACATCAATCAGCAGTGAACGAAATGATCCCATGCCATCTGCAAAAATAGGATAAATGTGTCAACGGTCCATAAGTGGAAGGTGAAATTCTGTGGTAGTATGAGAATAAAATGGTAAAGCTTACAAGTAGCTTGGCTTTCATTGGCGGCAGTAGACTGATGAACCACACCTTGACCAAGATTAGGGAAATCATTGCAATTGCTCCGGAAAGGATTCTGTGCGAACACGGGAGGATGCGAAACATTGGAAGTAAAGGTGGAAGACAGTGGTCCAATGCAACGGAAGTTGCTAGAGCTCATATTTATCATGGAGCTGGAGAGCATACCAGATGGAAGAAAAGATCCTCCACTGCAAATGGAACCAGCGGCGCCAGCTGCACCGAATCCAGTGGCACGGATTCTTGCCGATTCGGGAGATTGGGCGGGGAAGAAAGGAGGCAAGCCGGCACCGGCACTGCCACTGCATGTTGGGGACACGACGGCGCTCCCGCCGACGAGAAGAGCAGATGGTCGAAAGGTACCGCCTGGATGCGCGGCAGGATGGTGAACTGGACCAGGATGCGCGACGAGCGCAACAGCGCCGCCGGATCCTGAAGACGCGACGGCGGCGGCGCTGAAGGGGACGGAGCCGACGCCCGAAACAAGAACGGGGCGTAGGTTGCCCCAAGGATCCATGGCGAATCCGTTTAACTGGACCTTTAAAATGCTGCTAAACTTTGTGGCGGCGCATGGCTCAGGAAAGAGGAAGAAGATACAGAGGGTTCTGCCGTTCGGAAGGGAAAGCCGAGAAAAACGGAGGCAGATTCTAAAATCCAAAACAGAGGCGAGGCAGATTAGCCTCGCACCATCAATCGGGACCGTTTCACCATGCGGGCCCCATGATCAATAGAAAAATATAAAACCCGCATGCAAGGTGGGTCGCTTCCCGTATCTCGATAAAAAGTGGAAACTGGTACCGTCGGATAAGCCCTGCGGGCGCTAGTATAAGTGGGATTTATTTTCTCATGGATCGATCGAGAAGTTCGTGCTAGCTTCTCCAGCTAGTTCTCTATCTAGCTAGCATTTCCGGTGGCTAATTATTGTAATTTATTTATGGCATGCTGGAAGCCTTGTACGTACGGTTTCGTACGTGTCATCTTGCGAGCCGCAAGCGAGCTCTTGCATGATCACTAGCCCGCCGTCGTGGCCTCGTGGGGCTGCTCGGTTAGGTGCCCGCGGATCGTGCGATCGATCGATCAATCGATCTGGTGGTACGTCTCGTCGTCGTCGTGGGCGCACGGCTAGCTTGCCCCGCCCGTACTACCCAGACTAAAACGTCGCGCCCTCGTACGTGTGTGGCTAGGTTGCAGCCGCGGTGCGTTCCGCACGTGGTGTACGTGCTACTCCTGCGAAGTGGTACGAACAAATTAAAGTTGGTCGGCGGATTGATTTGCTGCAAGCACGCGTCGCGCGGTCCATGCTCCTAGTGAAAAACAAGCGAGCCCGGCCGGGTGAGCCGCGAGGAAAATTCAAAGTTTGTTCATGCATATGCATGTATGCGCTCTCGTTACTTGTTGGTTTGTTGCAGAAATTTTGCCCAGCACAGCCCGGCCGATCGATGGACCATATTGAACCGAAGCAATTTTCGTGCTGTGATCCACAAGACCTCAAAACATGTCGAGAACACTCCGGGTGACGAGCCTGCCCGCCACTATCTAGTCGCATGCACCAGCACGACGCACACTGTAGCCATTGGATTTAAATTCAAGGGTTGGGATCGGCTTCACGGTAAGGTGAGATGCGGTTCTGCTTTGTGTTTGCGGAAAATAGGAGACGGGCAATATTGATTTGGACACCGTGGGTTATTTGTCGCGTGTCCGTTTCCGATGGGCTAATGTTGCGGCTAACGGTTCCCGTACTTCCTCTATTTCAAAATATATGCAGTTCTGGTTTTGTACTAGGTTCATTGAATATTCTCTCAAGCATATGTCTAGATTCATAGAACATTTTATGAATCTGGACACCTAGAAACATTCGCAGCACCAGACTCTGTCCTGGCATATCGGTGTCTCGGGCCCCCGCGTCGCTCCCGAGCGGGCGACTCGGGCGGCACCACAAATCCTAGCTCGCCGCCACCTTCTCCTCCCCTCTCCAGTCGCGCCGCCGCCGGAGCGAGCCGCCGGAACAACCCGCGCGGTTAGCCGGGACGACGGCGGCGAGGCCAAGCAGTTTTTCCTCCCCCGGCGGAGGATTGGTGGCCTTGGAGGCTCGGCGGTGTCGGCGACCCGGGCGGACGTCCAGCGCCGCCACCACCTCGCCCCCCACACATCCAACCGCGGCGGCGAGGCGCTCTCCTTCGAGGCTCGGTAGGTCATGGCGCTGGCAACATGGCGGCCGGATCCACGGTCTCCATGGCCGGATCCGTCGTCGCGGCCAGATCCGGTGGCGTCGCGGCCAGATTCGGCGCCGCCGCGGCCGGATCCGTGGTGGTTTGAGCGTGTGGAGCTGTCGCGGCGACCAGACGGCGGTGGCGGCTGTGCGGCGGCGAGGCTGTTGCGGCCATGCGCGGCGACCGCGAGGCGGCTCGGCTCGCAGCTTGCGGCGGCGACTCTTGTCGTCGGCCAGGGGCTGGAGCTTGGCTGCTCCCCGCGCCCCTCATGCGCGGCGGTAGCCCGTAGTCAACCAGGGCTGAGGCCTGGCTGTCGTCGCCACTCCAACACACCCCCACCCTCTCCCTCTCCGATTCCGGCGAGATCCGGCGCGCCCTCGTGATGGCGGTCGCGGCCTGTCGTCCACTGGGGACGGCGACGACGCTTGGCCATGGTGGTCAGGTGCTTGTCTTCCTCGGGGATGTCTGCGGTGCTGGTGAACAGCCATGGTGGCCGGATGTCCCTGCCGCGCTCCCATGGGTGGGGCTGCCTGCTCTTCGAGGCCTGGAGGTGTTCCTCTCTTGCGGGTGATGCGAGGATGCAGACTTTGGGCTAACAACCTTTCTGGCTAACTGCCGGCGACGACGACACCCTCGGGTGCCGTATATCTTCCTGAAGACGTCGCCATGATGGAGCTCCGGACCGGACAACCATTGCTAGGTATGCTTGTATTGCTGGCTGTGGATTGCATCAGTAGCTTTCAAGCTACCTCGTGCAGGGCATTGGGCGAAAGTCTTTGCAATGATGACGTATCGAGCGTCATTTTCTTCCTTGGAAGCGTTGTTGAGGTGCCTTTGCATGGCTAACCCTAGGTTTCTCCGGGTGAAAACTTTGATTTAGCTTGTGGCTAGATCGGGCAATGGCGGCATCCTTAATGTTGTAACCTCCTTCGAGGCATTGCTTTGGAGTACCACAGGGGGGTAGCATTCTGTCCGGTGAAAGCCTAATTATGTGAAGTCGGTCCTCGCATCTCCGAGGAAGTTTCTCATTTTGCTGTGGTCCGTGGTATGCCACGTTTTGCCCTTGTGCTAGGGCACGGTGTTGTTATTTGTGGTGAAGCCACATTTTACCCTTGTGCTGGGGGTTGGTTTTTCTTATTTGTGGTTATGCCACTATCTCGCCCTTGTGCTGGGGCTTATTATTTGAGACCTAGTTTAGCTAGGTAGTTATCACGGTTTTCCCTAATTAACCGAGAGTTGTAGGGTTTTTGCCTTGTTTCCCTAAAAAACGAGGCCGTTGATCTGTGGTTTGCCACACTTTGAATATATTCAGGTCGAGATGCCCCCCCCCCCCCCCCCCCCCCCCCCCCCCCCGCGACCATTCAAAAAAAAACACCTAGAAACATAGAACTGCATAATCCTCTTCTATGAATCTGGAGTATATTTTGAAACGGAGAGATACTCATCTTCATCTTCGTCTACTAAACCGTAAAGTGAGACACACCCAGATGCACCAAGACATGGATAATGAAATCTTCGTTTTTATTGTACGTGTCACATACTTATATTTAGCTATTAGTTTGATTTGATTTGGATGTTAGAAGAATATAATAACCCTAAAATAAAGAGATTATACGGATTTACCTATAATTAATGGAAAGATGACAGGTGCACTGACTTTCCATTAAGAAGGAATAAAATCATGAGAAAAATAAAAGTACAATACATAGCACCAGGAGCCAGCTTGAAATGTCTGTTAATCCTAATGCCTCCAAAAAAAAAAGAAGCAATTTTGATTCTCAAAAAAAAAAGAAAGAGAGAAGAGAAGCAATTGCTGGCTAATAACTTGGCCGACGTTTAACTAGCGAAGAAAAGAGATACACGTAGAGGGAACAAAACATAAAACCGGGACGGGAATATGAAGCTACTAACCCTCGTAGATTTGATTCACGGTTGTTTCTTTTTGTACTTTTGCATCGCTAATCACCTAAAATTTTGCAAAATCATCGTTGTTAATCTCTTCTTTTGTCACGAAGGACACATACTACTCGTTATTCTCAGCTCTCTGGAAAATTCTCCAATTTCTCTCCTTCCATGTGTTCCATCATGCATATTAGACTACTATCATCTAATGAATTTAGCTACAATATTGTAAAACACCTCTTAAATCCATTCGTTAATATGATATTTAGTATGAAAAATCCACAAAACCGTATTTGTGTTTGCTTCTTCTTGTTTTGTCCCTAGTCTCAACCCATTCCTTCCAAATTTGGCATCTGAGTAATGAATTCAATGACAGTGACAAAACTGGCGAAGATATCAATCTCTCTTGTGATGCACTAAATTTTACGTGACTGCTTTGATTACAGGGTTGTCAATCAAAAGGCTATACTCTATGTTCAAATCATGAATCGCCCTTGGGCCGTGTTGCTAACAAAGTGGGTTATATGTCAGCTCAGAAAATGAGAAAGGCGGTCCGATCCATCCATTGGCTTGGCCAACGTGGCCTCCATCTATTGCGGCATATCATATTTGTTTATCAAGTACGTGGTGTAAAAAGTAACAGCGCACTAGAAGACTCATACACAGCTCTACTTCCTGCATGATCAGCCCATAGGACATTTCCAAGTCCAGATATGTCGGAGGCATATATTAATCCTGAAATTCAACGCAGCTTGCTTTTGCGTGCGTGAGCTTGTTTTTAGCATGGGCGCCATGTGATGAGCTGGGGAATGGACGTGGGTAGATCACAGTCTCGAGATGATTGCTTTGTTTATAATAAAAGGCTCTCATTCAATTCGCCTAGTTTCTTGGTTTAGGGCGCGTTAGCTTATTTCTTGGTGGGAAATATACGTGAATGAAACCCGGCCAGCAGGGGCCAAAGTAGTCAACGTTTGAAACGTCGGTGAACACGATTTTTTTTTTTCCGGAACGGTTGCTGTTGGAAAAGTTGCGAAACAAAGGAGTTATTAGGTTAGCATAAACAGGAGCTAGATATATCTGTACTTTTATTAAGATCAGTTCATTCAGTCAGTCACGGTCGTCGCCGTGGATCTAGAATTGATCTTTCACCACGAGTAGTCCTAAACGCGTAGCTTCAGTACTAAGTTATGTGCGACTTTTGGCATGCATACAAACGGATGTGTATATACGTGTACAGGGACACACGTACCTGCGACTGGATATCGGTGAGAAACTAAAGAAGGTTCCATTGAATTGATCGATGATGCCTGTTGCCTGTTCCTTGCCTGTTCCTCGATTGGTCCCAAACTTACTTACGCTCCTTATGCGCGGAGACCAATACAACGTTGTTCGTTACCACTTGTAGGTACTGATATATGTTATACTTTTACCGTTTTAAGCAGGAGTTTAGGCAGTCACGGTCGTCGTTGCGGATCTAGCTAGAATTGATCTTTCACCACGAGTAGTCAGCATGCAGCGCGTGGCTTCAGAGCTTAGTCGTATGCGATTTACATGTAAAATATGTATCTACAGCGACACACGCACCTGCGGCTGGCTTTCGGTGAGAAACTACTCCGTAAGAAGGTTCGATCGATGGCTGATACTGAGTAGCTGTTATTCCTCGATCGGTCTGAACTTGTGTTTCGTGTGGCCGGACTAGTACAACGTTGTTCACAACCACTTGTTGTCAGTACCTGCCGGTCGCGGTCTCGCGGACGAGGTAAAGTTTGGCAGAATCGACCGGTCGCCGTAGGCGCCTAACGACGTTGACATCGGCCACGACGCCACGTACGCACGCGCGAGGCCCGGCCAGTACAAGTTTGCAACCCGCGGCCAATTCAGCGGTCAATTAGGGAGCCAGGCCCACTCCGCTGGATGCATGCAACAAGAAACTGGAACGTGTTTACCGTGAAACTACAACAGCTCGTGCAACTGCCAACCTTTGGGTTAGTTCCCAGCAACACGGTACCATCAAGATCTCTTCCATAATGGCTCAATCAACCTGCTTCAGTTCTTCTTCATGGATCGATCGAGAAGTTCGTGCTAGCTTCTCCAGCTAGTTCTCTATCTAGCTAGCATTTCCGGTGGCTAATTATTGTAATTTATTTATGGCATGCTGGAAGCCTTGTACGTACGGTTTCGTACGTGTCATCTTGCGAGCCGCAAGCGAGCTCTTGCATGATCACCAGCCCGCCGTCGTGGCCTCGTGGGGCTGCTCGGTTAGGTGCCCGCGGATCGTGCGATCGATCGATCGATCTGGTGGTACGTCTCGTCGTCGACGTCGTGGGCGCATGGCTTAGCTTGCCCCGCCCGTACTACCCAGACTAAAACCTCGCGCCTTCGTACGTGTGTGGCTAGGTTGCAGCCGCGGTGCGTTCCGCACGTGGTGTACGTGCTACTCCTGCGTAGTGGTACGAACAAAGTCGGTCGGCGGATTGATCTGCTGCAAGCACGCGTCGCGCGGTCCATGCTCCTAGTGAAAAACGCGCGAGCCCGGCCGGTGAGCCGTGAGAAAAATTCAAAGTCTAAACTTTGAATTTTGCCTCGTTACTTGTTGGTCAAGTTGCTGAAATTTTGCCCAGCACACAGCCTGGTCGATGGACCATATTTAACCGAAGCAATTTTCGTGCTGTGATCTGCGACGTCAAAAAAAAAACATGTCGAGAACACGTCCGTCTTGTAAAGCCTGCCCACCACCTCGACGTACACGGTAGCGGTTCTGGTAAGGTGAGATGCGGTACCACTCCGTTGGATTGAAATTCAAGGGTGGGATCGGCTACATGGTAAGGTGAGATGCGGTTCTCTTTGTGTTTGCGGAAAATAGGAGACGGGCAATATTGATTGGACGCCACGGGTTATTCGTCGCGTGTCCGTTTTCAATTGGATGCGCTAATGTTGCGGCCCCTAACTGTTCTCGTACTTCTTCCATTTCAAAATATATACGATTCTGGCTTTGTATCATGTTCATTAAACATTATCTGAACCTCGACAAGCATATCTCCAGATTCATAGAATATTTTATGAATCTGAACGCTTAGAAAAATAGGCAGAACTGCATATATTTTGAAACGGAAATATACTCATCTTCCCCTACTAAACCGTAAAGTGGGACACACTTAGATGCACCAAGACATGGATAATGAAATCTTCCTTTTTAGTTTATGTGTCACTTACTTATATTTAACTATTAATTTGATTTGATTTGGATGTTAGGAGAACATAAGAACCCTCAAAATTAAGAAATTATACGGATTTACCTATAATTAAAGGAAAGATGACAGGTGCACTGATTCCATCAAGAAGGAATAAAATCATGAGAAAAATAAAAGTACAATACATAGCACCAGGAGCTAGCTTGAGAAGTCTGTTAATCCTAATGTGTGAGAACCGCCCAAGTCATATTCAATTTAATTGAGTTAGCTCGCGTCCATAAACCCGAACCGACAAACTCAACTAACAAGAATATAACCTCGGTAGCCCCCCGATATGCTTCTCAAGCATCGCCCAAGACCAAAGCAAACCGGTAATCAACGATGTCCATCATCACACCATCACATAAACACATAGTTCTCATATTTTACGAGGTTACATCATTACAATACGAGTCATACAAATAGTGGATAGATTCTGAAAATGTTACAAGAATGAGAGAACAAGTTCATTGTTTCATCTCCCAAACTTCCTAGAACAAAGATCGATCATCAGGCCATGGTAGGTTCAGATCCTAACGCCAAATTACAGCAAGTACGCAGCGGAAACAATTTTCAAAATAAAGCAAAAGAGTGATGATGCTCAGCCCACGAACACCACCAACAAGCGCCGTAACGGGACAGCCACTACTCCTCTTCGCCAACATTGGCGGGGAAGAAATAGCCAAACATCATTTCATTCTCACCTGCAAAACTTCAACATAGCAAACGTGAGTACGAAGGTACTCGGCAAGTCTTACACAATATGGTATATATAGTCCGACGCCAAGGATCATGAATGAAGGCATTAGCAAGGATAAAATGCATTGGTAAACAAATTTATTGCATAAAAGCGGTAGTTAAGTGAGACACACATAAGCATAAATAAAAGACACATGGGCATGACCACTAACTCCCAGCCAAGCTATATGTATGAAAAAGTGAGACAAGTATCCAGCAAGACTCATCTCAGCAACAACAGCCCACAAATCCACATGAGATTAATTAAGTGAAGTTGTATACTACGATGAAGCTCAATGAACATAGAGCATGATCATGACCGAGATCACGGCGATTCGAATCGTTTATACACCCTGCAGGGGAGTCCCAATGTACCCACACGACAAGAGGACCATACAGCTCATGCAACCCGCTAAAGTCACACAAGGGGGTACTCAATGTCAACCTTTCTCCCACCCGTGCCCGAACGGTTGGACAATCTTCAGAGCAGGGAGTACTATGGCCCCGTAGGCGCCCATCAGCCACTCGTGCGTGTCAAACAAGCAATGAAGTCACGGCCCAAACGCCGGTACGAAATGAGATATTTGGCTTGTCTTACCATTAAATTCGACATGTGGTTAGAACGGAAAGTGCTCAAGACAACGAGAACAACGCACGGTCCTTAACCGACCAAACGGGGCTATCATCCTACACATCCCTGCTCAGTCAACAAGTTCATCATCATCAGGTTCAACATTTCAAGTAACAACAAGTGTAAAAAGATCCTAAACTTGCGAAACGATACCGATTCGACTTTTACCGGTCTAAGCATGGCTAAGCATGACACACCGTAAAAAAAAAGAGTAGCTTCCCACCTCTGTCCAGAGGTATGACACATCAAGGAAAAAGGATGACAACAAAACACGACATCAATAAACTTACCCTAATGCCCGACAATGCAATAAACCATATAGCATAATTCATTCGAGAGGTGTATAAAAATAGTAGGTCAATATGCATAGATGCTTGCCTTCAGTTGTTGGAGTCTCCTCAGCAAGTTCAACCTCAGTGGTGTCGCCCTCGACAGCACCCCCGTCACACTCCGACGTTTCGTTCACTAAACAAGGGAAAATACATCGTATGAATATGAATGCTGTGACATGATGCATGAACCAAATGAAATGAAAATTGGCAGAGAGTTAGATGATTAAGTTATGAATCCAATGCAACAAGAATGAGTCGATTTGGAGTTGTATAGCTTGCGTTATTAATAAAACAATCATGGTCTGTCCAGAAAGGATGCAATCTAGTTAAATCATGGGAAATTCATTATGACGAAATTTGGAAAGCCATTCTGTACAGAGAAACATTTTTCATGGATGAGGTACATCAACACAAGATGTTTGGAACTGGTCTCACCTCAAGAAGATTTTTAATTATTTAATTATGAATTTTACAAGTTTAATCGACTTGAAGAAGATTAACATGAAATAGGTACTTAAACAAATGATCTGATGCTGAAACTTGGCAGGACAACAAACAACAGTGAAATATGAAATTCTGCACAGGTTTCATCGTTTTATCATGCATATATTTGACATGGTGAAAAAGATAAATTTAAACAAGATAGATGAAGTATCAGGTGAACCATGCTTCTTCAGAAGTGCAAAACAGAGCAGGGGTTCAGTTTGAGTGCAACATGGCGGTCATGATAGAATTCTCAAAAGTATAAGCACCATTATTTCATACATAAAACAATTACTATGATTTAAACAAGCATTTACAAGCATAAATCAATATGTAAAAAATAAACAACAGAAGTCATGTTGGAAAAGTGCTGAAAGGACTATATGCATGACATAGAGACAGCATACCAAGTATCAAGATTTATTGACAGGCATAAATATGCATATGGAATAAACAAGCTATGCACAAAACAATTTATACAGTGAGCAAAAAGGGTTCTCAAGACATGCAATCATTTTCAGTGGGTAGATCTTGTCCAGAGGAAGCCAGTACAGTTTTTCTCATAATTTTCTGAGCAAGGATTATTTCTCTATGATTTGTACAAGATTGAGAACGAACTAGTTCAGAACTTCTTGCAAGCAACTGCATTCTCCATGGTACAGCGACATGCACACCAGAGTGCCAGGAAACTGAGCACAACAGCCGCTGAACTCTCGGCACTCCAACAACGGAACAAACTAGCTACCAGCTAGCACTAGGGTCGACAGCACATGGACATGATGGGGAGCTCACCGCAGTGCCGCACAACAAGGGAAAGCTCTGCAGGTGGCTTCACGGCAGCTATAGAGACCGGGGATGGAGAGGGAAGCTTGAATCCTTGGCGTCCAGCAGTAAACGAGCAGCTGCAGATTCGTGCATGAGGACGAGCAGTGAAGGAATAGGGTGATACAGGACTGAAGAAATGGGGAGAAGCTCACCGAGGGGACAGAAAACCAACTCGAACTGGTGCAATGCTGTTTGCCGGAGAAGACCACCACGGACCACCAAATCTTGTGCACGGTGGAGGGGAATAGGAGAACCGATGCAGGGTATCAGTGGAGGACTGCTACTCTTGCCCTGGCTGCAGTTCTGGACGGCAGGGAATAGCTAGGAAGTGGCCATGGCGCTGCTCTTGCCCTGCTGCTCTGCTAGCTGGACAGAAAGGGGAAAAGAAGATTGACAGATCAATATCTCGAGCAAAACCTTCTGCATGCAGAAATCTTTTGGATGGATTTGAAGAGAATGGAGTAGAGAACTTAGATACCAACATGCATAACCTAACTCCCCATATCTTGAGAGGATCTGGGGGAAGAAGGTGAAGAGCTCCCTGCAGTTCTCCTTCAGTTTCGAGCTGCTGGAGAGAGGGGCAGAAAAGAGGGGGATAGAGGTGGGGGATGGGGAGTGGAGGCTTTAAATGGCTGCCCAACTCAAAGCCCAACTTGGTCCCACATGTCAAGGAGTGTTTTGGGTACAAAGTTAGTGGGAAAGGGAGAAAAACCTGCAGATCTTTTGCCACTGGACAAAACCAATTCGCAGCCAACTCACCCCCAAGAGAAAATACAAGCTGCAAGGAAATTCCTTCGGTTTCCCTCAATTAAAACAGATAGTTGCGGGACTCCAAAAATTACGAAAATTTTTGTGTGCATAGAAGGATGTATTTGACACAACTTTTATTTTGGGTCCAACTCCATAGCTGCAACAGATTTTGAAATAAAAATCTGTCCAAGCAGCAGCAATTCAAACTTGTATGAATTTTCGAGGACACCAAAAGGAGCCTGACAAATCTGGAAAAATCTCCGAAATTATCTCTTTTAGTGTGGATTCAGATAACATCATTTTACATGTGCTTCAAGTTGAGAATTTAGATTTATTCACAAGCGCTCAAAAAGACTTGATTTTGCTTTATTACTTTGAATTCAATTTCGATCTTGGGCAGGTTCCAGAATTTTAACTTTGTGCCCAGAAGTTATTTGCAGTGTGTTTGAATGATTTACAAATTTTGGGGTGTGACATAATGCCTCTAAAAAAAAGAAGCAATTGTGATTAAAAAAAAAGAGAAGAGAAGCAATTGCTGGCTAATAACTTGGCCAGTGTTGAACTAGCAAAGAAAAGAGATACACGTAGAGGGAACAAAACATAAAACCGGGACGGGAATATGAAGCTACTAACCCTCATAGATTTGATTCACGATTGTTTCTTTTTGTACTTGTGCATCGCTAATCACCTAAAATTTTGCAACATCGTCGTTGTTAATCTCTTCTTTTGTCACTGACACATACTACTCGTTATTCTCATCTCTCTGGAAAATTCTCCAATTTCTCTCCTTCCATATGTTCCACCATGCACATTAGACTACTGTCATCTAATGAATTTAGATACAATATTGTAAAACACCTCTTAAATCCATTCGTTAATATGATATTTAGTATGAAGAATCCACAAAACCGTATTTGTGTTTGCTTCTTCTTGTTTTGTCCCTAGTCTCAACCCATTCCTTCCAAATTTGGCATCTGGGTAATGAATTCAATGATGGTGACAAAACTGGTGAAGATATCAACCTCTCTTGTGATGCACTAAATTTACATCACTGCTTTGATTACATGGTTGTCAATCAAAAGCCTATACTCTATGTTCAAATCACGAATCGCTCTTGGGCCGTGTTGCTAACAAAAGTGGGTTATATGTCAGCTGAGAAACTGAGAAAGGCAGTCCAATCCATCCATTGCCTTGGGTCCATTTACTTGCTTTCAATAGATTCTCCCAAAAAAAAAACTTTCAATAGGCTAAGAACTACTAGGCCGTTTGTGGTTGCGCTATTGCGTTTATAAGTTCAGGATGTACTTTTCTTGTTAGATATTTTTTAGCAATGACAAGCAGTGACATTTAGTATGTTGCGTGTAAACCAGGCGAAAGTTAGAAAACTTAATTTTCCATGCGAGCCGTTGGATACATACATCTACGCTAAATGGGCCAAGCTGGTCCAGGTAATTTGGAATGTCCATGTGTACGAACGGGCCAGGCTTTTACTCGTGGAATGGAATGTCTAGCTTTTACTCGTGCCAGGCCAGGCCTGGTCGAAATCTCATCCCCGCAGCTGACCGTGAAAATCCTATATGTAGCCCGCCTGAGGGGATCTTTTCAATCGGACGCTTTGAGATTCATGCAACACATCCATCCGACGGCCGTCTGCTTTCTTCCTCCTCTGAACACCCCGACGCCATGGCTGCCGCCGCCGAGCCCGGCGAAGCCGGGTTAGCGTGGCGGAGGGCGGCGGCCGCTGATCCGGCGGCGGGAGCCGGCAGAGACGATGGAGGAGGGCGGGGTGGGGGCGCCTCCCCAGAGAATCCCTTATTGCGCAGGGTTTGTACCCCCAAGCTCTCCTCCTCCTCCCTTCGGACATAGAAAAACGGCGGTCGGCCGGACCGGCGGTGGGAGGCGCGATGTGGGCGGGCGGCGAGGCGGCAGGGACGCCGCCGGCCGCGGTGGTGGCCGCCGGCGGTGGGAGGTGTAGGGACGGAGGCGTCAAGTGTCGGAGTGGTTAGTGCGGCGGCGGTCGAGGGCGGCGGGGCACCGCCGGAGCCGGGCGGGAGGCTGAGGCGGCGGGGGCGAGCACCAGGACAGCGGTCGAGGGCGGCGGCGCGGCGGTCGTGCGAGGAAGAAGAAGGAAAAGAACACGGCGTGAGCCAATTTGTGTGGGCCGTGGGCCGTTCGATCGAATGAATTTCGTCGGACGATCTAGGGATAGAAGGTCCCGCCGCTGACGCAAGAGTCGTACTCGTACGTCACGGTAGTCCGGATTCTGCAGAAATACGGCGACCGCCGGCGCCAGTGGGCGCGTTCCGTGAGGCTGAGGCGACACCGGCCGCCCGGCAAATGCAGCCGTAGGAGCCGAGGGGACTTGTTAGCGTGCCGTGCTGGCGGTGCTGCTTGGCCGACTGCGTCTGCCTCGCCGCCCGTCCATATGGCTTGGGTGGCTTGCTCGGATCGGGATCGTCTTGGTGTTGCCACTGCAGAGACAAGCCTGCTTTTGCATTAGCTGACATCCGGGCCATCCATATCCGAATCAAGGGACAGGTAGGACGGCAGCACAACTCTCGCAGTTTCCTCTCAACGAGCGCCATGGGTAGCCGAGGCGGCACTGCTCCTCGTCCTCGATCGGAACGTCCCCGCCGTCGTCATCCGGTACCGCCTGCGCCGCAAGAGGCTGGCGATGGGCTAGAACACTGCGTCGGCATCTCAGCGAGCAGCATGGCCGACAGTGCAAGGCAGAACATCTCAGCGAGCAGCATAGCTTTCTGCCCAATGATCGAATTACCTCCATCTGAAGGGCTGGCAAGTGTATCGTTATGGTGATGCTGGCTGCCATGGACACAAACACAAAGAAAGCATACCGGAGAATAAATGGAAGAACGAAGCCCAGCCGGCCAGTAGTTCGATTCGTGATGAACATCCAGTTTCACGGTAGCTTGCAGGCTTGCAGCCGTGCGCAGGTTACCAAAGGATAACCTCTCAGCTGTGCAGGAGGCTACGGGGCAAAACACAAGGGCGAAAACATAGAACATTTTTCTGACAACTGGCAACACCAAGCACGGCCTTTCCGTAATAATTAGAGAAAAGGCATCAAAGTCTCCAATCATGTATTGATATAAACTGACATGCTAAGAAATGTTATTATTCATTCAAGGATAACCATTTAACCATCCACTTATATGGTATCAAGGTGCAACTATCTGCAAGAGAAACAAGGAAAAAGCTAAGGCAAACATGATACATGAGACTAGCATTGGAATCATGATCAGATTCAGATGAATGCAGAACTCCACCAGCGCATGGCACCGCAAGTTCCTAACGAGTTCTCTACAGGCTAAGGGCTAATGCTACGACAGTATGGCATTTGGCATCCAGTACAATCACCCTTCAGATCACACACCAGTCACCAGGGATCTTCATTTGTTGAAGAAGGATACGCAGAAAAGCAACACACCTGAATGCCATGAAAATCCTCTTTACCGGCAGGGGACACACCACCTCCTATCTGTTTTTGGCCACTGAATGCTGCAAGCACGAGAACCACCAATGAATATCATTACGAAAAGAAGCAAGTCGTGGGTAAAGTTTCAGTTATGTTTTCAACTAATCTCTTAACAAAAAGAAAGAAAAAAAGGAATGAGGTGCAAAAAAGAACACTGTATATACTGTAGTATACAGCACAGGTACATTTAGCGTGGCAATTGGTAATGCAAAACAAATATTACTTTTCGCTATTCTCAATTGTAGTCAATCAACCAAAGAAATTCCATGTAGCCAAAGACTCACAATAAAAAAAGAAACTTACCTGTTATGTTCCGAGGTATTGCAGCATCAAATCATCATCGTCCAGCAAATTATCAATGTCAAGCAGTTGATTAGTGGTAGGAAAGAAGTCCAAAGGAAGTCCTTCAAAAGGTCGGCCTACAGCAGGCTCACTGTAGAGAGCATCATCCATTAATTGATGTGCCTGACCAGCAACAGCACTGGAACTTACACTGCCTGCCATATGATGACTGTGAGAAGTGCTCTCACCTAAAACTCCGGTTTCCATGATTGGAACCTGATGATTCATTGATACTGGTAGTGATTGCTGCACTGAGGAAGCTTGATGAACGATTGGTGGAGAGTTAAAACCAGTAGGTCCAATAACGGCACCCTGTTGAAAAGAGTTTTCAGACCATGAGTTGGCAATATTGCTGCTTTCACAAGCTAGAGGCTGGTCTCCCAGATAAATGCTTGATTGAGTAGGATTTGCAGCCTGGCTACAGTTATAGTTGTCGATCGCAGCACCAGTGGATAGGAAATTCATTTGAGAACTTCCCTGCTGTTGTAAGGCTCCAATTGTACTGAGATGGTTGAAGCCTGTCAGCAGGTTGGGAGCGCTCACCATCTCTACCAGGTCGAGTGCGTTCATATCACGAATTGTAACGCCCAAAACTTCTGGTGGATTATTATCATTTCTTTGTATCGCTTTAACATCATGCTGAGCAACTTGAGAAAGCCCTGGGGGACTCTTCCGCGTTCGTGGTTATATTAGTCACTTCATTACTAAGAACTTGGTCCGAGTGTTTATTGTGACGCCTTCTTTTATTCCTTCTAGTTGAGGTTTGCTCTACTTGTCTTGGCAAAACAAGCTGAGCATCTCCCTCTTCATCTTTGGATGACGTCGAACGAGGAGGTTCCTCAGAGCGATCAACATCGTACTCATCACTGCTGCTATATATATCCTCCTTTCTATCCTCTGAAGTGCTATGGTGGGTGATATCTGAAACACCGCTGCTGGTACTGTGAACAGACTTCTCCTCACGTTGTAAAACTCCCAACCAAATCAGACTCTCTTTTGCTGTCATTTTGTCCTGCAAACACTTTGATTTCCTGACATGATTTCTGATCTTATCAAAGTTTGGGGCCATGTGCCTAATCACACCTATCAGAACTCCAACTTTCCAAATTTTCTTTAGGTCATGTGGTTTCTTGTACGGCGGCGCTTCTCCCTTAGGAAGGCCCAAAGCAGTCCACCATGCCTCATTACCCGATGGCCACCATGGCGGCGGGACACCCTTGTCCAATGGATACCTGCGCTGCTGCGGGTTGCAATGTTGCATCAATGCCGAAAGCAATGAACCCAGGGTGGCATCTTGGAGATCCATCAAGCTACACTGGTTCTTGGTTCCACTGATCTTAGCGTTACTCAGCACCGAGTTCTCAACTTCGTACTTAGCGATTGCTGCCGGCCCATTCTTATCAAACTTCACCTTCTCCTTCCACCATTCTCTAATGTTTTCTGATGCACCACTGACAGGCTTCCCTTTATCTGGAATGATCCCATAAACAAACCCTCGCGCGTTGCACACCTCCACCAGCTTGAGCATGTACTTCAAAATCCCATCATGAGCCCTCGCCATCTTCTTTCGTAGAGCCTGATCGGACATCTTCTTCGTCTTGGAGTTTTCTAGTTCCAGCCTCTGCATAGCAAGCTTCTGTTGTCTCTCCTTGATCCTCTTGAGCTTGATCTTGTCTTTCCACATTCGCCGAGCCAGCTCCTCGGCATCAATCTCCTCGTCACTGACATCATTTTCACTGAGGTTATCGACCCCATCAACCTCAAAATCGTCTGCAACTCCCAACTCGCTCGCGAGCATAGTAAGGTGGTCCATTGAACTTCCTGTCTTTAAAACCCAAGAAATCACTGAATCAAACTTCAGGAGAACGGATGCTTTGTATCATCATTCATCAAAAAGAGGAAGCTCAGAAACCTGCCCGATTTATGCATGGTCAGAATCTATAAACCAAAAAATCAGACAAAACTTTAACACTGGAAAACAACTAGTAAACTAGGACTATATAATCTGACAGGTACTAGAACATGCTAGCAGTTAGCACAACAGAGAATTCAGCAATAGTAGGTTTCCAAGTTGTCCTACTCTACCCACTTAGTAGCCTAGCCTTTGCAGTGCAAAACCATGCGCGTCATCAGTCATTACAACTCAATACCACAACCATGCGGATTTGAAACAATACATATTTGACTTAAAAAATGGCCATCAATCTGACAAGCAAATCGGCATTGCGAAATCATCCCAGGATTGAGGATTATGGCGCGGCTAGACTAATCTGAATCCAAACGAATCGTATCCGTGCGAGGAATCGAGCCCAACGAGCCTGCAGCTAATCAAGTAATCATGTCGGATCAGCAGGAACGAAACCCCACGCAACCTGTATGCCCAGTCGCCCCCGCCCCCTCCCGCGGAAAAAAAAATAAACCGATGAATTGTGGCATTGACGCATACGCGGCGTACCTCGTCGAAGGGGCGGCGGCGGAGAAGGAATCGGCTGGAGAATTCGCGGTCAGGTTCCGAGGGGGTTTGCTCCGCCGTCGCCGGCTATATTTGGGCAGAAATCGACAGAGCCAAAAAGGAGGAGGAAGAGAAGCGGAAAGCGGCCGTGGTGGAAACAGCGAGAGCGGGCACGGGAAAAGGGCAATAGCCAACCGTGTGAGGCGACGATGCCAGAGCAAATTCCCCTGTTACCTTACAAATTTCCTTTTCGATATAAAAATGAGTGTTCTTTTGATATTTTGACCTTTAAAAAAAACAATTTTTAGATATGAACCACCAATAAAACTATTTTCACTTTTGACCCTTGGGGTCCGCGCCAGGAGAAGTGGCGCTGAACTCGGTTGGGAATTGTTTCGGCCTCTGGCGCGGGTGCCGAGGAACCGCGCCAAGGTCATTGGCGCTGACCTATTGTCGCTATAAAAGAAAAAACTCCACTTAAGTGTCAACTGTGGTGTGTTGCCTTAGTGGTAAGGGCGCTGTTTTCTTGCTGGTACGACCTGGGTTCGAACCACAGGGACATGTTTTTATTTTTTATTTTTGTACCTCAATTATAATGTACATAAATGATTCACTTTCTTTTATGTTCATCAACAGCTCGTTTCACAATTGGCGAGACGTTTGTTGTGCAGTTTGTTGGTGCGGGGTCAATTCCTAGCAAACCTATTTTTTTATTTTTTTTATTTTTACCAGTCCTAAAAGAAAATATACAAGTTTGCTAAAAATAATAATAAAAACAAAAAAATAATGCACTTTTGCTGAGACTCGAACCCGCACCCTGCGTGGCGAACATGAAGCGCCTTAACCGTTGGGCCACAGCACGAGTTGACGAATGAGCAAACCTTTGTTATTATAACACTACTTCAGCGCGAGAGAGCCTGGCGCGGGAAAACCCACGCCAGAGGCCGAAACAATTCCCGACTGAGTTCAGCGCCACTTCTGCTGGCGCGGACCCCAAGGGTCAAAAGTGAAAATAGTTTTATTAGCGGTTCAGATCTAGAAATTGTTTTTTTTAAAGGTCAAAATAGCGAAAAATCTCTAAAAATGACGTAGGAGCAGCTAAATGCGGTTGTTGCCGGGATTATATGCGTGGCGTTTGCTTTACAGGCCAGCCTGTGGCGTCATGCGCATGCACTCCTGAATGAGCCTGGCCGCACCGTATACTCCACGGAAGATCCCATCAACCTACGCTGAGTCAGCCATGATGTGCTCACACTCACCCTGCCCCTCCGTAAAATGCAGAGTTTCTTTGCAAAATTTCTGCGCTAAATTGGCTATATTTTGTTTTCTTGCCACATACATCATTGTCCTCAAAAGTATAAGAATGGACCATCCTCGCTTCCTGCCGTCTAGTTTTTTTTTTTTTTTTTTTTTAGATTTAGCGACTAGGCAAGAAAACTAGACATGATTGGAACGAGACAAGGCGATATTCTTTGTACACAAGAAAAAAAATCAAAGTAAGTCTTAGGACTCCTGGTGAAACCAAAGTCTGGGTCTTAGTGAATCCCACAGTGCAAGGTCAGCTTGAACGAGGAAAAACAACCTGTGTGACATGCATGGTGACGCCTGTAAATTTCTTGTTTCCATATCATCTCATGGATTAATCCAGCCTTTTTTGACTGTGAAGAGGATAGAGATTAGTTGTGCGATCAGCCTTGCTGATTCAATCCCCACCGCTTCATACTCTCTACTCCAGTAGGCACTGAGGTTCGTTGAACCTGGACAAAGAATGAAATTTAAGCGTCCAGGTTCGATGTATCTTCCGGTGGATCCAGCGTGGAGAAGACGACGCCGTGAGCCCCGTATGGGCCTAGTTATTTCAAGAAAGGCCGGCCCTCTATATGTATGGACCGGCATGAGAAGAAGCCTCGAGTCATATGGGCCTTTGTAAGTAAGCCTGGCCCAGTATTATTATTAGTCCAGTAAACCGGCCCTTTGTAATACTCCGAACACGAACAGCAACAAAATCCTGAGTCTCGGAGCTAGAAAAAAAAAATCCTGAGTCTCAAAAAAAAAAAAAATGAAGAAGAAGAAGAGCAACAAAATCCTCTTTAGCTAATCTTGCAGAATGGAGCATAACATGGCATGTGTGCTTGCAAGAAAACTTCTATTCGTGTGCTCGCAAGAAATGTTTTGTACTTCGTGTCAAGACTCCGGCCGGAAGGGTATTTTCGAACTGATCGAGAATTCAAATTGCTATTTTTCATTGTCAAAAAATATGTGATCCCTTGTGGCACCAGTTACGTGTCTCCGTTCCCACCTTTCCCAAATTATTAGACTGGTGAAGCGTTGTGTCACGTGGAAGGTCTACATCCACCATTCCTGCCTGTCCACGTACACACACTACATTCATGCTTACGTCAAGAAAATATCTATCGATCTGCATCAAAAGTAGTAGATTGAGTGACCATTCATTATTCATTTCTAAAGCAAAACAGTGCGACTGTGCGAGATAAGTTTTGTCAGCTATATTTAGTCCGTCCTACGTTTTCGTTTTGTGGTTATTAGTACAGACACTGAAAACGACAATATGAAAGAAGAGTAGACTCGTGTAAGGCTGACTTCAACAGGCGGTAGGCAAAGGCAAATATGGCTCGCGCGGGGCACTGTAGATGCGATTTCTGTCTCCAACAGAGCAGCCATCCGCCGAGGCATTTTTGCCCCTCTCTCCTCCGAATGCATTTGCGGGTCGGCGCCGGGCGCGACACGTGGCACGGACGGCGACGGCGCGGCGCGGGAAGGCGGGGCCGCCGGCGCGCACAGGGGAGCGGCTGGGGAGGGTGGAGGGCGGGCAGTGGAGCGGCGGCTCGAGCTCGCGCGGGGGCGGCGGCTCGAGGTCGCGCGCGTCCTCGGCGGCGCGTGGGCGGCGGGCGAACGGCGCGCAGGCGAGCAGCTTTGAGGTCGAGGAGGACGGCGCGCCGAGACGGCGGAGGAGGCCGAGGAGCGGAGGGCGGCGAGCGTGTCCCCTGTGCGCCGGCGTCCACACGTCGGCGGGTCCCAATCTCCCAAACCTCTCCTTGGCCGGGTCGCCGACGAACATCCCCAACCTCACCTGCATGGCGGGCGTGTCCACCAGCGCGGCGTCGACGTCGACGTCGACCACCAGCGCACGGACGTGGGCGCGGCGCGTGCGCTGCGGGCGAGCGCTGCGGACGCGCGGCGAGCTGCAGGCTGCGGGCACGCGGACGCGCGGGCGAGCGCTGCGGGCGCGGGGCGTGGCGCGCGGCGGGCTGCAGGCAGCGGGCACGCGGACGCGGGGCGAGCTGCAGGCTGCGGGCACGCGGACGCGGGGCACGGCGCGCGGCGCGCTGCGGGCTGCGGGCACGCGGATGTGGGGGCGCGGGGCTGCGGCCGAGCACTGCGCGCGCAGCGGCGCGTGCGCGGCTGGCAAGCGCGCGGGGAAGAAGGGCGCGGGGCGCAACGAGACAGCTCGGTCCGGCGGCGGCGGCGGGGAAGCACAGCGTTCCGGCGACCTTGGCTGTGGGATCGAGTGAAGAAGATGTCAGGGAGATGCGGGAGGGAGTGATGGAGCTGTGTGTGCGTGGAATCGACGAGATATTCACTGTACAGGACGAATTTGACGGCGTTGCTCGAGCTCAATCCATGGCCGGCCTTGGGAAAAGGCGGCTCATCTCAAGCTAGGGTGTGGGAGATGCGAATTGGGGGTGGGGATGAGCTAGAGGATCGCCTTGCGCACCCGGCAGTGTGTTTGGTTTGGCTTGGGGAGTAGCAGAGCGGCGGCGGCGTTGTTGAGCTCATCCGATGGCCATGGCAGCTGTGTCGGCCATGGCGCTGCGGCGACAGAGGCGGGAGCGCGCGTCCGAGCGCGGCCAGGCGCGGCAGGGGCGCGTCGCGGCACGGCGGCGCCGGAGGCGGGAGGCGGGAGCGCGCGTTCTAGCTGGAGCACGGCAGTGGCGAGCTGGACGCAGAGACTGTGGCGCGCGAGAGATGGAGTTCCGTGCGATGCATTATGTCTGTTGGAGATGAGGAAATTTTGAACAAAGTGCAAAACACTGTTCACGGCATGCAAAGAGCAATTTGCCTTTCAAAAGTGCCTTTCCTTATTGGAGTCAGTCTAAGAGTACGTCTGGTTCTAATCTTATATTGCTGCTGGACCTTGAGTAAAACTCGCTAATGCATGTGATTTGCCTGTCATACTTGAGTTCACCGCTCTGGTCATATGTAGGCAAAGAATACCTGTTGTGAAACTTTGATACGAGAAAAAGAACATTCTATCACCGAGGGCAACTACGCATGTTGAAACTCAATACTTTGATCAGAAGCAAGAAGAATAACCGAAATTTGAAATTATAATCTGAACTTTGAAAGTTCTCTCAGTGCTTAGGTTCACTTTGGGCAAGGAAAAAGGATCTTGCGGGCCACCTCCAATGGCGCTGAGTGCTTTCCCTCGTCATGGAACTTGCCACGTACCACTACGTACTCAAAAATATCTTCTTTCGCCATCTTCCTCGGTGATACACTCAGCTCTGAACTTTCCAGAACCTACCAGAATGATCTTTTTTCGCAGGCCCCACCTTCCAACTCACCGACCTTCGCATCGTAGCCGTTGACACCAAAATATCTCGCTCGAAAATATCTTCCACGGGAGCGAGGGCTCGGCCGTAAATCCCAGGCCTCCGCCGCGCCCCCGCGACCGAGCGATCAGCAGAACGAGAGCACGGGCGGCTCACTCGCTCCCGTCGGGGTACCACAGGAAAATATCTTCCTTGCCCGCCGCTTTTGCGCTTTTCCCCGGTGCTCGCTTGGCAGCGACCGCCCCCGCGCCCCGCTTGATCAATGGCCACCGGCGGGGACAAGCGGGCGGCGCTGCTGCGGCAGATAACGGAGGAGGGCGGGTTCGCGTTCGTGGCCTCCGCGGAGAAGGCGGCCGCGGGGGACCTCCGCGCGGCGGAGGCGGCGCGGGAGATGGCGTGGGAGCAGCTGCACTCGGCGCCCTGGAGCGAGGTGGGCCCCGCGTGGCGGGACGCGTACGCGCTCGCCTGCCTCCACGTGGCGGGCCTCCGCGCCGCCGACGACCGCCGCGCCGCGCTCCGGGCGCTCGACATGGGCCTCATCATGGGCGGGGGCCTCCTCCGCGCGGAGCTCGAGGCCGCCATCGCGCAAGTCGTCGCTGACCGCGGCCACGGCGGCGAGGGGGAGGCCGGCGGGGATGTGGAGAGGTGGAAGGAAGGGCTTGCTGGGAATCGAGACCTTGCCGATGTGAGTAGCTCTGCAGCTTGTCGCATTCGTCCAATCTCACATCTGCTTGTGTAGATGGAAATTAATGCTAGGGAGTAGGGAGAGTGATGCTACTCCTAACTTTGCATTTGCCGGCTCATTGATTGGAATAGTCTGCAAAATGCTTCTTTTCCAGTTTGCCTCACTAACATGAGAAGCCTAGCGAGTGGCCGGCCTAGTCCTGTGGCTCAATGTGAATTGAACCTAGGGCATTCATCGTTGGTTTCTAAGTTTGAAAATTGCATCGCAGGTCCTAGTGTTCTGTCATTGTGCCCTTGAAGGTCTGCAAACTTGAAATCATGAAATGGCCTTACAAGTGAAGTGACTGAATTTGCCTCCTAAACACGAAGTCATTTTGACACAAGTTGCCAAGTTGGAGACATGCCAACAGGAATGTTGGGTTAGTTTCTAGCATTTGGCAGCCACTTATATAATTGACTGTTAGAACGACCAAGGAGAAAGGGTTTATAGAGTACAGACCACATTTATTTGTCAGGTTTAGAACCCCAAGTAATGCGGTTGCAGGGTTTTTTCTTTTTCTTTTTCAAGGGACAAGAAGCTTGTTGTCAGAAGCTATAAGCTAATAACATCATCTTGTCTAAATACTTCATTCGGTTGTTTCTCTGAACTTATTGTTCCATCCTAAGATACAAGCTACCCTCATAAACTCATTACTGCTCTGTGTTTGGCTTACCTTGTTTACTGATTTTTTTATATGAAAATTATGGACTGATACGGCAAACATGGAGTGTGGAAACTATGCTTTTTGTGGGTTGTACTTCTTTTGTATTATCTTGCTTGTAATAAACAGATATATGCATTCATCGATATAGAGGCTGGAATATTGAAATATATTCCCTTTTCTAAAAAATTCCCCGTCTGACCATGATGCGGGGCCAAATCGTTGAGTTTAGTTTGCAGTGATACCTTATTATCAATTTTGTCATGGTCTCTGTTTTTTGTAATTTGTTTCAGGTACTCAAACTTTTGCCAGTGAAGTCCTTATCTTGTAACCAAATCGAGAGGCGATCATGCATTTCTTTGGAGGCATTTATACGTGATTATTTTTTATGTGAGACCCCTGTTATACTCAGTGGCTGCATTGATCATTGGCCTGCAAGGACAAAATGGAAGGACTTAAAATACTTAGAGATGATAGCTGGGGACCGTACTGTTCCTGTTGAGGTAACTACTTACACTTCAAGACATAGAAATCCAGTTTAGAACTGTCACTTAATGATGCCTTTATTCGGTGTATAAACCACTTCCTCACTAGTCACTACTAAGTCTGTGATGCTGTTATTTAGAAATAAGATAGCATAAGAACACTTCGTGAAGAAATGCATAATATGGTCAGTTACCAGTGAATACTCAAACTTGGTGATCTTCAGGAGTTCAAATCAACTGATGTCAAGAAGTATGATATTATTGTAGCCTATCGTCTATCTCACCATCTATCTTTTGCATTATGCAACCTAAGTTCCTACTAAGATGCTAAGTGGTAAGTAGAGACGTGCAACATAGACTAATTTGAAGTGCAGTTTAGACTGTTGGAAAGGCAACCTGTTCTGTGCAGCTATAACACTATGCAGCTTGCACTCCATTGTCATGTATTACAGCTGGATATCAGCATATTTTTTTCATAGTTGTTTGAGGAAACTTTAAAAAACGTTAATGTATTAAATATTTTCTTATGCTCATCTTTAACTCGGACAAAATTTGCCATGTTTTTCTTAGCATTTTCCCTACTACTTAGCATACTAAAATTGTGTGTAGAACTAAGTTCACGAATGACTCATCATTCAAGTTGCTTGAAAATCATATGGGATACTTTTTCCTTCGTCAATAGCCTTCGTGAAATCTTGTTTGATGCAACTTGTGTATATGCCTATCAGTATATGGTGTCAATAGGCTTTATGAAATCTTGCTTGATTAGATAAGCTAGGTCTACTTTTGGTTTATTATTGTTCCTGTGTTTTTTTGTATATTCCAGTCGCACTGATGAAAAATTAATTGATGTCTCAGGTTGGAAAAAATTATGTTTGTACTGAGTGGAAACAGGAACTTATCACATTCTCGCAATTTCTTGAGAGAATGTGGTCGAATGATTCTGCAAACATGACATATCTAGCTCAGCATCCGCTCTTTGACCAGGTGATGAAATTGTCTAGCAGCTTGATTTGTGCATATACTGTGTTAGTTGTCGCTTATCTAACCTTTTGTTTAGCTGGATATTACATATATAATCATAGTATCATGTTTTACAACATTTGGCAGATAAAAGAGCTTCGTGAAGACATAACCATTCCTGAGTACTGTTGTGCTGGTGGTGGGGAACTCCAGTCGCTAAATGCTTGGTTCGGCCCTCATGGGACAGTAACACCATTACATCACGACCCACATCATAACCTTTTTGCTCAGGTATAACACAAATAGCGGTGTCTCTTTTGTCCATTCCCTGGTTGTTTGCATGCATAATACCCAAGTTACCCTTTTCTAAAAAAAAATAATCCCGAAGTTATGCTTGTTGGTGACAGACGACTGTAGTTACCTAATCTGACATTTTTTAAGTAGTTGACCATTTCATTTATCGTAGTACTCATTTGCTAGCTACTGTGTTTAATTTGTTGCAATGTGGTATTATGATTTAATATTATTGTTTGCTCTGCCCACAATGACACATAGTGGAGGCATTCTGAATGATACAGATATTCCATTTTGCATTTGCCCTGCTTTCAGCATATCTTTTAAGGCTAGACGTAATAGTTGCTGGCCCTTGACAGAAACAAGCCCACAAAAAGCATATTTTTAACCCTTCGTGTCGTTTTAGTGTGTGCATAATACCTTGTTTGGTGCACCAACATTCTTGGAAGGGTATGCTTCACTTTTTTCCTCCCGCCTATCTATTCGTAGATCACCAAATGCTTCAACCAAGGAAAATGCCATCAGTCACCTCCTGAGTGTGATTTTGGAAAATTAACATTGTATACCACGAGTCTAATCAACTCAGTGATTGTTGCTTCATTAAATTACTATTGCTTCAATTGTCATGAATCCACATCTTGCCGAGTATTTGGCTGCCCTTGAGAAAATCATTCTTTCATGATTCATGTTTTTAGCATTTGTGGTAGCAGGTGTCCAACCTAGTTGCCTTCCCAGGCCACCATAATATATTGGCCATATTCTCATATTTCGCTTAAGTTTGACTTGCAAATATGAGCTGCGTGGTAGTGTCTATTGGAACCCATTGTTAAATAAATAGCTGCTCTCTGTTCATCTGGCTATTTGAATTGGCTCTGATTCATAACTTGGTGATGCGAGTGACTGTATATTAATTTAATATTTTACATACCTCTACATCACTTGATATACCTTGTTATTACTCTTTTGCAGGTCTTGGGTAGGAAATATTTTAGACTCTATCCTGCTTCCGTATCAGGGGACTTATACCCGCACACCGAAACCATGCTAAGCAATACTAGTCAAGTAAGTAGTTTCCTTCATACTTCTAAGGTTAAAGTATATGGGTGTCATTCTGTCTTATTGACATCATAATTTGTTCTTGCGTGCTTTTAAATATTTCCAAACCATTCTAAATGCTACTTGAAACCTTGATTTTGAGATTTTCAAAACTATATGGTGAGTTCTTTGTTTATTGGCAGATAGGATTAAATGCTTAACCACCATTTGACCAGTAATAGAGCCAGCTTTTCTTTATTGTAACACTCCTGTTCATTATCCAATTTTGTTACTGTAACCATAAAAAATATCTATATTCTTCTCACCATGAAGCTACGTACCCTGTAATGTACTTTCTGAAATAAAGCTTAATTGAATGCAAAATTGACAGGTAGATCTTGACAACATTGATGAAAAAGAGTTTCCGAGGACAAAAAATCTTGGATTCATGGACGGTATATTGGAGGAGGGTGACTTGCTTTATATTCCACCAAAATGGTGGCATTATGTGAGATCTCTTTCTATTAGCTTTTCTGTTAGCTTTTGGTGGCGAACGTCACATCTTCCATCAGGAAGTACATAATGCTATTGTTTTGATCATCTGATGTTGCTGTTATGCGGTAGAAGCTAAAAAAGTTTTGAACCCATGTCTCATGATCCACTATTGTGTGGGTATGGTGTTGCTACATTTTGTGTATATCATTGTTTTCTCAACAACGATTTAAATCGTTAACTGCAATCATACTAAGGTGCTACATGATACTAGCGTGTGTGTTTTTCCTTTACCCTTTACATTGAATCATTTTTTTGATTTTTTTTCGGGTAGAATGCTTTCACTATTGTTTAGCGCCTTAGGCTATCATTTATATACTTGTATAAAATACAAAGAGTGTTAAAATGTAACTGGAGAGGCAGCTCCATCGTGTGAGAATATGCCCCTTGAGAAATGCCCTGAAATCATCTGTCAGTGTTATGTTTAGCTTTACTCCCAATTAAGCAAGCGTAATGGTTTGGTGCAGTGTCCAGTTATTCTGAATGCGTCCCATTCTCATATCTGTTGCTTCATGTCTTTCACTTTCAGATGAGCTATGGATCAGACCATTTGTTTTACTTGGCCTTGGATTTAACTTTTGTAATCACTGGTATTGATAATGCATACAGTATGGTGGCACAATTGATTCTGATTTATGAATTGTTGATAGAGAAATTAAATCCTCCTTTTCTCCTTGGTCAATGAATCAGCGACAACAATTTGAATGTGTTCTTATGGCATGGGTGCAGCCTGCATCTGGGTTTAGGGTTTTCCTGGATAGTTTCTCCTTGATTTTCCTGTATATCGTCACGTTCAATTTGTGTTGTCTCACCGCAATGGCAAATGAGATGGAACACAATGAGGTGCAAAGGGACATTGCAGATTAAGAAACCGATTTGTGCCACCTAGCTTCTCTGATAAACAGTGCTAATAAAAAGGACCTGAAAGTACTCCCAAAGTCCCAAGTTACCGTGCATGCCATTTAGAGACGAGAGAATGGTGCGGTAACGGTGGGAGCATAAGACTGACTCCAACAATGTATTGCAAATTTGAGATGCAAAACAAGGTTTGGCTGTCATCTACAGAAGCAGAGGCGTCATGCATTTCGTGCCATCTCCAACAGCAGAGATGCATTTCCCACTCGGCGGCCAGGAGCAGTTTATTTCCCGCGACTGGCAGCAAGCCAGTGACCTTCACCACTGCCACGAACGGCAGCACGCCGGCGACGAAGTCCACCACAACACCCACTCGGCGTCCGGGTGTACATCGCGGCGCCAGCTCGGGCCATGCGGGAGAAGACAGAGACGGCGCCGCGCGCTGCCGCAACAGTTGGCCTCGCCGCTCCCCGCGCGTCGCCGCGCCGCGCAGCGCGCCGCCGCAGCTGGCCTCGCACCTCGCCTCGCGTCGCAGTGCTGCAGCGCTGCTGCAGCTGACCCGTGCCGCGCCGCGCGCCACCGCAGCTGGCACCGCCACGGCACGCCGTGCCTCCGTGCGCACGCGACCTTTCCCATCGACCTGTATCGACCTTTGCCCACGTCCATGTCTGCCCTTTAGGAAATCAATCACCAGTATCAATCTTTACCCAGATTGATGCCTGTGACCGTTCAAATGGATTCATTCGAAGGTTTAGAAGGTATGTGTGTGATCAATTTCGTCGATTTCATCGTCTGTGTTTCGAATTTTGGGGATTGGGACCTTGCGGTAGGAAAGGGGGAGAATGAATTTGAGGAAGAAGAAGAGCAGCGCGGCCCTCACCGCGACCTCTGTTCCTCCGACCTCTGTTTCTTGATCTGGATGGGCAAGAGAAAAAAGGCGCGCGCTCCTCCGCGGGCGCCCTGCGCTCGCCCGCGCCGCGCGCCGAGCCCGCCCCCAAGCGCGCCCTGCGCTCCCCCGCGCCGCGCGCCGAGCCCGCCCGGCGCTCGCCCGCGCCGCGCGCCGAGCCCGCCCCCACGCGCGCCCTGCGCTCGCCCGCGCCGCGCGCCGAGCCCGCCCCCACGCGCGCCCTGCGCTCGCCCGCGCCGCGTCTCCCACCACCAATCTTCACTCTTCACTGCTCCTCCCGCCATCAATCTCCCTCGCGACCACGGCGGCTCCTTCGCGGCGGCTTTAGCCGCTCCCCCGCCGCCGTCGAGGCCCTGCAGCAGGCCGCGTCCCCGGCTCCCTCCTCGCCGCGCACGCCGCGGTGCCCTCCCACGGGCGGCGGCGCGGGCGTGCTCGCGGGCCGCGGCCAGCGCAGGCGTGCACGGTGCGAAGAACGAAGCCAAATCGAGCAGAAAATTTTGCCGATTCGCTGCAGGAGCGTAATGCTGCGGACATGCGATGCTGCAGGTGCGGCGGTGGCGGGCGTCGTCGGCTTCCTCCAGGGGAGATGTGGCGCGGGCGTGGTGGGAGCTCGTCGCCGGCTCCTCCAGGGGAGATGTGGCGCGGGCGCGGCGTGGTAGGAGCGTCAGAGGGCGCGGGGTCTGGCGGGGCCATGGAGCCGGTGGAGGCCGGCGCGGCGTCGGCGGCCGTGGAGGCGATGGCTGCCGGGGAGGTGGTGGAGGCCGGTGCGGGGTCGGCGTTGTGGACGGATGAAGAATGCGTCGGAGGAGAGAGACGATGTATTTTTCCATCCCCTCTCTCCTCGGTTGCAAAAATGCCTGCTGGATTGCAACGTCTGTTGGAGGCCACATTGACGACGCACAGTGTCAAAAGAGACCCAAAAATGAGTTTGCAACGCCTTGTTGAAGTCAGTCTAAACAGACGAAAAAAGACTTGATCGTCGACGGTGCAGCTGCTGGCCCATAAACATAGGATCTCCACTCGGATGATAAGTTTTCAACACTATATAGTAGTACTCGGTTGTGGAGAGGATTGAAACCCCACGGATCAAGTTTTTCTCGTCGTCGAGGAAGAACGATGCACACCAAATCGTCAAACCCCCGTCCAGAAAGAATTTGGGCCGGGTTTTCGCACGTTTCGATTTCGTGATTGGGCCCCAACTTGTTGGCACGGGGGAGTTGCTGCTAGGCTAGCGAAGGCCGCCGGCCGGGTCGGTGAGGCGAGATCTGAGGGGGACGACAAAAAGCTGCACCGTGAAAAGGTGGCGTCGGCATCGGCGCTGGCCGCTTTGGCGTCTACCCCTCGGCCGTATCCGTCGTCCCTCGTCGAGTGCCTGGGGCACCGGACCCGGTCGCCGCGCGGTCGCGATCGGAAGAATCTCAGAGGACACAGGGCCGGGGGGCCACGAGGAAAAAAAGGAGCCGCGCGCCCTTTTTTTTACGCGGCCGCTGCTAGTATTGCCGCGCCGCGCCGCGCCCACCACCACGCTTCGTTCGCGGCGAAAGGAGGATCGATGCGGTGGTGCGGGCTCGCGCGCCCGACGAGAGCCCAGGCGGCCACCACACCCACGGGGCGCTCTGATCTCGCCAGTATCGCACTTCCTCGGCCATGGCACGACCGCCGGAAACCGTGCCGCGCTCGCTCGGCGTGGATCTTTCGTCAGCTTTGGAAGGGCGCCTGATGATGGCGGTCGCGCACAGGCTCTCGTTGTTCGGCGCGGCTTTTTCCCGACTCGAGAGCACGCAGGCACGCGATTTATCAGAGCTGCCGCCTTGCTTTACTTTTCCTCGGTTTACAGCCTGTTAAACACCTCCACCAGTTTTATCAGGGGAAGAGAACCAACGAAAGCCTGCCCGGCGCTCACATGCGCCCCGTGGATTGGATCGCACAGTCGCAGTGCTCCTCGTCAGAGCCCAGTGGCGCATTCTCCTTGAACACCACCAGGAGTCCAGGACCCCAGCTCTCGGACAAACGCACGGTTCAAGTTCAGGGCCTGCTTGATTGCGGATTTCGTTTAATAAGCAAAAGTGCGGCCTCGCACATTCCCCTAGGCAGTCGGCTAGTGGGCGGTATCATTCGGTATGGCGCTCGGATTAATTACTTGATTAACTAAACTAAACGAACGGAATCATCACCCAGCAGACATCCTCCTTCCAGGCAGGTTGAACAGAACAAACAGCTTCCGATCGAGCTCTTCTTGCCCACCGTTCATCCTGCGACAGCTGATCTACATCAACGCTGCCTCCTCTGCTGATCTACAAACGTTTAGCTCGTGTCCTGTGCAGCACACTTGAAGAAAGGTACATGTCGGTTTGCACCTTGTATATTCATTCTGTTGGAAGGACTCTAATCGATCTCCATACTTAACTAACTATAATAGATCTCCATACTTAACTAACTATAATAGCCTGTGAGTGTACAGTAGCCAAACACTCAAGGGTACAGTACAGAGGAGGGCTGAAAACAACGGTTTTTCCGTCGGTCGCCGGAGAGCTGTACACATTCCAGACACGACTGGGTAGAATTGATTCGCAGTTAGCGTCGCAATGAATAGTCTGTCGTGGATAAGCGCTCGTTAATTAAGGGCGCTTTCGCAACGTCCATGTTTCCCAAGCGTGGGCCACTTCTCGCAATAGCCTGCATTGTGGTGCGATCCATCCTAATTTCTCTGGCGATGCACGGTGAGACCACACCGGCCAGCCGGTTCTTCTCAACATCATGCAATGAAGCTATAAACAGAACGAAGCGTCTCAAGATTTCAGAGCGCGAGGCGGCAGTTCCTGAAACTGTAATGATGTGTACTCTTCACTCGGATGCTAGCATGCTACCGCCGTCGTTGTACGAGAGGTCCCGGACAGGAACCATGATCCCTGAAGCACGCGTGCCCCCAAGTCAAGGGCGGTGGGATCAATCACGGCTGATGTGGGCGCTCATCTGGCCGTGCGCGTACGCCGTCCTGCTGGCGTTGTACTCTCTCTGTTCAAGTTTACATGTCGTTTGACTTTTTTCATCTCAAGTTTGACTGTTCGTCTTATTCAAAAAATTATGCAAAATATCATATTTTTTGTTGTGGCTTGCTTTATTCATATAAGTTCTTCGAGAATGACTTAAATTTAACTATGGTTGCACGAATTTTTTGAATAAGACGAGCAGTCAAACTTGAGATGAAAAAAATCAAACGACATGTAAACTTGAACAGAGGGAGTAGATGACAACTGACGGTTGCAACTGCAGACGTGTGATGCGCTCCGTGGAACACATCAACGACCTAATCATGGCGCACTGCGGAAGACGCAACCCAACAGTGCTTAGCAACAGCATTATGCAAGCAAATGCAGTGTGCCGCACCTACCGGGCGGGGAGAGAAACTGTGAACTCAGTCAAACAAAAGAGATGGATGGAGTGACGCATCTGTGCTACCTACAGATATGAAAGAATTTATGAGCAACATTCCATTTTCCGTTTTGGGTGAGGTTTCTGTAAAGCCAAATACTACGCCACACGCTAGTGGAAATCACACTGTCTTAAGGTGCACGCTTCCATTTCTCACACACATTACTGCTCACACAAGGTTACATCTCCAGTTCAAAGCTGGCCCATGGCTTAAGTAGCCTGAATCTCATTGAAAAATGATCTGGACAAAAGAGAGGGATCACACTGAAAAAATCACGCACAATGGCACAAGGGAGAGCTTCTTCCTTCTGACGAAACAGAGCAACCGGAGGAGCCATTATTCCTTCCTTCCCTCTCCCCTCTCTCCAGTCCAGTGTCTCCATCCTCCGCTTCCACTGCATTGATTTCTAGGATCCCCTCCTCCATCAGCAGCAGTAATAGCTGCCCAAGTCCGCAAGCCAAAGGCGCGGCCTTTGACCCGCTCCTCGTGCCGTCGCCGTCGGCATGGCCGCCGACGCCACCTCCACATCCTCCTCCTCCTACCTCCCGCCGGCCCTCCCGGCCTCGCGCCAGGACATCGAGGCCGCCGTCGCCAAGGCCGCCGAGCTGCGGGCGCTCCACGCCGCGCTGCTCCAGGGCGGCGCCAATGCCGGCGCGTCCTGCGCCAGCGCCAGCCGGAGCCCAGCAGTCATCCGCTTCCCGCCGGCCGCGTCGCCGGCGCTCACCAGGGCGGGCGTCGCGGCCGCGGCTGCCGCCGAGGACTACCCCGTCTTTGCCCCGGTAAGCGAGGCCTCGAAACTCCTGGCTCTTCTTGCAGCCTTGTCATTCTGTACTGCTCCTGCGTTCTACTGTTTCTTGGCACCAGGAACAAAGCTGTGTGTGAAAGGAGGTTCCTTTGGAGCTTGATTTGCATTGGTGCCTTGCCATGCTATTGTTTTGGAAATTTTTTGGACTCTTTGATGCTTGGTCTGTACTGGATTCGATCATAATTCTGCTTCATAGTACTGCGTCTATTGTGAACTTGATTTCTGGGGGGGTGGTACAAATCCAAGTTTTTTTTTTAATGGACCTTGGTGATAGTGTAGGTATAAGAATATGCACAAGTAACCGAGTAGGCCGTTGGTTGCATCTCATTTTGCCGGGGGAATGCTGTAGGTTGATCAGTGTGATGGATCTGTTTTCAGTGTTCATGTAAAACATAGAAATCAAGAATTTGTGAATATCATTGACTTCTTTGTCTGTAGTTAGCACTGCAGGGAATGATCTTTGCTACCTAATTCTGCCTGTCACCAACAACATCTCGGGTATCCTACTCACGCTCACGCAGTTCAGTGGAATCAGTCCATGTCAGCATTAACTGAACTTTTAAAAAGCTGTTAGGTAGGCTGAAAATTTGTTTTACTGCAAACTGCAAAATTGGAGCAAGCTCAAACCTGCAAAATCGAAACAGCATCAGGATAGAAAAACAAATTGGAACCTTTCTAATTTCAGTGATCTCCTGCATTCCAAAGTTGTGCAGAATCTATTGATGGACAATAGCATGGGTCTTCTGAAACCAGAAACATTGCAATGGTTGTGTCAGTTATTTGTCTGCTAGTAGTGAAATGTACACTACTTTTACACGGATCATGATTATTTTCATTAAAGCATCTGTATCTTGTTGTTCCTCTTCTGAGTAACATTTGTTGCTTGCTTTAATCCCTCCCTCAGACTTATGATGAAGAGCCCTTGAGTGGAATGAGCTTCATTCGCCAAGATAACAGAAGCCTATCTGAGAACTGGAGTGGCCTTGGTTTGGACCATGATGGCCTGGAAGACGAGGTGGCTTTCTCGGACTTCGACAACCACAACACCTTCTCGTCATCAAATAGCGAGCTACATTTCTCTTCGTCAAATGAGCATATGCGGAACAGGATCGCTTGTAGAAACCATCCTTCATTCCTTCAGCCCGCCCTATCTGCGGACAGTTTGCCTAGGTCGGACAGCAGGATGACAGACTTAACTGAATTAAAGGCTGTGAGTACATGCAACACCTGCAAGCCCGCAACAATCAGTAGGGATACTGAAACTGAAGCCAAGGCTTTGAAGAGCCTCAACACCACAGCACCACTGTCAAACTACCACCCTGCTGTCTTATCTCGGACAAGGCACAAAGGGCCGCATATTCTCTCATGGCTCTTACCAAAATCAAAGAGGAAACCTAAGTCAGATATGTCACCAAGCACCGTCGAATGCGAAAACATGTCACAGCTTCTGAAAGAGTGGGGGGTGTTCTCACTGGAATCTCTGAAGAAAGAGGTTGTTGAGGCCAATGAGAACAGGGATGCCGCTTTGCAAGAAGTATCAGAGATGAAATCATCATTAGGGGAACTGACTAGCAAGCTCGTGAGCTTGGAAGCATACTGTTCAGAGTTGAAGAAGGCTCTGAAGCAAGCAACAAGTTCAAAGAACATTCAATCCCACTCAAAGAGATCGGCTAGATCAGTTGGTGTCAGCAGAGACAATTCATTGCCAGTCAGTCATGAAGTTATGGTGGAAGGGTTTTTGCAGATTGTATCGGAGGCCCGTCTTTCCATAAAACAGTTCTGCAAAGTACTAATCCAACAAGTCGAAGACGCTGACAATGGACTAACAGATAAGCTAAATTTACTCCTACAGCCATACCAAATCACGCTTAGTGACAAGCACCCGAAAGCAGTTTTGTACCATCTCGAAGCTCTGATGAACCAAGCAATGTATCAGGACTTTGAGAACTGCACATTCCAGAAGAACGGGTCGCCCAAGTTCCTCGACCCTAAGCAGGACCGCCAGGAGAACTTTGCGTCATTCGTCGCGCTGAGGAACTTGAGCTGGAACGAGGTCCTGAAGAAGGGCACCAAGTACTACTGCGAGGACTTCAGCCGTTTCTGCGACCAGAAGATGAGCTGCATCGTGTCCACCCTGAACTGGTCGTGGCCGTGGGCGGAGCAGCTGCTGCAGTGCTTCTTCGTGGCGTCCAAGTGCATCTGGCTTCTCCACCTGCTGGCGTTCTCCTTCAACCCGCCACTGACTATACTTCGGGTCGAGGAGAACCGCCCGTTCGATCAGCTGTACATGGAGGATATACTGCTCGACAAGCAGCGGTCCCAGAGCAACCCATCTCATGTGAAGATCATGGTGGTGCCTGGGTTCTATGTCCAAGATCGGGTGCTCAAATGCAGAGTGCTCTGCAGGTACAGCTAGAACCGTACTAGCATATATGCAGTGCTGATTGGAGGCGTCCTCGTGGGTTTTTTTTTTTCTTTTTGACTGATTGGTAGTGTGATTTAGTAGCTCTTATTCTTCTAGGTTGCAGTGATCTAAACAGGAATGCTAGTGTGTGATCTTGACCGTTTGTGTGCTTGTCAATATATCTGTAACATGTTTGCATAAGAGAGCCATTTGTAAGGAAAAGATGCAAAGGCATCCTAAGAGTGCCATTTGTGACTAGTAAGAGGAAATGCAAAAGGTTACTTGACGAGTAATCTTCATCATTCATTTGTCATGATTTGCTTGAAGCCCTTACCTTGAGAAAGAGAATCTTGCCTCTAATTTCACGCTTCTTGTGCATGAAACCTAGAAATTTTCGTGCTACCTGTGTCAGCATTTCGGGTGAACACTGACAAGTGATGATACTGCATGCCCTAGCAATGGAGTCAGATCCTCTTCTCTGCAGTCTGCACCAATCAAGAAGTGAAAGAAGCACCAGATTAGCATTCCCGCAGTCGTGTAATTTGTGAACGGTGACGGCTAATCGACTCTGCACCATTGCCGCAGACTACCTCAAGTAGTCAAGTTCACCAGCCCTCCGACGCGGTGCCGATCCGCGTGAGCATGCCGGCGTCACCTCTTTCCGAGCACGGCAACGTCGCGTATCCACACCGCACGCGCGTCGCGGACGCGGAGCACGAGCGCTTGTGCGCACGCCGCATCGAGGGCTCGCTCGGCTTCGGTTTCACGAGCCGACTTGCAAGGGCGGTAGGGGAAACAGGTGAAGAGACGGGAGCGATAGTTTCGCCGCACTCCGCGAAATTACAGGCTCGAAAGAGTCTGGGAGAGGGAGAATCAGAAAACAGAAGTGCGAGAGGGAGGTGGTCGCTGTTTCAAATAGCGACCACCCCTTCCCCTAATCCAATTCGCTTTTATACGTGCCAAATCAGCATGAAAAATCCTGAGAAAATTCAAGTAAGATGGAAACACATCCAACAGTCTCTCTGCAAGGTTTCATTACACTCTGAAGAATACGGAACGCGGAGAATAAAAGAAGGGGAATGCTCACGGGAGAAACGAGGAATAGAAGCTTCCATGATTCTCCTAAATTTCAAGCACATACGAATCCTGAGGATGGAGATTCGAAAAATAGAAAATGTTCGCGGGAGTGGCCGTTATTTCAAGTACGGACCACAACGAACCAGTCAACTCCACACCATAGAAATGCAAGATAACATTTCGAGTGGTCACTGCATGATTCGTATGTGCTCATTACACGGCGTTCGTTGTGACGCTGATGGTTGCGATCCTCCTCCCAGTTCCTGGCAGCCACGTGACGGGGGGTCTCCTCTGGGAAACGTCAGGCGCTCCATCACAGGACGCCTGGCGGGCGACCGCTGTCGATCTCTGTTGCGGAGGTCTTCAGGTCGGCCAAGCCGATCTAGGGCGCTGCGACGCGCCTCCGGACGCCGTTCATGAGCTCGGCGTCGTCGCTTTTCTTCCGGGGTCTGAGACAGGCCTTCTGAGATAGAATAGGTCTTGTCGACACTCTGGGACGACGCGACTCGGGCTCCCGAGTCCTCCCTGGCTAGGGCGGCGTTAGTCGCGGCGGCGGCTTGCTGGGCCGCGGCAGCCGTCATCGCCTTGGCCTTCTCCACCATCGGGGTGATCGTGGCGGGATCCGGATTTACGGCCATTTGCCGAGCGACCTGGTCCAGGAGTGTAGTGGCGCCAACCACGTTGTCCTGAGGGGTAGTGAAGACTTGATGCCCGTTGTATTCTTGCATGAGGTCGTCGTGGACTTGCCGACCGCGCAACCTGATGTTACGCTGCGCAGAATCTTCAGCGGCCGGGGGTTCTTCTTCTGCCCCGGAGGCGTCGTTGTTGGCTTGATTGCCGGCCGCCGCTGCGGCCGCCGCAGCAGCTGCGTCAGTGATCTGCGCCATGAAGTACTCGAACGGTGGTGTACCGCTTAAAGATGTGCTCTCCCAAGGAAGCGTGCGTAGCACGGCTTCATCGGAGTAGTCTCCGAACGAGCCGGTCTCGAAATATCCGATCTGTTCAGGTAACGGATCTGCTAAGGATCCGAAGATCTCAGGACCCAGATCTTGACAGATCATAGCCTGGTTGTTGAGCCCGAACGGAAACCGAACGGGACCTCGAGCAAAGCTCGGTGTAGCAGATCCGATCTTGACTGCCTCCATGCAGGCGCGTAACTCGGCTAGCGAGTAGTTCGCGTAGCTCCTTGCAGGGAGGGTGCTGTGGCTTGATCTAGGGTCCAGGCTAGCTGGAGCTAGATCTTGCCGAGTCGTCGGAGCTGGCCGCCGAGTGATTTTCGGTACCGCCGAGTTGACGGGATGGAGCTCACCACGGCAGTCGGCGATGAAGTGCAGGCTTCCGAAACAGATCCGGTCGCCGGCGATGAAGTTGTTGATGGAGTCGACAGCCATCGAGCTCGACGTGGTGGACTCTCGTACTTCCCCTACCTGGCGCGCCACTGTCGAGGTTTTAGGGCCTCGATAGTTATTTTATGGGTGTACGAGAATCAAGAACACGATGGTAACAGGAGACGAGGGTTTATACAGGTTCAGGCCGCCAAAGGCGTAATACCCTACGTCCTGTGCTGGTGTAATGTATTGCGAGAGAGTTTTCTGTAGGTCTCCTGCCCGCCGTATATAGTCGGAGGTGCAGGGTTACATGGATCTAAACCTAGTCGGTTACGTAGTAAACAGTCTTGTAGTACAAGTTGATTGATGTTTATCTCCTGGCCGAGTGGGCCGACTGACTTTATGTCCGTCGGGCCACCCAGGCCTTCTTGGGCCAAACCGAATCCCCATTACTGGATCACTCGGCCTTGTTGTATCTTGAGTATACCTGGTTCTCATATCATCGACAACCCCCTCTTGTATGATGTCTGAAGTCTGAACACGGATCGTCGGCGAGTAACTGAAAGAGTTCTGCAGAGGAAAACAAAACCATTTTTTCCCCGAAGCAAACCTGCGAAGTCTCGGCCGCCGATTGCAGAGAGGTGCTTCCTAAAAGAGTCATATTCGCCGCCATCGGAATGAGTTACGTACTCTACTCATGAAGCCATTCTCCGATACAGACATAGGGCTCCCGGCGAGACGGCGATGAACCAGTGCTGCAGCCGTTCATATCATACAGGGCATTGCTTGACATCACCGGCAGGATTTGAGGCTCTCGTGGCTCTTGTTTACTCAACGACATGAACAACAAGACATGGCAAAAGACAACGTAACGTTGGCACGAATTTGCCCCGAGTTCAGACAGGCAGGGACGTGGAAGAACCGCTCACCCTCTGCTTCAGAGCCGCCATGTCTTTCTTCAAAGCTGCTCTGAAGGGCCATCGCGCCCGGGAGCCCACGACCACACCGGCCCACTTGCCAGGCCTAGCGCGGCGCATCAGGCCAGAACATCTAACCAGCCCAAGTGAAGCGCAGCAGCAGGCCCAGTGCGTGCGTATGGCTTCTCTGGCTTTGCCGCCGCCGACGGCGCGCCTGGCGAAAGGAAAACCAGCGTGCCGCGCCGTGGTCCGGTCGCAGGCGAGATGCGCCCTGGGCTTTACATGTCAGCAGCATACGACGCGACGGGACAATAATGCGCAGCAGTGCAGCACTTGACCGTATGGAGATGGAGCGCATCATGCACGTACGCACGCGCAGATCTAGCTAGCTAGGCGGGTGCGCGTACGTCGAGTGAACAGTGGGAGACGCCGATGTGGCCACCCCGGCGAGAGACGCGACGCGACCTACCTACCAGACCGCATGTGTTGTCATGGTGGGCGATCGATCGGGCAAACGTTGGAGTGGAGATGATGGCCTGGCCTGCAGCTGCCGGCCCGGGGGAAATTGGTGGATGGCTGCCGAAGTGGAGTCTGCACAGCTTTACCTTTCTCTTCCACTGCGGAGGCGACGCGACAGACACAGATGATCGGTGAGAAAGGTTCGTCGAACCTCACTCACTCACCTGCCGATTCGAAGGCTGTAACGTGTAGTTCAGCTAACCTGGTCTCGTTAACAGTGGGTGTTCCGGTGTCATGGGCACGGTGCCTGTGGCTCGCCCTACCCAGATCGGGCCGTGTGGCTAGGTATCCTACTCGACACTCTATCGATCCAGTGCATTGGAGATGCCATTGCCAGGTAGTGATCGTTGTCAGCAGACGCATGGAGAGGGAGTAGTATGTTTTACGGGACTACATACAGAGGCACGAGCAGAGCAGGAAGCGATGGAGGCCCGTTCCATGCTTCTCCAGGATTGGACGGCAAGCCTTTGATGAATGTCTGGCCTGTTCTGGCTGGGCGCGCCTGCTACTTGCATCCCCCGCGGCGTGCGTGTCCGCATGCAGCGCACCTGCGCCGCCGCGGTTCACGTCGCCCGCCCGCGGTTTTGGTGTTCCGTGGTCGTGGTCTCGTACGTGTGGACCCGTGCCCACGATTCGGCTGCGCACTGCCCGCCGCCGCCGGCCAACGGGCCAAGGACGCATGCATGGCCAAGGGTTCGTAGAATTTGGCTCGGGACCTTGGAATGTTTTTCCGTTCAAGGGGGCAGTAAGATTGTGGGCGTCTGCAGGACTGCACGTTGGAGAGGCATAAAAGAAAGTTGCAGCGCACTGCGGCGTTTGCTGCTGTTGCGCGCGCCTTCCCCCATTTGGGCAGATAGCTATCTGAGAGAAGGTGCGTTTTCGTGGGGACGAGACGTGCCGACGATCCATGTTATCAACATGCTTCATGGGAATTGCCGATCGATCGATCGAGCTTGCCCAAATGAAGCAGTATCCCTTTGTTTACGGCTCGCCTGATCCCTTTTACTACTAGCTTTTATCTCCGATATACTCCGGTGTCGCAGTACGATCGAGCCACCACTACTCGTAACAAAGAATCTTCCATATATCCAACCCACGCCGCATGTTGTTTCAGAGTTGCAAGTTGCAGCCAGTAAACGTCGTTCGTTCGTACGTTGATCTAGCCACATCGCCGAGAGACGGTCAAAGAATCTTCCAATGAGAATGAACCTATCCACCTCGATCGAGTCCTCACTGCACCGCGCTCCGGTCGCGGGCGTTGACCTGGGCGGATGAGCAGTTGCTACCAATATTTATGGGGTTGACAAAACTGAGCGGGCTGACTTTGACTCTTTTATCAATGATATGATGAATTGGAGGCGCACGCCAAGGCCTGTTTCAATTCAATAGGATTTGACTTTCTCGTAGCCTTGCACTGGAGTAGGAGTAGCATGATTTGTTATTGAAAAGCGAGGATTAGGGTTCGCAGGCAAGTCGGCAGCACCACTAGGCTCTAGTTTACGACCGATTGGTGCGGGTAAGTAGCTCGAGACAATCGCAAAAAATAAAGGTAGCTCGAGATGCAGTGAACACGTGCGCAGAGTGCAGGTGCGTTGCACTGGAGCTTGGACTCCAAGCACGGCGGGAACGAATGCGTGGAACAGCGGAAGGTGGAACTGGCCAAAGAAATGTTGGCGGATTACACCCCGATTAAACACCCTCCCACTGTTTGCAGCGAGTACCTCTGTCCCTCGTTTCATCAGTGTACTACTCCCTCTATTCATAAATAGATGTCACTGTTGACTTTTCGACATCACGTTTGACTATTTGTCTTATTTAAAAAATTTATGCAAATAAACCAGCCAGACGTCCACCTCTGTAGTCCTCCTGCTCCCCATTTCTAACGGGTTTGATCGGCCGGCTTACAAAACTTCAGTTCAAAAAAACTTCGGTTCATCTCGTGCTGCCTGTGGTCAACTGGTCACCACCAAGAAGAATTTCGCGTAGGATGATACTACGACAATTTTAGCTAGCCCCGCCCGACGACCCAGAAGAGCAAATGACAGCACAGCAGCAGGTGTGGTGGACGTGCAGTTTCGTTCCACGAGCACCAACGCACCTCTAACCGCCTAACCGTGACACCCATGCCATGCATCGCCGGCAAACGAAAAAACAGAGAGCGCGAAACCAAACTTTCTGCCGCGACAGCGCCGTCACGACGCCCGCCCACCGCACAACACCAAAGGGTAGTACTACGCGACAACGCGTTCCTTTCTCCACCGCCGCCGCCGCCGACAAACCCCGGTCCGCCCTCGCACGGAACAGCCAAAGCGCCGCCCTTTCCCTCCGTTTCCCCAACCGACGGGCGCGAGCGATCTGACGCGCGCCTGCCTAGGGAAACCGCGAGGCGGACGGACCACGCGCTCGATTCCGGATTTTCCTGCTCGCGACGGCGTCATATGATGAGGAAAGATGCGTTTTTCGTTCGCATCGGCGGTCCAGGTACCCGTCGCGTGTGCGCGAAGAAAGTACTATCCGCAAAGGTAGATCTCATCCTACTAGTACTCTCCCCCAACCGAACCTACACAGTATGGATCTATACATACTCGTATTTATTTTTCAGCTGTACGTATTTGGATCCGGTGCATATGCTAGTACAAATAAATTTTTTTCTCGAAAAGAAAATTATCGCCCAGCGAGTTCTTACGAAAAGGATGCAACTTTTTTTTTCTTTTGTCTGCTGAAAGACTCTTCTTTTCTTTGCTCTCGCTATCTCCAATTCTCCATGAAACAAAGATTTTTCGCCCCGTGACTTCCACGAATTCACGCCCCCATCCCTCTCCCCTCCCCCACACTCTTCCACCACCCTTTTCAAAAGAGATTTTATGAAAAAGGAAGCGTCTGAACAAACAGAGAGAAGCACGGCCCCAAATTGTTGGAGAGCCCCGGAGGAGGGTTCGTTCCCACGGCGGCGCCCACAGGATTCGTCGGGATGAGAACAATATATGGGCTTGCCTGCCCTGTCCCGTAACCTGGAGTAGATGAAGGGACAATGACCTTTCACGGAAAATAAATCGGCGAAACAAATGCGTGGACGCAGCCGTGTATGCGTGATGTTCACTGAACCTAATGGTTGGCCCCGTGAACGCGCCTCCGCGTCACCGATTGCAAAAGAAATGCGGACAATCTCTGTCCTCTTTTCTTCTTGCCAGCCCAGCCGCACAAGCCAGATTATTTTTAGACGCCTCAACTAATCCTCCATCTCAGCAAGCCCAGGGAGTAGAAAATGACATGAAAAAGAAGCCTTGATCCTGTTATACTCCTACGAGTACTACGTAAGTGATTGACTTTCACCACTTGTTAAAACCTGGATCATAAGTTAGTACTACTACTTACTCCTGCAACAACTCTGGCCGAAATGCATGGAACAAAGCCAATGCAAATATTTATTGGTGTGAGTGGTGGTGTTAAATGGTGCTACAGCCCTACAGCTGCTACTCAGATGAGATGAGGTTGCTACTGTGGTACAGTAATCTTTCTATGGAAACTGCAACAAAATGGACATGGGCATGCAGGGCGGTATATATAGCAAGAGTTACAGCAAAACTACTATACAATTGTTTTCCCCATGTCTCTCTCCCCTTCCTCCCTTCCTTATCATCTGATGAATGAATACTTGATGATGCCACTGCTCCATTCCCCTGTCGCTTCATACACTGCCTGGAACACAAAGCCTTCCAGCTGCCTGCCTCTACTGAAACCCAAAAGAAACGTGAGCTACGATTACACCTCCTCGTCTATGGCACATGAAACTTTGTTCGTGGAGGTCTCCAGGTCTTGTACAGTGTACATGGCGGCGTCCGGGGCTTCAGCCAGAGTACTGCTGGTGCTTGCTCGCGGAGCAGGTGCAGTTTGCGCGGCTCTCGTTTAGCACCTTCAATGAATCAGATTGCAGCGAGTAACTGTCAGCACTTTGTTTTTTAACAGGACCGTGAAATTCAGATAAGACCAATAAAAGGTACCCTTCGCCCTCAGTCGGAGGGCAAAGCGGCCTCTTGATTTAGACGTAACTGTGGTCAGGCCAAGTTGACCCTCCAACTAAGCTACCGACAAGTGTTATTTGCGGAGAATATGTTGGATAATTCGATAAGTAACCCGTACCTTAACCTGCTTCTGGAGATCTTTGATGTAGTCGACAGCCAAATCCAGCATATCAGAAGTGTTGGTTTGCTGCAGGAAACGGAAGGGCAGGTTGTAGATAAGTCAATTTCCGGAGTGGTCCTCGCACAGCAAATTTGCTAACTATACACACTGTTCTATTGCCTATTGGGGAGAGACGATTGGTGCAGAGGGGTTGCAGATGGTGCAGTACCTTGTCCATGTTGGGCACGAGTTCTTGTAGCTTCCTGATTCGCTCACTGATCTTTGTCCTCCTCACCTGGATCAACAGCACATCGACCAGTAAGCTCAACGGCAAACACAGATTCGGAGAAATTCCAATGCAAGAACAGCGTCGGTTTGAGGTCGCTCACCCTCTCGGCGATGCTGCGCGGGTGCGTGGCGCAACCCCGCTTGGCGCGGATCTTGCAGGGCACGGCGTCCTGGAACTGGAGGAACTTCTCGATGGCGGCCATCTCCGACGACGTCTTGGGCAGGCTGAACTGGTGCGCCAGTCCGTTCTGCGGAAATCAAACCCATGTCAAGTCACCGCAAAATATAGAAATCACTGCCGCTACCAGGAAATGGAAGTGCTGAAACAGTGGATGATGGAATGGACGAGCACACGCACCTGGCCAGGCTCCGACGAGTCCCGAGGGCGTTTCACCCCGGACATGTTCTCCGACATGAGAGACGACGAGTCCTCCCACCCGGAGCCCATCGGGTAGCCGGGGATGAATCCTCTGCCGCCACCGGCAGCCTCGGGGCTGCTCCCTCCAAGCTCCTCGCTTTCCATCTCCGAGATCTGCGACATCAGCGAGCCCTGCCGCGACGAGAAGCTGAGCTGCCCCTTGAGCCTGCTCCCTCCGGCGGAGGGGGAGTCGGCTGCGGCGGCGCTGCTGCCGTTCCTGAAGCCCACGCCCATGCCCGCCCTCAGCATGTTCGTGTACCCTGACGAATGGAACAGCGCAGGACAAGCTTCAGTTCCAGAAATAGAAAAGTTTCCAAGGCGAACTCAGGCAAGAACTGCAATAATTGCTGCGCAGCAAGCGAGCGTAGCATGGCAGGGAGCGGCAACTGCAGGGACTACCAAAAGAAGGCCGAATTAAGGAGGGACCAACCGTTGTCCATGTTCAAATGATTAAGGAATCCGGCCGGGGAGCTGCTCTGCCGGATCAGGCTGCTGACGCCGGCGCCGCCGGAGCTGGCGGCCTCCATGCCGGAGCTGACGGTGCGGTAAAGCCCGGAGTCGACGGCGGCCATCTGCTGCTGCTGCTGCTGTTGCTGCTGTTGGAACATCATCTGCTGCTGCTGCTGCTGCGACGCCATGGCGGCTTCATTCGGGAAGTGGGCCGCGGCGGGAGCAGGCGGCGCCGGCGCCGGCGGCTTGTCTCGGATCTGGTGGTCCGCCAAGAACCGGGAGAAGACGTTGTCGGTGCCGGCGTCAGGGCTGCCCGCGCGGGGCCCGGGCTGGAGGAAGTCCTCGCAGACCTCGCCAAACAGCGTGCTTGGCGCCGATCTGTACCTCAGCAGGCCGGACGAGGTCATCGGCGGCTGCACTGGCAGGTTCAGATCCTTGGACACCGGTGAGCCATACATCACCTCGACCCCCTTCTTTCCTCCCTCTCCCTAGCACCAATTCGCCTCCCAGAAAGCACAAAGAAATCAAGAAACCACACAGCCCGCTACCACCACCTCCTCTCCATGCCCACACCCTCCCGCGAAAAATCAACCAACCAATTCCGCGAGGCCCGAGACAGAGGAAAGATCAGGAACTTTCCAGCCGACGAGCACCGGGCCGAAATTGCTTTTTCCGCTCGATCCCTCCGCCCTCCCCAAGCTGCTACGCTACCCTCCCTATCCGCTGCTGCTTTACGGCGAAGGGAGAGGAAAAGAAGAAAAGGGAGGCGCAGCAAAACCAAGGAAGCGGTGGTGGCTTCTGGCTCGGGAGGGGCCTCTGCTTTTGCGGCGCTAGTTAGTTCACGGATTGGGGGGAGGATCTGCGCCTGTGCGTGTGCGTGGAGCAAATTTTATATATGTGGGAGTGCGAGCTCTTCCATGGTTCACAGACAGCTCCGTGGAAGAAGCGGGGACTGACGAGAATGCCCTCGCCGCCGGGGAAAGACGATGCCGATGGACGGGCGAGACGCTGCGCCGATGCTTTTGCTTGGAGTGATCGCCCGGTGCCGAGTTTACGGGATTGCCCCTTGAGTTGACTATTCCCCGTAAAAAGGTCCCCGGTGCGTTGAGCTCCCCTGCGCTATTGTTGTTGCCGTGTGAACTGAGTTTACAAACTAGTTTTGCGGAGAAAATGATTGGGTCTATGGAGGAAATTACCATACTCGAAATAGAGGGCGTTCTGGATTCGTGAGCGTTTTCACATTAGAGGGCGTTGGGCGTTTTCTCTTCAGTTTTGGACGATTTTGCCCACGACGCGCATTCCCGAGGCCGGCCGCTGCTTTGGCTTCCGCGTACGGGAATTAAAACGCTCACAAGTATCGCCCTCCCCTCGCGCACGTCTCCATCTAATCTCGCGCTCGCTCGCTATGCCGTAGCCCGCATCGTTGCTCCGCCGTAGCTCGCTCGCTCCGGCTGCAGTTGCGCTTGGTCGGCATGGCTCGCCGACGCCGCTCCGCCGTTGCTCGCGTCCTGAACCCTCGCCGGCATGGCTCGCGCGCGGAACCTTCGCCGGCATGCTCGCTCGCCAGCGCAGCTCCACCGTAGGTCGCGTGCGGAACCCTCGCCGGCATGGATCGCTCGCGGAACCCTCGGCGACGCCCGCGGCAGGCACCATATCAACGCAGGCGTGTCCCTTCCACAAGCTAGCTCAGGAGTAGCAGCTCCATGGCTCCAGGTTTAAATCGAAGCCTATTCAAAACGAAAAAGAATAACAAACATTTGTATCCGTCCCTCTGTTTGCATTGACAAAAAATGATAAAATAGAGTAGAAACAACGAACCTGTAGCAATGCCGGGATCAAACAGGGCCATCGCCTTCTCGTCTTGGCAGCCGGGAAGAAAACTTGTTTAGCAGGATGGAAAGCTTGTGCGTTTAAATAGTGCAACAAGAGGAGGTGAGTCGTCATGGAGCGAGATGGAGAAACCTGCGCGCGAGCGAAAAAACCAGCACGAAACCAGCGGGAGGAAAATTTCGGACGTCGCAAGCCCAAAAAATCGGATGCATGCACGCGCGGGGCAACGAAAATTCATCGCCATCATGTGCGGCGCAAAAAAACCGGAGGCGAAACAGTGTCATGCAAAAAAATCGCATCTAAGACTGACTTCAACAAGGGCATGCATCTCCAAATATGCATCTTCAGGAGCACTGTGCATCACAAATCCTTCTCCCAACAGAGTGGCCAAATCAGAAGGCAAACTGCCTTGCGAGGAGAGAGGGAATGTAAAAATGGAACACCTCTCTCCTCAAATGCATTTGACGAGGCCGGTGGCGCGGGTCGGGGCGTGGAGGAGCGAGAGGGCCAGTTTGGACGCGGCGCTGGGCGGAATGGGACTCGGCGGCGGCGGCGGCGGCGGTGCAGAGAAGGCGGACGGCAGTGGTACGAGCGGCGGATGCGGCGGCGGCGGGGAGCGGCCTCGAAGGACGCAGTGGCGGCGCTGCAGCTGCTGGCGTTCGCTCTCCCAGCACCCACACCAGTCGCCGTCGCCGTCGCCGCCTTCGCCGGATTCCGAGTTCTTCGAGCGCCGCAAGGCCGACATCGAGGAGGCCAACCGCCTTCGCGAGCTCGAGGAGGAGGAGAGCGCAGCGCGGGGCGAACGGGCGCGGCGGGGGGGCACGGCGCGGCGCGGCGGGCGGCGCAAGGGCCAGCGCGGCGCGCAGGGGCAAGGGCCGCGGAGCTGGCGCGGCGCAGCGACACTGCGTGAGGGCCGGCGGCGGCGCGGAGCGCAGGGGCGAGGGCCGCAGAGCGGGCGCGGCGCAGCAGCGCTGCGCGAGGGCTGGGCGGCGCGGCGCGCAGGGGCGAGCGGGCGCTGCGCGAGGGCTGGCGCGGCGCGGCGCGCAGGGGCGACCGGGCGCAACGCGGGGCGAGCAGGCACGGCTGCGTGAGCGCGGCGCCAACGGGAAATGCCTCTCCTCTGCGCTGTTGGAGATGTCGTCTCTTTTGGTACTGTAGACACCAGGCAATCGAGCATTTGCCTGCCCAAATTGCAGCGCCGCTGTTGGAGTCAGCCTAATCTCGCGCTCGCTCTCTATGCAAGTCGCCATGCAAAAAAATCGCAAAAAAAAGTGCCTCATCGCAGCATGTAGGATTCGAACCTGCAACCTTGAGCCTGGGATCCCACCGCAGTGACCATTCGGACATGGAGAGAGAGTTACCCTGAGCTAGCATCGAGGCATATTTAATAAGGGCAAGGTTAGAAGATTAGACCCAAATTAATGTCATCTTAGTATTATAAATCATGTCCTAAACGCCTTCTAATATGAGTATGGAGGGAGTATCCAGTATTAACACGAGGAACACGTTTGTGAGTCGTGTGCAAATTTTGGAAGAAACTAGACATGAGGTATGAGGATGGTGACCGGTGAAAAATAAAGATGCTAAACTTTATTTTTCTACAATGGTACAGCATATTCTTTTCGAGCAAGGTTCCTGGCGAGTTAGGAACTTATTATTTGTCGGCGGAAGATGGGATCAAGAGGAAGACATCGATGAAAAGATGAAATAACGGTGCTTGTGCTTGTGGATGGGGTTAGAAATGGCGAGGATGGGATAGGGTAGGGTCGCGGTGGATGATCAAGATTTGGGTTAAGGGTAGGGGAAAGAGAAAAGGTTGCCATGAGCCGGCATAATATGGTGTTCCAACGATACCATAATGTGTTGTGCGATGCGCATCGCGTATGAAAGAGGCGGCAATGGCATGGAAGCAAGGGCGGAGCTAGGATTTGAACATAGGGAGGCCAAGCTGTCAATTGCTGGCACCCGCGGGAAATTTTTTCGCATGATAACATAAATATGTACAGGCAATTGTTCTAAAATTTAATAGCTAGGTCCCTCTAAAATATAGTAGTTCTCAGAAATATTCCCATCTGGCGTTTGCAAATCTTTCAGCTCCATAGTCTGATCATTGATTGCACTAGGATTGATCACTAGAATTTTCGGCTTTACCACTGGAGGTTGTATCATCACAAATGACTTATAAATCTACGAATAGCTCTCATTCTACTCATGTTGAAACTTGAATTAGTGGAACGAAGATTACATATGGCATCGCCAATAGTTAATCCTTCCCTGCCCAATTAACCTAATTTTTTTAGATGAGATTAACCTAAATTCTAATCCTAGTACAAATTGAAGAATAGGATGGCAGCTTGCAAGAAGAAAGCGTGATGCGTGCCTTGCAATATCAGGAGCTCGTGATCGCAGCTTGTCAATTTGGCATCCAGGGCCCGTGATCACGGGCGTTTTTGCGGCGGCGGGCGGTGGCTACGCAAGTAACAGAAGGCAAATGACGATTATGTAATCCAGATGCGGTGCCGAACGTGGAAGGAGCTCAGAATTTTCTTGACGGGCTAGAGAACGTCATGGGCTCTTGGTGATGTGGGGACCCGGCTCATGCTTAACCATGTTATTAGTACTCCAACGTTGGGGGGGGGGGGGGGGGGGGGCAGGCCCCCGCTCGCCCCCCTGGCTCCGCCACTGCACGGAAGAGCTTTAATAGAAGCTTATGTCCGGACTCTGCAAGAAGAGTTGTTACAGGTTGACAAAATGTACGGTGTCGTTGGATGCAGATAGATTAAAGAGATACATAAGTCGGTACATCGCATACACGGGAACACGGAATATCTAGAAGAAAATTTTAGAAGATTGATTTGGCAATGATTCCAAATGAAATTGACCCGCTAAATAAATACTTACGTGCTTAGATAGTCTTTAGTAAGTAAAAAAAAATTGAAGGCCAACGGGGCTGGGGGTTGACAGGGCTACTGATGCCACCATTGATTCATTTGTTGTTACTCATAATCGTTCAACAAATTAAAATATTTAAAAACATAGAAAATACAAAAATCACATTACCTACACGCAAACCTTCCTTCGCTCTTGACAGCAACGACCATGTATTGGATAATTAGTTTGCCTGAGTCAAACAACAAGGTCAACGTATATTTGTGTTTTGGCTTCTCATGACCAATCGAACTCTGAGTATGCTGCAAACAAAATAACAGAAAAGGGCAAAAGGCTCTCAGCGAGATGGGAGGGAGAGGCTAGAAAATACCTTTAATAACAAGCAAAAGGCATTCAGGCTGCGTTCGGATGAGGCTATAAAAACTTTAGAGGGTGCTGTAGCAGTCACATCAATAATGCCGGCACGATTTATGTGTATAAACAAAGTCAAATCACAAAACTAAGTCCAGGACCCCCCTCTATTTCGCGAGACGAACGTAATGAGGGTAATTAAGCCGCGATTAGACGATGGTTACTGTAGCATCACTGTGTCAAAACATTGATTAATTAGGCTCATTAGATTCGTCTCGAAAAATAACGCCCGTCTGCAGAAAGGTTTTGCAATTAAATTTTATTTAGTACCCCTAAATGGTAAGTTTTTTTTTTATTTTAGAGGGTAGAAGTTTAGAGGGTGAAATAGAGGGGGATCCGAACGGCCCCTCAGACTACGAGTAGCTTTAAGCAAACTTGTTAATCATGTGGTGACCATGCCACCATGCCCTCGGTCACCTGACCTGGACATGTCTGTTCCGGCGCGGGCCCGCGGCGCAGAGGCTGCCGAGACCGAGAGGCCCAGCAGCGCCGTGACCATTTTCAGCAACGTTCGGCAGCGAGCAAGGTTTTGACGTTATCCAAAAAGGATCGACTGCGAGCGTGGGGGCAGGGATGGGATTCCGCGCCATCGCCTAGCTTTTGCGCCGGTTGCTGCCTGCCGGGCGCAGATTGGTGCATGCATCCCGTTCTCTCACATCACTGTTTTTCTCTCTCTTTCTCTCTTCAGGTCCCACACCATACAGGTCCCACAGCACAGTTCATCGCGAAGACTTTAGAAACCCCCTGTACTCTCACTTGTTTTCCGCATTGTGAAATCACACACATGTGCGGGTGCAGCTGGAGCGCGAAGTTTCCGTCGTGCCGTGCCGTGACGCATGACGTCGCGCCGACGCTGGGCCGTTCGTTCGTTCGTCTCGGCAGTGCGCTCGACGGCCGGCCGGCCGGCCGTGCACGCGCCGCATCGATCGCTATACCTGTGTAACCAGAGGCGACGTACCAGTGTCGCCAAGCGGATCGATCGGGACCAGGTACCCGCACCGTATTCGGACGGAAGCAACAGCGGCGGCCCGGCAGGCGCCCGCGGCCGTCGTCGTCACAGCGTCGCGCGGCCAGAAACGGCAGCGGGATTCACACGAGGTGCGCGCCCGCTACCCGCCAACAAAGCATGACGTTCGTCGGCCGCGACGCTATTCGCGCCGTTCTTTGTTCGGCTCGCCTCCGCCGGGCGATCGACGTCACCGCGTCAAGGGCCCCTTTTTGCTCTCTAATCCTGGCAACGGGAACGAACCCTTGCAAGCTCGCAAATGATTGGAGGCGCAACCTGTATTGTATTGAGTAGCGAGGCGTTTATACTAGTCAATGGCCGGATCGGTCGTCGAACTAGCTATAACCCTACTGTTGCCTAGCCAGATTATTTTTTGGGTTAAACGCCAGCACGAGTAGCGCGATGGGTGTTTGTTAAATCGAATCAAGTCGTCCGCGCGCTGTGCGCAGCTCAGAGAGTTGACTAGAGCGATCGCGCCCCTTGTTTAATGGAGGAGATCCTGTTTAACGACAGCGCAAAGTGGTTGGTTAGATGAGGCGATGAGCCGAGAGGTGGAAGCAAGTGATTGTACAGGAGGAGCCCGTTGCCCCCCGGGCCGCGGGCGTCGTGCGGATTCCTGCGCCGTCGCACGTCGTGCGCGACCCGCCCGGGCGCAGAGCAGAGCAGAGGCAGCAGCAGAGTCGACGTGTCCCGTGAGCCGGCCGTGCCGCGTCCCGCTCCAGAGTCCAAGCAACGCGGCGCCATTTCCTGCACTGCCGGTCTGGCCCTCCCCTCCCGCGGGCGTCCCGTCTCGCGGCTGCTGCCGTCGCCATCCGATCGCACACGGCGCCAGGCGTGCGGTCCCCCACAGCTTGGCCGATCTCCTCGAGTCGAATCTACAGCTTTGGCGTGCACTAATCATTGGCTTCGCAGGTGAAAACCGCCCGCGGCTACGGCTACTGCTAGTTCACGCGGCTACGGCTACTGCTAGTTCACGGGGGCAAGCAAACCAAAGCGAAAGCGAAACACGCACGCGTCGTCACCGGTAGCTTCTCCGCCGCGCCGACGGAGGGGCAGAGCCGTCCGTCCGTGCTTTTCCCCGTGTGTACTGTACTTTGCAGATTCACCGCACGGGTTACCCGTGCCATTACCGGCAGATTGGATTGGATACGGACGGGCATCCATGTTTTGTGCTAAGGATTAGTCATGGCAAAGTTTGCCATACTAATAAGAGAAAGGCACAGGATACGGATCATATTTTTGTGCGTATGGCCGTCAAAGTTCACCGTTTAGTTAGAAGGTTGGATGAGTTGATTCATAATTTTGTTTTGTTGGTCGGATGACTTGAGGTCACCGATTTCATATAATTTCGTATAAAGAGATGAGCCATGAGACAACACCATTTTGATATCATGTACAGAAAAAGAAAACCGAGAAATTCGGCTAGTGGATATTAACAACCACACAGTTAGAACAGAGCTTGTTGGGGCCAGGGCACGGCGGCGGTGCGCGACGTAGCGAAGGAGCGCGGTGTGGGACGGAATCGTGAACACATGTCGAGCTTGTTTCACAAGAGGAGCGCGCTACGGGACGGAGTTTGATGGAATGGTGCATCAGAGAGGTGAGATTTGACCGGATATTAGGGTAACATCCTAACCTGTGAATCCGGCCATTTTGCTTGTATGAGTTCATCCAACACCTGTAGGCTATGTTCCCTCTCCTAGCGGCCAAGTTCGACTTCACCCACCAACCAAACATCACTAACTCATGGACCATGGTCTTCAATCCAGGCTGAGTCAGCAACCAAACACGCCCTTGGTTTTACTACTCCGTAATTTTTGTAACTTTTGCACCCCGAAAAAATATGTGAAAATTATTGGGGTGATGTGCGGGAGAGGTTGATCGCTTGGATAAAGGATGGTCAAACCTGGTAGCAGCCCTGTTCCATCTCCCAACACCTGAGATATGCCAGATGTTGAAGACACAAAAGGACAGCGGCAGGTGGCAGCCATTTTGATCCAAGTCAGCATCGCCGGTTTCTGCTCTTCGGTTTGGGGACAGGTACCTCAACCTCACAGCTCGACATGTCATTGGCCGCTTAACTCGCTGGCTGGCCATGTTTCATGTCCACTGAATCAGCGGAATCGTTTGGACACCAAACATAATGGAGTATTCCATCTCTGGGCCTGTATTCACTTCTTTCAGAATCTATAGAGGCGACTATGTTCGCCCAGATGCCATCTTGAGATCAAGCATTAGTATTTCTCGGAACAATGAATTTGCTATACGATGTACTAGTCTGTTGAAAACTGACATGGTTGCTTAAATGTCCTTAACACTCCTCAAGAATAACTTAAAAAGGAATACTGCCAGTAGATTGACAAGACATAATTGAAATCCCAGAACTCACTCACAAGAGGTGAACAAAAAAGAGAACAAAAAAAGTAAAGAGAAAGGGGAGAGATGGGGACATGGAGATCCAATCTGCTAGATCTCTCAGATTTGTTTATGTCCCGTCCTGAACTCAGTAAAGTAACCAAGAAGTTCACATGGGCCACACGTGCGGTGAGGAAAGCAGAGGCCCAGCGGCCGAGAAGTGCTTCGAGCTTGCATCTTCTAGGCACGCACACCTGCATTTCTCTACCACTAAACTCGCTGCACTGACTAGTGACTAGTAAACTAAAGCAGTCGCAATCATGATTAACGAAGGGGCAGCCATATGACACACAACCCAGTGACAGGTGGGGTCCCAGGTAGGTCGTTAGAGTATGCACCCCATCACCTGGTCACCATGCCTTGCTCCCTCGTCTCTGCAGCTTTGTTTAGTCTCTGCTTAGTGCTTACTTTATGCCCTGATCCTTTTCTGTTTGATTCTATTCTATATGTTGCACCGGAAGAACGATTATTGCTTACCATTTCGGTTCAACGCCTGTGAGACAGCACAGCAAACAGTTGTAGAAAAGTGATTAAGCACGCTTTGTACACTCTGACAAACTACCACACTCTGAAAATTCTCAAAATTCAGTTTCATTCCAGACTGAATGCTAGGGAAAAAAAAAACTTTCGTTGAGGCGTCGGTTGCAGCAAACCTTAGGGCTCTAGCTTCACTGCCGGTATAAAATTCAGCCTTATCCGAGGTAGTTTTAAGTCGTTAACAATCCAACTGACGAAAACCTAGGGAAATGTTAGCCGCTCAGTGCCACAAACCGGCAAGCCATACCAAATCCTATGAGCTACGGCACACTAATCGCCGTCTCGTTGAGCAGTCGCATGTAAACTTATCTGGGGTTCCTCGGCAATTAAGCTCTAAGCAACCTTGGTCTATGCATGCAGGGACACGCCCTGCTACTATAAAATGATGCTGGATCTAGCCTAAGCTCTATGCTGTCTCGTAAATGGCATCCGATCAGCGGGCGCTGTTCTTGTTGTTTTGTTAATCATCTTCGACGAGAGGTTCAGAGTTTTAATACGATTGCGCCCAGATGGAATCGAGTCAGATCGTGCTCGCCCGAGGCGCGAGGTACCGCGAGCCATGTGGCTCCACGTCTGCATCCATGACATTGTGACTATGATACTGTGTAGCGAAAAAAAAACCTGTTCTAACCTTATCCTCCGTTAAGAGCAATAATGCAATAATATAAAGAGTTAATTTCACAAAACCACAACTATTTGGTCTATTGTTGCAAGGAAATACAACTTTTGAAACCACTTTCACAAAACCACAAGTATTTGCACCATCTGTTGCATAAAACCACAACTTTTAGTTTCGGTCCCACATGTCATCCACCAAAGATGTGCATAGGGTCAACATAGGCTGATAAGTGGGCCTAGGACCAAAAGTTGTGGTTTTGTGCAACAAGTGGTGCAAATAGTTGTGGCTTTGTGAAACTGGTTTCAAAAGACGTGGTTTCTTGCAACAAGGGACCAAATAGTTGTGGTTTTGTGAAATTAACTCTAATATAAAATACTTGTATATAGCAGTTGCACTGTAAGCTTGTGCTCTTTTTTTTTTGCGAATTTATGCTTTAGGTTTATTGTGTACAGTACTCCGTACCCTTCTAACGTGGCGGAACTATTTTCGCAGAGATAAGATTCACGAACTAGAAGACCACTGAATGGAGAACATATTCATGCGCCTGAAATTCGGAGCAGCAGGTGTAATCAGCACAAGCTCGTTGGCTGCTGACTGCTGAGTGCTGAGAACCTATCAGTTCGGTCGCACAGAAACAGGCGAACTTGTCGATGCGGGAGACGGGTTCGTACATATGCTTATCCTCGTATGATTGCGATTATATGCTCGTATTCGTCAGTGATGATAAAGTTTGAGCACTTTTCATCGCGCTTTGCTGCTTGTGTTTTCCTTTTCCTTTTTGTGCCGGGAAAAGGCCAATTCGGGAGACACTGTTCTGTGGCTGGTCCACGCGAATCGTGGCCAGAATTGCATCCTTCTCGCGAGCCCTGATTCATCACGTAATAGCACGTCATAACATTAGCGGATTATTTATTCTTCGTCTGTATTTTCTTGATAAAGCTTATTCTCCGTCCGTGTGTGTGTGGTGCGCGAGAATAATACGGACGAAGAATAAGCTTTAGGCCTGAGCTTTTCGTGTTTTTTTTTTGGGGGGAGCATAAAGGCCTGAGCTTTCGTAGCACCAAGGCCTTAATAAGAGCAATTCAAGTCTGAGGCCCATAGACCATAAGGGTCGGAACAGTTTGCCTGATAATAGCCCGCTCTCCAGCTTAGCTAAAGGCCAATTTGATCTATAAAAAAAAACTAAAGGCCAATTTGTCCAAAAAAATGAGGCCCGTTCTGATAACGAGTCCTCATTTCGTTAGCACATCCTTATCCTTCGGACAGGGGCGCCGCCGCCGCCGGCACGTCGGATTAGAACCGAGCCGAGCGAGCGCCGCCGAGAGCAGCAGATGGAGGCCGGCCTGCGGCTGCGCGCGCTCAGCCACTACAGCTACCACCACTACCGCGGCGGGTTTGCGGCCGCGCGACGGCGCCGCGTGGGCGCGGCATCCCGCACCCCGGCTTTCTGCTCCCGTGCGTGGCGAGAGCTCTTCTCCGTTCTCTTCTCACTCGTCCTAGTTACTCTGCCAGCGTCTCTCTAACGTTTTCCTGCTCCTGCGCGTTTCGCAGTTGCTGCGAGCGGAAATGGCTATGGCGGCGCGATTGGTCCGGTGGGGAGTGGTATGGAGGTGGCGCGCGCCAAGCGGATGCTTCATGTGGTGCTTGTCTCGCCGCTGGTAATGCTTTCTTTTGAGCTTCTACACCTACGGTCGATTGATAAGTGAGGTGCCGGGCTTACCAATGATTCAGTGCCACTGGTCTTTCGCAAAAAAATGATGATTCAGTGCCGCTCTAACGCGCGCGGTATCTATTAAGGATGGTGGTTGTGAGTGTATATTGTAGCCATTGCTAATTCCTGTGACATAACCAATATATTTAGCTGCTATGCTCAAATTCTGAAATCAGGTGAATTAGAGAAAAAGGAAACCTTATGCAACATTGTGGACCACTTAGCGAGTCATGTTTGTAATCCAACTTCAAGTAACTAATTAATAAAGCTTTCTCTTTATTCTGATAAAATAACCGTTGCCTTGGATTTTGTCTGGAGAATTCCATTATATTAGTTTGTCTCTGTAAATGCTTGAAGGTGCAGTGTGTAGGATACCCTAGCTGTGCACTATTTTGCTCTGTTGAAAATAGGACAGTGGATTAGTAACACGCAATTGGCATGTAATGCTAATGAGTTGATTGTTTGAGTTACATCGTCACTAAACTATGAATGTGTTTATAGATTCCAGGCAACACAGGATCAATCGCTAGGACATGTGCAGCATCCGCAGTTGGCCTGCATCTTGTTGGGGTAAGGTTAGTGCTCGAGTAATTTTTTGCGTTATTTTCAGTTCTGTAGCTTCCATCTTTCTTCATGTTATCATCCATGTGTTAATATTAGTTAACCAGAGTCATGTTTTGACTTCGTTTTTTATTTTTCCAGCCATTAGGTTACAAGGTAGATGACACGAAATTGAAGCGTGCAGGATTGGATTATTGGCCGTATCCTTTAGCTGTATGTATGCTATTGATTTTGTGACACTAAAGTACTAAAGCTTTCAATCGCAAATCTGTGAAAGAACTCATCCATTCGAGTATCAAGTACCTTAATCACAACTATTAAGATATGTTGTTGTCAAGATTCATGACTCCTGGGACGACTTCCGAGATTATTTCCTGAAGCAGGTACAGTGAATTTTCTCTATTGACGAGTCATTGGTGACTGATGAGCCGAAGACTTAAATGAATAGCCATCGCTGTTAAGAACAACCGATGCCTTCAGCATGCTTCAAGGAATGATGAATCACCTAAGACTCTAATCATCATTATTACTGATTGAGTTTCACCAATCGATGGTTTTGTATACTAGGAAGGAGAAAAGAGGCTGTTGGCTTTTACAAAAAGAGGCACACACGTTCATTCCGTAAGTAAATGTTGGTCATTTTGGAATGCTTGTTGTAAATCCTTGTTAATTGTACTGGTGCATGTTTTGAGATGGAGTGATATACCTTGTATTAATTCTCAACTGTTTTACATAGATGATGGCACAATCTTTTTTGAATTAAAGATTTCCCCTGTTTTGTTTATTCAAGTAATATGCAGTCTGCAGTGCCATACAAAGTGTCATGCGGCCTCGCTGTTTTGATGGCACTAATTAGTGGAACACATTATCTTGATATTTCATACTTTTTGTATGGACATATATTGAATCGGCAACCAGGATCCTATGGCATTTGCCTGATATAATGCTCATATTGTGTCCTAGGATTTCTCATATAAGCCAGGGGACTGGTTGGTGTTTGGCTCTGAAACAAAAGGATTACCTCAAGCTGCCCTTGAGGATTGCTGTAGAGAAGGCCCTGGTGGTGGAACAATCAGAATTCCGATGGTGGAAACCTATGTTCGGTGCCTGAATCTGTCGGTCAGCGTTGGAATTGCGCTGTATGAAGCCGCGAGGCAGCTCAACTATGAACAGCTTCAATACCAGCCTGAGCTCCCAGAGGAAGCACAAGGTGTGTTCCCAACAGAGGACATTTACGCATGAGAACTTTTATCTTTTGAGTTCGGTGATGCATTGATAGAATTGAAACGCTGTTGCTTCTTATGAACGCCTAATTTTTTTTTTCCATTATTTGCTGTGGCACATGAGCATGGCATATGATTGAGATGGAGGACCACACGGGATTCTGTTACAAATGCAATTCCAGATTGATTCATTATCTTTTGATGAATGTGTACTGGACTTGCTGGCTTGATCAGTTTATGAAAGAATCAAGTTAAGCGTGTTTATCCACTTGCAGTAAGGAGGTAATTGGGGTATGGTAAGATGGGAGTATGGGACCTCTTCTGACTCCTTTGTGTACTGGTTTTGAGTTCTGAACCATGTGTTTGTTAATTGCAATCCCATGATTTGAGTTCTGAACCATGTGGTGAGGATGGTTGTTGCAGTAACTTAACTGCCATTCAAAAACTTGTCTCCTCAGAGTCACGGATCATACAATCCCCCCATCTGTAGCTGTCCTCCAGTGATATTATTGGGCCGTCAGCTGATTTGGAGGTTTATAAATGCTGGAGTATATGTGAATTGTGAAGAGAATCTCCTGCTCATTCAGGGAGAGCTGTTCTGCATTTGCATTCAGGGAGGTGAATCTGGAAATGCGTCAGAAATTAGCACTGGAATATTTTCAGCTGATTTGGAGGTTTTTTTCAGTTGAATGGCACAATTTATCCGTTCAGTCGCACAGCTATGCCACAAAAGTGTTCCTGTGCTGTCACTAGAATCGCTCCAAATGGTTAATGATGATCACTAACATTGGATCCTACGACTGGTATCCATGATGACATCTATGCTAGGTGCATCTTGCAGGGCAATGGCCGTTCTTCAAGATCCAAAGATATTAAAAAAATGTCGAAGGGATCGTCGAAGGTGCTAACGAAAATGCATCAACACGTGCACTGTAACCCTCTACAGCGGCACAGAATAATTATGCAATTATCTTTTTCTTTTTTTTGGAAGGATGATTATGCAATTATCAGTAGATAGCATAGGAGTTGACATTGCAAAATTCGGCCAATATCCAAACACATTCTATGATTCACGTTCTCAAACGTACTCATGACTGACTCCTGCGTCCTGTGTGTCATGCCTGCCCAGTAGGGCACGCAAAAGGACAATGCACTGACCAGATGATAGCAGCACAGCTTGTGTCATTGTCGCATCTTTTCAGAGTCAATTCGGCCAAAGATAAGCAGAACAGAACAGAACAAGCCTCTGTTCTCCAAGTCCTCAACCCCAAGAAAGGTCAGGTCAAGCTTTGTCAAAACGAAAGAAAAAAAAAATGCCACTCGTAACAGATTGTTTTTGACGGGATCAATATGGCACAAAAGATTAACACGGCTGCAAAGGCTGCAGCTGCTGCAAAGTTGAGTGTTCTTGTCACTGATTTACCACTAGAGCAGATCGTTCTTGCTTGCATCTACCATCCCTAATCAACATCATCGCTTACTGCTAATCTACAGAATCACTTCGAGTCTTCACGTTGCACTAGCGGCGGCCGCCGGCGGATCAGCCGCTGATCCGGTCGAGGCTCTCTGCGACGGCGCGCATGCGCGGTCGCATCTCGGGGTCGGCCTCCGTGCACCCGAGCGCGACGTGGAACACGGCGAGGACCTGCTTCTTGGCGTGCACCTCGCCGAGCAGCGTCGGGTCGACCACCTCCGACAGCGGCCGCTCCTCCTTGAACGCGCGGCGCACCCACGCCTCCAGGTCCATCCCGCCCTCCCCCTCCGTCGGCTCGCGCCCGGTCACGGCCTCCAGCAGCACGACGCCGAACGCGAACACGTCCCCCTTCTGCGTCGCCGCCGCGGCCGCGCCGCCCGGCGCGCGCAGCTCCGGCGCCACGTACGACACCGCGCCCCCGCCGCTCGGGAGCGCGCACGCCGCGCTGCCGAGCTTCTTGGAGCCGCCCGCCGTCTTGTGCGCGCCGGCGACCAGGCGGGCGAGGCCGAACCCGGACACGTGCGCCCGAAGCTCCTCGTCGAGCAGGATCTTGGACGACTTGATGCAGCCGTGCACGTACCGCCGCGGGCTGCACTCGTGCAGGTAGGCCAGCCCCCTCGCCGCGCCCTGCACGATGGACAGCCTCACCGACCACGGCAATGGCGTCGGCGACGCCGTCGGGCCACCTGAGAGAGAGAAACGACAACATGTTGGTTTAGGATGCAAACACAATGCGGTTGCGTGCGACTGGCGAGTGAAAATGACATTGTTACCGTGGAGAGCGGAGTGGAGGGAGCCATTGGAGAGGTAGTCGTAGATGAGCAGCTTCTCGTCGGGGGCGTAGTAGTACGCGCGGAGGCGGGCGACGTTGGGGTGGCGCGCGCGGCCGATGGCGGCAGCCTCGGCCTCGAACGCGCGGCGCCGGCGCCACCCGGAGTCGGAGCCGTCGCCGTCGTCGGGCTCGCTGAGGCGGCGGACTGCAACGGCGGCGCCGCGGATGGGGACGACCCTGTACACGATGCCGCCGCGGCTCTTCCCCACGACGTAGGCAGACGCGCGGAGCAGCTCCTCCAGCTCCATCCCGAACCCGTCGTCCACGGCCACGAACACCTCCCCCTCCTCCCCGCCGCTGCGCCGCTCCTCGCTGCCGGCGAGCGTCACCGCCCCGCTCTTCTCCTTGGCCGACACCTCCTTCTCCTCGTCCCTGGCCGTCGCAGCGCACCGCCTCCGGCACTGCCACTGCAGCACGACCCCGGCCACGATGGCCACCACGACAATGACGGCGAGGATCGGCACCGTCGGCGACGACCGTCGCTTCGGCGGCCTCCTCACCTCCGCCGCCGCGCCAGGGTCGCTCAGGCCGGGGTTGGACTCCGGCATCCTCGGCTCTTCCTTCTGGCCAGCGCACTCGACCTTGAGCGGGAAACCGCACAGCAGCGGGTTGCCGTCGAAGGCGGTGGGGCCCTGGTTGACGAGCGAGCCCACCTGCGGGATCTCGCCCTCGAGGTCGTTCCCGCGGAGGTCCAGGCTCACCGCCACCGGAATGCCGCCGAACTCCGGCGGGATCCCGCCGGTGAACTGGTTGTAGCTCAGGTTCAGCACGCCGGAGAGCCGCGGGAGCCCCGCGATCGCCGGCGGCAGCGTCCCGTTCAGCTGGTTGGAGAGGTCCAGCCGGGACAGCGACAGGAGCCGCCCTATCCCCGCCGGAATCGGGCCCGACAGCATGTTGTGCGCGAGGTCGAGGGTGGTGAGCTTCTGCAGCGCGGCCACGGCGACCGGGATCTGGCCGGAGAGCCGGTTGTAGGGCAGCGAGAGCGTCTGCAGCTCGGAGAGTAGGGAGAGCTCAGAGGGGAGGTACCCCGCGAGCGACGCGTTCCCGAGATCGACGGCGGCGACGCGGCCCCCGCCGCCGTCGGCGCAGGAGACGCCCGACCAGGCGCAGGGGTCGGCATCGGCGTCCCTCCACGACCCGAGCGCGCCGCCGGGGTCGTCGGACACCGCGAACTTGAGCGCCAGCAGCGCCAGGCCGTCCGTGTTCAGCGCCGCCCTGGGTGCAGCCAACGCAGCCAGCACCAGCACCACCGCCACCACCCGCGGAACCGCCATTGCCACGGCAGCCGCTGCTTCCGGAGCTAGTTGTAAAAGTCCACTAAACTACAGAACTGCCATTTCTTGGGTCTATCTGAGGTCGCGGGCTTGCAGCAGCAGAGAAGGCAGGCAGGGCAAGGCAAGGGAAGAAGCCACGCGAGCGATAGGGGGCGTGGGGGTTGGGTTTAGGGGACTGAGATTTAGGCGGCGCAATGACGAAAACACCCCTGCAAGGGTAGCTGGCTCTGTGCTTCGTGTTGTACTGACAGGTGATTTAACGAATAGCGAAGGGGTAGTTTCGGTATGGAGATTCGAACGGAGTGGCGCACGGGGAATCGCGCTGGAGGGGCGAGGTGGGCTGGTGGATTCGAAGCTTTTCTGTTCGGGGGGAGAGAGAGGGAGGCGACTTTTGCCAAAGTTAATTAAGCGTGTGTTTGCATGTGGAAATCTCAACGGTTATAGATGATCCCCAGGATTAATGTATGGACTGTATGCGGCAGCAGTAATAGACACTGGTACGAGGCTTCCAGCAGATGCGGCGCTGCGGACACTGCGCGGGGGGCCCGCGGACGGGCGGACGGATCTGGGCCGTCGTCTTCGTTCAAAATCGTTTCAAAACGCCAGCGGCACATGGCGCTGCGGCTGGTTCGTGTCCTGTTCCTGTTTGACTCGTACTTACATTTTGGTAGCATGCACTTTGTAGTAGAATAAAAAGAACCCAATAAGGCCATGTTGCGAAATTTTTTTGAAATGGGTAACCAGATCGTTGTGCAGCTCCAGATCTGCAACGCAAGATGTTTTAGTCATTCGTTTTCAGCGGCAATTGGCGGCCTTGGTTCCCAGGCGTTGTCACCGTGCCGAGGTGCGTTCCGCTGCTGCGCTTGTTGCGGCTCAGTTCGACAAGAGCGCCAGAAGAACGGCAGGTGGGGAGCACGCCGGGCACGAGCGGCCGTGTTGTACGTGACGGGAAGGAACGCGAGAATATTCACGCCGTGCATGCCGCGCCAATTTATACATTTCCACACGGCGTCCGAGTGACTGTACAGTAAATTTGAGCAGGGTGGGCGGAGTACAGGTTACAGCCCGCAGTGCACAGCACGAGCCGAGGACGGGGACCGCCGGAGCGAGCCCGCGAGGGACCGGATCAGCCGGATTGTTAGGCAGCTTTTATTTTAACCTTTTGCACTGCAGGACAGGAGAGGACCTACGTTATGTTGTGGCGACATGTTTGTCAACAGAACAGCTCGGCCTGCTCCAGGACACAGAGAGCGAGCGTCCACGCTCCCCAGATGCAAAGCGAGGTCACTGCGATCTTTACTCTGATTGAAACAATATACAAGTGTCGTTCTGAATCAGATCAAGCTACCACAAGCCTAATGTTTTACGGCAATAAAATGGTGCTGCTTCTTGAACATAGGACGACGTTACAGGTACCTGCGCTGAACGCAGGGATACTCAGCAAGCAGAATTAAGTCTCCTCTAACTAGTGATCGTGCCTTGCCAAGCATTCTACGACCATCTGGTTACAATGCGGTGCACGCCTGCAATGTACTTTGTTCTTTCAGCAACTCCATAGTACTCTTTTCATCCCTATCATCTCGATTCGATGGGCATGTGCTGGAAGATGAAGTCATTAGCGACATACCTGATCAAGCCCTATAGCAGCATTGCTTGCCTGCATAAGATTGAAAAAATGTTCAGTTTCCAGGGGACTATCCTTGCTACATGGAACAAGCGAACAGGTGGATTTTCAGTTTTCACAGTCAAAATTCAGGTTTCAGCGTTTGCATAACAGATTACCCTACACATTCCATACTTGCAAACAGTTTTTGACCCATTTTAGGAGATATATGCATCTGATTTTCTACATCTAATTTATTGTTCAAAATTTCAGACAGCTTTAGGAGTCATGTGCATCTGACTACCCTACACATTCCATTATTGACCCAGATTTTGGCCAATTTTAGGAGATATATGTATCTGATGTTCTAAATCTAATTTATTGTTCAAAATTTCAGAGAGCTTTAGGAGTCATGTGCATCTGATATTGTACATCTAATAATAAAAGATAAATGGATGATATAGAAGCAGAAAATGGAAAACACCCACACCCACACCCACATACAAATTGTAATCTGTTCCTAATCCAAGTCTTGTACTAGGAACATAGATACCTCATGGTGAGTTAATGCCATTTTCAAGTTTTCAGCAAAGCCATCTTCCATATTCATCAAGGATAAATATAAAAAAACAGAGTATCTCATCCTTGCACCTCTGTAAAAAATGGGGAAAGATATTACCATGTAAGACTGTGACTTACTATTTCAACACTGAACTGAACAATCTCTACAGTCTCTTCTTTGGACCCCTGTCTGCTGGAATCTGTAGAGCATCATAATGACCGTAACCATGGTAAAGGACTTGGATTGGGTCATCTTTTCCGTATTGCTGCCCATACTCCGCTATTGCTATCAGACCGCCCTCGTCTTCATCGTGCATGTAAACAGTTATTGGCATCCTGTGAGAAATGTAATTGTGTTCTGTTAGTCCCATGCTTCTTTATAACTTTGAACCGGGAGATGGTCAACATAAATTTATCACTTTGTTGCTCTAAAGAAAAGGCATAACAAAAGGAAGCAAACTGTATTGTTAATTAACGTAAGAACCTGTCGTCATAAATATATTCTAGTGACAACTGCCCACTTCAAATTATTTTGACCTGGGTTCCAAATATGATTCGATAAGTTCAAGTGACAACAGAAATATATGTATGAAGCTGTATATGTTTCTAAATAAGAAATACTAGCGTAGTATATATAACCAACAAAAAGAGAGTAAATTTCAATAAGAAAAGCAAAGTTGACTTCTTTGTGTCACACTCCACTTTTCATCTCAACACAAATAAACATTTTACCATACAAGTGATACATGTAAATTTTGGAGTCGTTGGTTGCCAAATTTAAATACAAGTTACTTGAGCACAAAAACAAATACTTACTGAAGAACGTGAGAAGCTATGAATAGTTCTGGCTCGCCTCCCCACACATGAGGCTGCCTGATATGAGATACATATGTATCAAAATCCCCCTCCACGAACCTACAAATTGGCATAACAAATGCAACAGTTCGCAATATATCAGCAGCAATTTCGTCAAAAAATATATCAGCAGTAAGCACTTATGGTTCAATTTCACTAGACTCATAAGGACAAAGAAATTGTCTGAACTATTAACCAACCATTCAGTTTCTTCCCTCCTCTTAACAAATTCGTCAGCAACCTGTTCAATAAGGAAACTATATAAGAGCAATAAGGAATGTACATAACATGCAATAACAAAACTAGGATTTATTTCTTCGCCCACTACGCACTTCAGAATTAGGTATTACTGTCGGCTAGGCATACCATTGCTCTCAGTTCATCAGCGAGTTTTCTCTGAAGATCTTCATTGGGTATGGGTTTCCCAGTTCGAATGCACGCACCATGAACCACAGAGCGAAATAAACACCTTCCATCTCCAGGAATACCTGCAAGAACAATGTACATTAGATACACGGACCTATAAAGTGCCGTTCCGTCATGCTCAAATATAAATATGAACAATATTGACATGCATTAGAACATGCTGCAAGCTCATAAAAAAACTGAACAACTGCATTTCTCGATTCTCACCAGTGACAGAATAATCCGTGTACACATTTTTCCCATGACTTGAACTGGTATTTGATGACGAAGTTTGGGCATTGTCATTGCTTCTACTCACAGGAATCTCAGCGCTTGCTAGTTCACTAACTGAAAAACCAAAGCAAAGTCCACCTGCTGCACCTCCTATCTTTTGATGCATACCTCTCCAGTGCCAGCCAACCCTCGAAAATTTATCACGTGAAGGCATGTCAAGCTTTATACTTAGACTACCCTCTTTGGTTGATACTCCACATCGGAATTGTTGGCCCATTAAGCTGACAAAGTACTTTAGACTTTGTGGTTCAGGAGACTTCACATGGTAAATTCTTGATTGCGAATGCGAGCACTTCCATAATGCCATACTCTGCGCGAGTCCTCCTTGGAACTGATTTGAAAAGGAATGCATGTTACAAGAAGCAGACCGCCGCAAACAAACTCCCGGTGAGTGGAGCCACATCCAAGTCAAAGTAGCAGTAGCTGTATATTAATGGAGAAATTGCGTGTGAGAACTAGCACAACATGTATCAATGATTCAGTACTAAAATGAAGACATACTGCTCCAAACTAAAATAGATAGGCATAGTCCCGTTAATGTCAAATAAACAATAATCAATGATGGGCTAGTGGGGCCTCACACAGCATGATGCCGTCAGTCAGAACACTATGAACGATACATAACTGTAATCAGAATCGCCAAGGCTGTGGAGTAAACGACTTGCTAGAGAATTAGCACCAGTTTCTTTCTGTCTTTTAGAACTAACCCTAAGCAAAAGGAAGCTTATATTCGTTGCTTGAACTATGGCGGAATATAATTACGCAACAATCCTACCAAAACATGAGGGTGAAAGCCTTTGTAATGAGGGCACCAGCAGAAGCCTAACTAAATGGAATCAATCCAGTGAATCCACAATGCCAATTCATTGTCCTCATTGCAAATGGTACGAACTGAGGAACGAAACAGAGTAGAATTGCTCCTAACGAACAGCACAGATACAATCCAACTTTTTCGAGAGCTTAGTCTGAAAAAATCAGAAAAAAAAAAACATACCTTCAAATCGAGCAAATCCAGGAAGAGACAAACTCCAATAGCCGGAAGACGAAGAGGCGCAGAAGAGGGCGGAAGGTTGCGGAGCGGCAAAATTAATCCTCCGACTTCCTTGCCTGGTGGGGAGAAGTGGGAGAGGGGTGAAAGGAGAAGTGCTCAGGCGAGGCAGCCGACACAAGGATTTTGCTTCGATCCGGGACAATGGCGAGAGGGGAGGGTTACGGCGTGGCGAGGGAAGAAGCAGAAAGCTGGGAGGGACGAAGCAGAAAGCTGAGGCCGAGAGGATTATTGGTCAGAAAGCAGAAAGCCAACCTACCAGAGCGGCTGCGATCCGTGATGGGTCAGGGTGGGCCAAAGAAAGTCTTATTGGTCTGGGCTGTATCCTAGTACGGAATGAGCTCAGGTACAAACATATACTTGGGCCGAATATTAGATGAGATGGATGCCCATGGACCGTAACTTGCCGAAGCATCGAGTCCATTCGAAATTTCAGATCATATCAAGCCCACCGAAAGTTACCGAAGCATCTCCTTCAGGCTTACCAGCAGTTCAGCACACATGTTTACTGATGAAGATCGAAAGGTGTACTGTGCAAAGTTTTAAGTGTACCCAATGCTTCATGTGGCCGCATCATTAAAGAAAAATGCGGTCCAAAGCTAGTACCGCGCGCCACCCTTTGGCATCGACCATGCATCGTCTTCCAGCTTTAGCAAAAGCTTGGTCTGGACAGTCCTGTCTAGCATCTGCGATATGTGAATGCCACGACATGCCATGGTTCAGTTTAAACTACGCGTTCGTGTGCGGTACACGAGTAATGAAGCAGATGGATCCATGCGGTACAGGAGTTTGCTGCATTTTACTGTTACCAATGAATGCACAACTCGGTGTGAGCCGGGGACGGGGATGCATCAGCACCGGACCAGTGAGACATGGCTCATGCATGGATAATGGATTTCGATTGGGTGCCCCTTGCGCGACGACGACCATGCATCCGAAGTTTGGGCGCCGTCCCTTAATTCTGGGCCCGCGGATCACGTGAGCTCCTGGGCCCATGGGTCCAGCGCACTGCCTCTTCTTTTTCTTTTTCTTTTTCTTTTTGGCGAATGCAGCGCACTGCCTATGCTGACCTAGTCCACCGCCGCATTGACGCTTGACACAGTGCCACGTGGTCAACCGGATCGATGTACTTATTTTATGGCCCGCGTCTTTCAACGTGACCCAGACTCCCAGAGTTGTTAATTTTTGCATATGAGGGTCACCATGCATGTTTGCCGTTCGCCGCCGGCACAGACCTTGCCGTGTGTTCGCAGCCGGCACAGACCTCATGTTCGCCGTCCCCCGAGCCTCTTGCTTCTGGCCACCGTGCATGCACCGGCCGGCGACGCGAGGCGGCGAACCCACACCCACGTGCACACACAGCTACGCCCCTTCCGGCCGTCCAGGTCCGACGCGACGCGACGCACGCAGCATGTCCATCCATGCACAGCAACGAGAAGGCCACACCGCACATGGCGTGCCCTGCCCACAACGCCGATATCTCGCTCCCACCCCTACAAACCTCTCGCGTGCGTCGCGACGCAGACGTTTCCGACGGAAGGCTGTTTGCCATAAAGATCGGCGACGAGCGAGGTCGACGTCGATCGGCACGTCGGCGCGCTCCTGTACGCGGACCCAGTCTCCTGGATCCCTGCAGGACTCCCTCATGATCGGCGAAGATTCTGGTATGGGCCGCCATGATCGAAGGCGCCTAGCTAATCTCGCTATCATGCGTGATGGATCCTGACGCGGACGTCGTGATCAGCTCCGGCGACGGGCCATGGAATGGAACGTCGAGATCCGAACGGCCAGAGCATTGAATCCAGTTTGGTGCGCGCCATCATTCGCACCGGAGCGGAGGTACTGTAGTAGCCGGATACAGTGAACGCGGCACCTACGCGCGCTGCCACACTCTGCCGCTGCGACGCACCCTTGTGGCAAGCAGATAAAGACGCTCTGAATGCTCCCTCGCCGGCGGTGGATGCATGCACGTGCTCCGCAGAGACTCCTGCCCCCACATCACAAACTGCCTTGTTTGCCCCTATCTATGTTCGTGGCGTGACACCCAAATGGTGTTAACCTAAACGTAATGCAAAGTGTACCGTTCCTGTTCTGTTCCTGTGCCTGTACTAGCATACACCAATTCAGAAGAGTATGAGCTCATCTAGCTCCAAACTATTTTTATTTTTTGAAACGTAGCTCACAAACTATTGGTACAACAGCTACCGTGACACCGTCGATCTCCATAAGTCGTCGGTCTACACTACAGGTAGCATTTTTGAACAGAAGCATGGAGGCCGAACGCGCTTAATTGAGGGTAAAACGGTCTCTTCAACACTCTGCCAGTCCCTACTAAAATCTCAAGCTCTGCGCGCTCGCCACTCAGCGTTATACATCCACTCAAGCCGAACCTCTCTGAGAGTGACACGACAATGGCATCTCCCGCTTCGCGCCCGGCCATTGCTCTGGCGCTCCTCGCGCTCGCCGCCACGCTCGCCCCGGCGAACGCGGCGTGCTCGGCGGGCGACCGCGACGCGCTGCTCTCCATCCGCGCGGCGCTGTCCGACGACGCGCACCTGGGCGTGTTCTCGTCGTGGACGGCGGGCACGGACTGCTGCGCCGGCTGGTACGGCGTGGGCTGCGACCCGGCCACGGGCCGCGTCGCGGACCTCTCCCTCCGCGGCGAGGCCGAGGACGCGGTCATGGCGCCGGGCGGCCGCCCGGCGTCCGGCGTCATGTCCGGGTACATCTCCGACGCGGTCTGCGACCTGGACCGCCTCTCCACCCTCGTCCTCGCCGACTGGAAGCGGATCACCGGCCCCATCCCGTCCTGCCTCGCCACGTCCTTACTCAACCTCCGCATCCTCGAGCTCCCCGGGAACCGCCTCACCGGCGAGGTCCCGCCGGCCATCGGCGGCCTGTCCCGCCTCACCGTGCTCAACCTCGCCGACAACCAGCTCTCCGGCGAGATACCGGGCTCGCTCGCCGCCCTCGCGTCGCTCAAGCACCTCGACCTCGCCAACAACCGGCTCGCCGGCCGCGTCCCGTCGGACCTCGGCAAGCTCGCCATGCTCAGCCGCGCGCTGCTCGGGCGGAACCGGCTGTCCGGGCCGATCCCAGCGTCGGTGGCGTCCATGCCCCGGCTCGCCGACCTCGACCTCTCGGAGAACCAGCTCACCGGCTCGATTCCAGATAACCTGGGCTCCTCCGGCCGCGTGCTCACCTCGCTCTACCTCGGCGCGAACCGGCTGTCCGGCCACATCCCGGCGAGCCTGCTCCGGAACAGCGGGCTCGGGATCCTGAACCTGAGCCGGAACGCGTTGGAGGGCTCCATCCCCGACGCGTTCACGGCGCAGTCCTACTTCACGCTGCTCGACCTGTCGCGGAACCGGCTCACCGGCGCCGTGCCGCGGTCGCTGGCGACGGCGGCGTACGTGGGGCACCTGGACCTCAGCCACAACCGGATGTGCGGCACCATCCCGGCCGGCGCACCGTTCGACCACCTCGACGCCGCGTCGTTCGCAAGCAACAGCTGCCTCTGCGGCGGCCCGCTCGGCAAGTGCACGTGATTCATCCAGGCCGTCGTCCCGTCGCAAGTCGATCGGAGCCGGAGAGAGGCCGGCCCCTTCTTTGATTGGCTTACTTATTACTACTGTACTGTCGCGTGGTGTGGTGTACCGTGTACGACGTGTAACAAACTTTACGTCCGTATATACCGGCGCACGAACGTACGCAAACGTGCGTGCGCCGCTGCTAGCTGGGTTTGATTAACCTGAGTGATCGTATAGGTTTGGGTATAGATGAGAATTTAGTTTGGTGTTGATGTGGTGTGAGATCGAGAGCGTGGAATGGGTGAGGAAATGGAGAATGTTCTTTCCTCTCCATTCGTCTTTTTATTTCGATTTATCTTTTCTTAAAGCCTTGATTTGTACAAGTGTCAGAAGCAAAAGTTTAAAGAAGTGCCGAGAGCTTGCACGATAAGTTATGGATGATGATGCTGTGTCTAAATAGTGCATGGGGCCACTCTCAAGTCTCAACCAAGTTGGATACGCTTGGACATCAGCACGTGTTGACAACATGCATGGGACATCGGATCAGTGCATGCATGGAGATTATCGTCACAAAACTGACAAAAGCTACTGTAAATATGATACTGGTATTACGACCTGTAGCTAGCTGCCGCGAGTAATCACCGGGCATGGTTTTTGTCGTGTACGTTCATCATTACGTTCATCACCAGCAATCTAGCCCTGTTTCCTGGCAGTTCGTCCTCCTCGTCGCTCTTCTCCTGGATTACAAGTTTACGACACCCACTGCTCGGTGCAGCACTAGTTAAAACTTTTTTTTTTTGATAATCAGTGGTTACTTTAAAAGTGCGACGTGCTCTTGCACGAAACACATGAACAGCCAAAAGAACAACGGAGAGTTCGATACGAATACAAGTAAACAACACGGACAGAGCACTCGAGCGAAGTGGATGCCTCTGTTCTGTTGTGAGAGTGAGCGCCCACCTTTGTCACAGTAAAACGATTAGAACTTGTAACGTATGGTCCGTGGGTGAAGGTACGTACCCCTTGTGCTTGCACTGTAGTCCGTATAGTTCTGTAGTGGTTCGTAGAATCGTTTGCAGTCATCCTTTCTAGTCAGACATTACAGTTAATCTGACAACCTACTGGACTAGACTCTTATCCTGTATAATCGTATTCTGGTACGCACAGGCATAACGGCACTACGGCACAAGCTGAAATCCAGCAACAACTTGTGATTTCCATGGACCACCTTACTTTGCAGTGGACAAGTAAATGTATGTTGAGAAAATTCTCTGCATGGCCTCAAAACAAATGAGGCTGCCTTCTATGGCCCTCTCACATTTGAACTTCCTTCTTAGGACCAAAAGCAATTTTGAGTTCCTTATGTGGCCCTTCCGTTAGTTTTAGCAGATAACGGTGTTAAGTTGAGGGTAAAAAGACAATTTTACCCTTCTTTTGAAATATACTTCAATTAGTTTCCAAAAACTGCGATTGTGACTATTAATTTCCTGGTTCTTTTATTTCGAAATTATATCTTTGTGTTTTTTTTTTTTGAAAGAAATGAGCATTAGTTTCATGCTTCAATTTCATATTTACACAAAAGAGGTCTATATTTTTTTTCAATCGATATTTCGTCTGTTGAGATGAGAAAGAGAGAGGGTTGAGGGTAAAGTCGACATTTCGCATAGCTTTAAAGGAAATCTACATGGTAGATGTAACAGAAGGCCATAGAGGGAACTCAAAACAGATTTTATGCCTCACAAGGAAGTTCAACTTTGGAAGGGTCATAGAAGGCAGTCTTATTTGTTTTGAGGCCATACAGGGAATTTTCTCATATATGTTTGCAGAGAAGAATGGGAAGAAGCATCATGAACAGAATGACAGATTTGGTACAGACGGGTAACAGCCACCATATTAGGTCATGAAGGACTTACAAGGGACCATTTCGGCCCAGCCAACTAACTGCGTTTTCCTCACCTTGCCCCAATTGAAACCGACCTTTTCATCTCGGTCCAGTCCAGCTAATTTTCTTTCTCAAAGCCCACACCTCCAGAGCCCAGTCCAGCCTCTTCTCCATTCTCTCTGTCTCCGTCTCCAGACACAGCTGCTGCTCCCCCAATCTCGCAGGCGACTCGACGCGGTTCACCCACTGGGGAGCTCGATGCGGGCGATCTCGACGGCCGCGGCCGCTGCTGGGGGCATGCTGCGGGCTCGGCTCCGCGCGGCGTCGCGGGTGCGCGGCGGCGGGGAGGGCGCGGGGCGGTGGACGACGCCGGGGCACGAGGAGCGGCCCAAGGGGTACCTCTTCAACCGACCGCCGCTGCCGCCCGGGGAGTCGCGGAAGTGGGAGGACTGGGAGCTGCCGTGCTACGTCACCTCCTTCCTCACCATCGTCATCCTCGGCGTCGGCCTCAACGCCAAGCCAGACCTCACGCTCGAGACCTGGGCGCACCAGAAGGCGCTTGAGCGCCTCCAGCAGCACGAGCTCGCCGCCGCTGGCGCCGGCGACACCGACGCCGAGTGATACGACGGTCAGGTCACCTTGAACCTTAGACTTTTCTGTTTGTGCCTGTTCCAATAAGATTGTTGGTACTATGATGTATCATGTATGTGATGTGAGAAGTGATCCCCAAAATGGATTACCGTGATCAGATCGAGAATATGTATGCTTGTTGTTGGTTCATTGGAGAACATAGTGCCCGTCTTTACTCTTTGTTGCATGATGGCGAACATGCTATACTCTTTTGAGCGCTTGGCAGCTGTAGTTCTACAATGCTTGTTGCAATGAAATTTTTCATGGCTATACTTTCGGTCATGGTATACTCTTGTAGTGTTTTTCAAAGTTCTGTCTTACTTCCATGACAGAATCAACTGTTTATCAGCAATGTGAGACATTTGTTGGGGATTCATCCCTGCTTGTTGAAACATGGCTGAATTGTTTCTTTACAGAATTATAATGATGACAACTTTGAGAGGTACAATACTACAATAGGTTACATAATATTTAGCTAAAACAAAAGTTCTTTTCAGTTACGTATCGAATTTAAATGTGATTTTGCATAGCGTGTGTTGTGATTTGAGTGAATGCAAGCTATTAGTGTGCAGTCACTCTGTGCATGGATGTCCTCTTCCAACCTTAACATTCTAAACTGCATAACTAAGTTTAGGTGATCATCTGAATTTGATAATTGTTCTATGATTATTAGTCTCGAAGTTGTTAGTAACTGGTTCACACCAAGTTTGTGTTTATGATGAAGACTATCCTTCAATCTGGATCTTGATAGTATCGGGGAGCGCAATGCTCAACAGTGCAACTGATCTGGATCTTGATAGTATTGGGCACTGCTATCTAATTGAAGAGCAATGCTCAACATCGCAACTGTGTCAGTCTCAGTATTCTGTAATGCCTTCCTTTATGCTGGGTATACCCAAAGTTAAATTTGTGAAAATTAGACTAAGTGAATTTTGATTTTAGACTGTTATTATCAATTTTAGACTGTTATTATCAATTTAGAATTAGTACCGTGTTATTTTACCAATTGGCTGAAAGAAGTGAAGATTTTGGCTATGATTATCAATGAAAAGTGGATTCAGGTGGCATGGTAAACATGTCCTTCCAACCAGAAAAGTGACCACACTGCGCTAAGTGGTCAAATAGTCCAGATAATTAGCCAATCCCTTGCATGGCATCCAGTAACATACCTCTTCATCTTTTATTACTGATATATCTAAATCACAATATTCAGTCAGAGTTTCATGAAAGATGAAACTGATCGTAACTTATGCATTTGAATTGCAACTTTGAACTCTTAAACATATACAGGGCACAACTAACTTATGAATTAATCGAACTATGATGCCTTTTCTACTACTACAATAGCATTCTTCAGCTCATGCATTTTTCGTGGGTAATTAAGTCATGCTTTTGAATTGCAACTCTGAACTCTTAAATGCATCTAGGGCGATACAAACTTACTATGTATTAATCTAATCGTGTAGCCTTGTTTCACCAAAATGGCAGGTGATAATAGCAAAATAGATATTTGGGTATTTTAGGTTGATTTTTACTGTAATTGGATCTGTGATCATAATTATAAATATGTTTAGACACCCAGTTTTCCTCTCTCTCTACTTAGCGTGGTATAAAATATATGGGTTGAGACTTGAGAGCAACAATTGAAATTTCTTTTGTTGGCGAATTACTGCCAGGAAAGAGAAATCTGTATTCTGAGTTTCTGACCATGCAGGATTGGTGTGATACCTAAAAAAAAGGAATGAAGGAACCTATTTGTGCCAGAAAATTAGCGAACTGCTGTTTAATCAACCACATCAGCTTAAAAATGTATGACACTATGTACAGGTCATGGTGGCCAATTTGCCATTGCCACATGACCATATCAGCATATTCTAATGTGGTTGACTTCGTGATATTGCTCAACAAGCTTGCAAAATACTCCAGAGATGTTGAATGTAAAATTTACACATGTCGATAGGCCGTCTATTTACACATGTCGATAGCTTAAAAGTGTAAAATTTAAGAAGAGCAGACCGCTGGTTGCGATGAAGTAACTGCTTGCAAGGATGAAGAAAGCACGTACATGAATATAGAGAGATTTATGACTCTGAACATTGAGAAGACGAGTTGGATTGCTGAACTGCACTGGCCATCATCAATCGACCAGGCCACAATCTACTTGAGCACAAACTAACTTCAATTGCCAGTCATTCAGCTACGCCCTTGTTACTTACATCTTCCATTCTACACTCGTAATCATCTAGCCACCGCCATGGAGGCATAGACAAAACTCATACCAGCAACCACAAGGCATGAACGAAACCGAAACCAGCAACCATACCCAAAAAGACATCTACCCTCTGACCGGTTACAGACGAAGCGCATGAACCTTTGGTTTGTGGCGTTCAAGCCGGCATCTTTTCAATCCTAATGGTGAGGCGCATCACCATGGACGGCCCGTGCAGATCCTTGTTCCTCACGACCAGGGGCACTGCCTCCGCCGTGTCCTCGCCGGGCGCCGAGCTGCTCGGCACTTCCATCGCCTGCACCATGACGATCTCCGCGCGGCCGGACAGGGCGGACTTGTGCCCCGTCGCCCACATCGAGCACAGGTACGGCGGCCCCGCCGCGGCGTTCGCCCTGACGCACACCACCGACACGCCGCGGTAGGAGGCAGACGACCCCATCGCGCACGTGGACAGGAGGAACACGCCGCCGTCCTCCTCCTCCGCGGCCACAAGCAGGCGCCGCGGCTGCGACGCGGGCACGCCGATGTTCTTGGAGGCGCCGTAGCGTATCTCGTCCACGGGCCACGAGTGCGGCGCGGCGGCGAGGTGGTCGCGGATCATCGGCGGCGAGCCGAGGAAGCCGCAGCCGGGCTCCGGGCACCTGCACGGCGCCCACGGGCACGCGAGCTGGTGGTCGCCGGCCTCGTGGTAGGTGACGCGGGCCCGGCAGCCGTACTGGTCGTAGGGGCAGGGGATCTTGAACCAGCCGACGACGTCCTCGAGAGTGGTGTTGCGGCGGTAGGCGCCGGCGAGGCCGCACGCGAAGCACTTGTCCATGGGGAGCTGGTCATGGCAGGCGCCGCAAACAACGTGTCCGGAGGCCCCGGACTCGCACTGCAAAGACACAACTTGCCGATAAATATGCCGGAATGTGATGATTTGCAGGACTCATGAGTGAGATCGATTTGTATGTAGTAGTAGTGTAGTACTAAATAAAGAAGCGGAAGCCAGACCTGAAAGATTGGGGGCTTGAGGGGAAGGGTGCAGACGGGGCAGTGGAGCTTGTCCTTGTAAATTTTCACCGCGAGCTCCTCCCCAGGGCCCTCGGCTTCGACCTCGTCTCTCGGGGCCGCGGCTTTTTCAGCGGCCACCAAAGCGCCTCCTCCTGCTCCTCCCTCTTCCTCCATTTCCTGCTTCACTTGAACCTGGGTTGATTCCACCCTTGCCTTCTTGCTGCTGCTGTTCCGCTGGTCGCGCTTGTCCATCGCCATGGGGCTGCCTGCAAGTGAGGAGTGCCTGCAAAATCTGACTGACCTACAGGGCTACAGGACTCGGAGAAATGCCAGCCTTTGGAGACGAGGAGACGAGGAGGGCTCTTCTCTTTCAGGCGAAGGGGGCGCGTTCGTGTCTCGGCGCCTAATTTTAGCCCGCCTAGCATCTTGTTATTTAAAAGTATTAAATAAAATCAAATTAAAAAATTAACTACAGAATTTTGTACTAATTCGCGAGACAAATCTAATGAAGGTAATTAAACCGTGATTAGATGATAGTTACTGTAGCATCACTGTAGCAAAACATAACTTAATTAAGCTTATTAGATTCGTCTCGTAAATTAACACACATCTATAAAAAAATTTTGTAATTAAACTTATTTAATATGTCTAAATAGTAAGATTAGTTTTGATGTAGTTTTTATGCCCGAAGTTGAGGCGGATCCTGTTATCCTGTCTGTGCTCTTCAACAAGAAGAATCCGGTTCATCAATCTCATTTACTCCCACCAGTCTCTAGTTCCAATATGTTTAATGTACTGCTCCTACCCTATCTGGTCACAAATAAATGTTGCTTTGGTTGCTCGTGTAATCAATATACTTTGACAACAAAATATTTCGATTAAAAATGAATAGAAGTATCAAAGATTCGAAATGTAGCAATTTCGCCGCACTTAGGTTATATGCGTCAGCACGTAAACAGTGATTGAAGTACTAATGTGTCGGTGGCAATGATCAAAAGAATACTCCATCCAGAGTTTTACAAGTTGAGAATAGAGAGCAAAACGCCAAAACCAGTAGAGGACCAGCAAAAATCCAAAGCAGCCTGCCTTTGTAGGGGCAAAAGGAATAGGGTACCGCTTCGAATCCCCATTTGCTTTGGGCGGAGGTACATGTGAAAAATCAACCCCAGAAGATCCAAGGCCACACTGAGTCATGACTCATCAGTCCGTTTCGCGGACAGGCCACACTGAGTCATGACTCATCAGTCCGTTTCGCGGACGATGATGGCAGGAAGCAACCGGCGGCTATCATCGGAAGGCAAGGGAGACATATGATGATTAACACTCATCCTTGCCAAGGTTGCATCTACCTGCATTTCAGTTGCATGCGACAGTTGCTAATCCGATTGCTGCCATCAGCAGGCATGCAAAGAACGAAAGAAACGAACACAAAAATGGCTAGAGGCGTGCCCGGCCCAACCGTCCATCGCGCATGTGCGCTGTCGACCAAAGATTCAAGAACTCCGCCATTTCTGACTGGTGGACAAGCAGACGAGCAGATCGGTTCAGGCGCAGATCGGTTCAGGCCAGGCCAGAAGCACTCGATCGCGCCCTGTGCGACCGGCGTCCGGTCCTGCTCTGCACCAGACGGCTCGCTGTTGCCAGTGAGGAAAATCCGCTTCCACCAACGCCGATGAGTCCTGTCATCCGCGATATCCAATCTCGAACCAAGCGAGTCCTGTCGCACACGAAAGGCATTCATCAATCATTGTGTATTTGTGTGGCGATGCATCTTCCTTCTCGCCTGGGCAGGAGGAGAGAAGGAACTCGCTTGAAATCTGATGGACCGAGATCGCGAACCACTCCTTTCGTCCCTACAAAATAATTACAAAAGTACTCACTTGCAGATTGGACAGTGTCATATCAAAAGTTACTGGAGAAACATAAACAGGATTTATCAAAAGAAGGTACATTTTAGAGGGGGTTGTTACTCTACACGAGATTATACATGAAGTACATAAAGAGAAAAGTAGTGGTATAATCTTCAAGGTTGATTTTGAAAAGGCATACGATAAGGTTCGTTGGTTCTTTCTTATATCAACTTTTGCAAAAAAAAGGGATTTGGAGATAAATGGTGTGATTGGGTCATGAGGGTAGTCCTAGGTGGTAAGGTAGCTATTAGAATGAATGATAATATAGGACCCTATTTCTGTACACACAAAGGTGTGAGACAGGGGACACTTTGTCCCCACTGCTTTTTGACATTGTCGCTGATGGACTAGCACTCATGGTCAAAAAAGCAACAGAATAGGGTCTGATTAAGGGCATGGCATCTCACCTAATTGAGTGAGGTGTGGCCATGCTCCAATATGCTGATGATACAATCTTCCTGATGGAAGATGATTTAGCATCAGCAAGAAACCTTAAATTCATTCTCTGTCTCTTTGAACAAATGTCTGGTTCGAAAATCAATTTTCATAAAAGTGACATAATTTGTTTTGGTGAGGCTGAGCAGAGGAGTGAAGAATATAGTGGCATTTTCACATGTCCTATAAAATCACTTCCCATGAAAAAGGTTAATTCCCAATGTAAACCTACAGAAGAAAAGCTAGAAAAGAAACTAAGTGTTTGGCAGGGTCGATTCCTGAATTTGGGAGACAGACTAAACCTAATCAATGCAAGCTTGACCAACATACCCCTGTACATGACTTCCATGTACAGAGTACCCAAAGGGGTCATAAAGAAGATGGATTTTTACAGAACAAGATTTCTGTGGCAAGAGAATGAATGGGTGAAGAAATATCACTTGGTAAACTGGCCAACCATCACCATGCCCAAAGACTAGGGGGGCTGGGAATCCTTGATATCTTCACTATGAATACAAGTCTTCTATGAAAGTGGCTATGGAAGCTAGAGATCTCTGATGGGATATGGCAGAAGATTCTAAGAAAGAAATATATTAAGGGCAAACCCATCTCCTCCCTAACCAAAACACAAAGGTGTTCACACTTTTGGCAAGGGCTGATGGAAGTCAATCCAGTTTACCAAGACTTCATTGAAAGGATAATTGTGGATGGCAGCAGTACTAGTTTCTGGATGGATACTTGGCATAATGGATCTCCTCTGCTGAGCAATTCTCAAGACTTTACAATCTCACATTTGCTAAGAAGATTACTGTGAAGGAGGTGAAGTCGAGAGGATGGGGCTCTATAAGATTCAGGAGAAGCCTACACAGTGAAACTGCTGATATATGGGAGCAAATTCAAGAGATATGTGATCAAATCGAAATACGAGAAGGGCATGATAAGGTGACTTGGAAGCTTGATAAGACTGGCTTCACAGTCAGTTCTCTCTATCAGAGGCTGAAAACTGTGGGGATTCCTTTCCCATACACATTGATGTGGAAGGTCAAAATCCCACAAAGAATCAAGGTTTTCTTCTGGTTATTGCTTAAAGATAGCATCCTAACCAAAGATAACCTGAAGAAGAGGGGATGGAAAGGTGTTAACTTCTGTGAATTATGTGGTAGTCATGAATCCATACAGCATCTTCTTTTTGACTGTCCTGTAGCTAGGTATGCTTGGCAGGTAGTCCAATGCGCTTTTAACCTGGCAAATGGCCCCAGTAGCATGGAGGACTTGATGGGACCCTGGCTGGATAGCTTTGAGGGTAAACATAAACCTCTAGTGCTGCTGGGGTGTGGAGCTCTTATATGATCAATCTGGAGAACTAGAAATGATACTTGTTTTCGGGATAAAAAGCTAACTGATCCAACTGAGTTGATATATTACACTTGTTCATGGATTGATAAGTGGACGATTCTGCAGAAAAAGAAACTAAGAAGGATGGCGGAGGAAGGAAGCAAGCTCCTCGGAAAGGTGGCAAATGAAGCCTTTAGAAGGTCGCAGGGGTGGGCGCCGGCCACTAGGCGAATCATGGGTTTCTGTCAAGCTGGAGATTCAGTTGCTGGGGTGGAATAGACATGAATGATGTGTTTTGACTTGGATGTAATAGGATAGCCTGTTTTCCAGTTGCCTTTCGTCTCTATTTTGTAGTAAGTTGATCAATAACGCTGTATTGAAACCTGCTTTTTACTGAAGTGGGGGGCGCGAGCCCCGTTTCTTCCGTATAATCATTTTTTTACTGTCTCAGACTCTCGGTCAGACGCAATTATGTGAAAATGGAATACAAAGATTTCCATGTTCTGCAAAAAAAGAAAATGGAATACAATCTATGTATTCCAACTGACCATTTCTTTGGCCCAGCTAGGTTTATAGAAACTTGGAAAGGCCCATATCATAATATTGGCCCAGCTAGTCTCTGTGCAGTGTGCACAAGCTCAGAGGATGGCGAAGTTGATCTCCGTCACCATGGATAAATTAATCAAGTTATGATGGTTTGTACCTGGGAATCATTGGCTATGCCTCCCAGCTGATGTTATCCATTTGAACCGTATTAAAATATGTGATACATAGCTTCCTTTTAGGCCTTCACATGCAAGTGAGATAACCTTGACCAAAGCACTGAACACCAAAAAGCTGAAAGGAATTGCCGTGTTTTGTAAACTGGCATATGATATGTTACCAACGGGTGCTAGTCATGTACTACTAGTAGTATTCTTTACATCTTCTCGGTTCATACTTGATGCCAATGATGTGGGTGACTGCGATGCGTAGTGTGGAATCTGAAAACCCTTTCGATATTTTGCACTTCGTGGTCTCAATTTGCTTTGAACAGTAGCTAATTGGTATGTTGGCTCTCAAGGAGATCGTAGTTAGAGCCATAAAATTTCCCCTGAATGCTGGAGTACATGCTCCTGACTACCTGAGCATGTAATTAATCATAAGAACCGTGAAGATGAACATGCAAGGCATTTCGAAGTTTTTATTTTCTTGAAGGCATAGCTTCAAGCTGTGCTTCGTAAAGAGGACTGCGGGCTTTGAAATTCATAGAAAATGCAGTATTTCTGCATAAATCAGGATCATTTTGCACAGAGAAGCGAAGGCAGGGGAAATGGACCCCTTGTGGTTTGCTTGAATTTGAATAGTGTCACCATCTTTACCAACAAAACCTTTTTATTCCGTCACTGCAGCTTTTGATGTCCAGGCATGCATTGCTCCGGCTCATGGTATACCTCTGTAGGCTCCAATGCCTTCGCTGCAGCTTTGGTGATACGAACTTCTTACCTCTAAAGTCATGTAGGCCTGTCTAAATTTCCATGAACGTTTTTTTTAAAAAAAAAAGTCAGCATATTGAAAAAAAACTGAAATGAGCAAAGTTTATGTTTAATTAAATGCATCTGATGATGTTGAAATTGTGCCAACCACACTACTAAATGAATCAAGAAGCCCCCTTACCAACATTCCAGATTCTTGGATCTGCCACTCAGTAAAAGTATAGTGATGTTCCTGTTGTTCACTCTGCTGATAAAAAGTGGTGATCTGTTTCCATTTGTGGGGGCGCATAGCATGCATATGAACCAGTAGTTAATTGTTTAATGCCCTAGTACTTAATTTGAAATTGGTGACCGTATGGACTTTTATTTCCATACTCTGTTAGGTAACAAGAAGTTTGATCATAACTAACAACACAACGCAGATGTTCTTATGGTAAATTTTAACCATATGTTTAAGTCATAATAACATGAATGGCTGCATCTAAATGCTGTTCATTGACACTATAAATTTCCGAAACATGATACTGTCACTTAATTGCTGAGAGTTGATTTCATGGAATTTTGGATGCACTAACAAAGACCTGTCACTTCAGCAGTTTGTTGTTTCTTAACGTTACAATCTGCAAACCTTAATCTCTGGGGCAGCTTATATGTCACATTGATGTGGATTTGTTCTGGCAAGATTTTTTGGAATGCTTCAGCTACATGTCTATCTTCATACGGGTAAAGGTTTAAACTTTCGCGTGGATCTGAAGCTATGAGATGTGCACTTTAGAAAGAGCCTCAGTTCTTTATCATCAGATATCTTTTGTTGCATCTTGACAACGCATCAGCTTCTAAAGTTAGAGTGTTAGACATCGGCAACTTATCTTACAAGCTTGGGCCAAAGTTAATAGTCAATTTAGTTGTGAGTTGTGACACCTGAATCTCACCTGATGGTAGATATGAACGAATCGAAGTTGCGATAGCTCGGTGAGGGAGAATTCATCTATCTTCATTTACACTTGGTTACCGGCGCGCTGCACACCGCTTGCTAAGATAGGCACTGAGTGTTAGGTACTGAAGGAATACTACCTCACTTGCATCCCCTCCCCTCTGAACTCATGAAGAACCACATTCTTGATGCGTGAATATATGGGACATTTCGCAGTTCTTGCCAGTTGGTTTATCAGGCATAGCGAACTGCAAAACCAGTAAACTGTGTTGAGTATTGCCTTTTTCTCCATGCAGTGCAGAAAAACGTGAAGCAGAGCACTCACGCACCGACCATAGAGAGCTTAGCAATTCCGCAGAGAAGGAATTTACCAAATAAAAAAATGCAATGGTACTGAGATTTAAAAAAGAAAACTTATCTACCTCTACACAAACTCCTGCCTCATCATTCAGCTGTTACAAGCAACCAACGCAGAGCAGAATAAAATAAACTGAGCCAGCAGCACGCTCATGTAGGGAGCGGAGCATACACATTTTCCCAATCATCCAGAGAGAAAATAACATTAGGAATTAAACAATTTCAGTGAGAGGAACATAGGAAAAATGTCAAAAGCAAAAAATGCACCACAGCAGAGAAGTAAATTCAGAGAACACTATGCCCATACACTGACAATATAGATTTTACCAATTGCACAGACCTGAATCAGCATTACAAGTAAAAAATTTCAGGTACAGCGAAGTAAAAAAAGGGAAAACCGATCTAGCACCACATAAATTCATCCTTCAATTATTAGGAGTGATTGGGATCTGGCAGTGAATTTTTATTACAATGATGTGCACAGCGGGTCTGAGCGGGTTTCCTCTCTCGACTAGAGGATCAAATGTCACTAGAGCTGCTTACTCTGAAGTGCAGGCTTGCAGAGTGCATCAGAGCAAACCTTGGAGAGAACCACGCGCTACTCAATTGCACCCTCGTTGCAGCAACAGGAACATTGGCAGTCTGCACCAGTGATTTGCACCACCAAATAGCTACAGCAGCTAACACAAATTTCTTACATCCTGAAGTTCATCCCTTGGGAATATTATTCTGCATGCCATAGGCACATTGAACATAACATAACCAGAGAAAGCAATGGTTTCTCAGGTTAATTCGAAAATGAAAGAGTCCTGAACCTGATGCTATGAAGCAGAATTCCAATATGAAGCCTGCTTCATGTCCATCGAACTGTGCAGTGTTATTAACATTGGATATACATGCCAACGAATGAAATAGCACCTTGTTTAGACACAACAAAGTGTTTTATGCCTCACATTCTGAATTCAGCAGGCTCTTGGTACATTGTAAGCCATCAACTTCAAACGACCAAAACTTAGCTCCCATAAGAACCACATTAAAATTCAGTAACCAATCCAGTACTATAACAAAAGCAGAGCTGGCATCAAAGCCTCCCAAGCAGCTCAGCTATCAACCTCCTGATCACGAACATGTGAAATGTCCACAACCTGTAACCGCTCTTCCTCTGGAACCAAACACCAATTCGGTGACTGCACTGCCCTGAGCAACTTGAAGTCATCCACATTGGCCCAATTCCCAGTCTCCTCAGCGAGCCCGGAATCCTTCAAATCCTCTTCAATTCCTTCATACTTCAAAGCATGTGGTGCAAATCTCACACCACTGCAGTCCTCAATGATCGGCCTGCTCCTCACCCGCAAGTAGAAATCCGTGGCCCTCGCCTCGTGAATCCTGATCTGGTGTGCTGCCATCACAAACGTGCAGCCTTCTACATCCTCAATGAGCACCGAGCCAAGAACAGCTCCGACGTAAACACGGCAATTTATCAGGTTGTGGACGTACAGCGCCCGACATTTGCCCTTCAGATAGACCTCGCAGGAAACCAAATCAGCGATAGTGAAATCCCCATCCTTGTCGTTGGAGACCCTCAGATCCTTTACCAAGGTGGCTCCTTCGTTGCCCCGGAACCCGAACCCTGGCAGGATCGCGTGAAGGGCAGGCTTTGGCTGCTCCGGAGCCGGCGGCTGAGGCGGCAGCAAGGTGGCAGGATCTTGAGGAGGGTTCTTGGGCGCCCTGCTCTTGTTCCTGAAGGAGAAGGACTTCTTGGGCTTGAGCTCGGAGGCAGCTACCCTGTGAGCGGCGCGGAGGTCGGTGGTGGCGGCGAGGGCGGAGCGGAGCTCGTAGGGCGGCAGGGCGTGGGACGCCTCGGCGACAAGGCGGTCGAGATCGTCGATGGCGGCGGCCGCGGCAGCTAGGGATGCAGTCGTCTGGCCACCGGTGGATGAGCGGCAGGCGGAGAGCGCGGACTCCGCAGCGAGCTTGGCAGCGGCGAAGCCGGAGAGGAAGTCCTCCACGGGGGAGGCGCCGGTGGAGTCCATGGAGGGCGCCGCGGCGGCAGCGCGGGAAGATGAGCGCTTAGAGAGGCGCTCGAGCATGGCCATATGCTTGCGGTTGCCCGCGGCGGCGGCCCTGGGCTGATCGGGCTCCGGCTCCATTCCGGCACAGCGGCGCTCCCGGCGGCGGCGCGCGCCCAAAAACGTAGACGAGACGTGTCAAAAAAAAAAAGAAGTGGGCTTATTTTTCGCTCGGCCCACGTTCATGCTTTTTCAGCCCGTTACTGATGTTACCTTCAAGCTTTTTGGCTCAAAAAAAAAAAAAGCAGAGTCACGTTTGATACAGGTTTTTTTCCCCCTTCCAAATGGGAGACTTGATGAAAGGAACTGGTTCGTGCAATCGCGGGCATGATGACAGTTTTCTCGATACTGACTACTGGTACTGATTTGCCCGTTGGCTGGTCGTGTATTTTCAAAGTAACATATGCTTGGAACCAAAGGATGATGGACAGAATCATTACTAGCAGTCTTGCCATTCCATCTTGTATGCTTTCTTGCTGATAACATTTTTCCATTCAGTTGTGCTACCATCCTGTTTTGCTATTGACCATCATGATTGCATTCTACTCCTCCCTGATGGAGGTGAATGAAACATTGCTTTCTTAACCATCATTCCACTGCTGTGTTAGCTCAGATGGATGTGTGGTGTGGTGGGCTTTTCAGCCAGTTGCCCGTGCGAGTTCACCTTCCAAACGTTACTCAAACGTGACTCAATGTCAGTACCAAGTTACCTACTCCTGCTGCTGTGTTTATGACGGTTTTATTCTGAAAACGGCATGAGGATCAAGGTACTATGCGAATTGATGGTGAGGTAGTATGGACCAGCACATTTGGTGCTGTGTAGTTGTAGTTATACGGTGTCGTTGTTTTTTCGAAAGATTATACGGTGTCGTTGTTGGCGTGTCCTTCCGGGGGCAGCCGCTGTCCTTGTACGCACAATTTGTTCTTCTGCAGAAATGAAAACATATGTACACATCCAATGTGTCCTGACCGGCCTGTCGTGCAGGTAACGATGTTTCCATCCAGCAAAATGTCTGACCACTAGTTATGCTGTGTGGACGTGTCTGCTGAATTGCTGACTTTTGTAGCTGAAAATATCAAAGTTTTTCTAAGCTTAGCAAATCACAAATTCCTCACTTCCTCAGCGTATATATATAATTCTATGTGTCCAGACATGCTTTTTCCAAAGCCTATTTGGTCAGGATTATGATAATGAGGACTGAAAAGGGCCTCTCACCGACCGTTAGCATATCGATTGTGTGGGGCTTTGTTGAAATTGGATCTAGAACTGAATACACTACCTAAGAGAAAGTGTACATGTGGTCTATTTTGAGGGACCACACATAGCACAATACGGTCTACTTTGAACTGCATTACTTGTACTAGCGACTAGACACCCTTAACGAGACACGATATTTGGTTGTTGGGTGGAGTTTTCTGGTGCTTAATTGAAGATAAGAAATCCTCTTGCGCGCAATTTTTGTTTTTGACGTCTCATTTTCTTCTGAAGGATGCTCTGCTCCGAAACCTTTATTTCGCGATAGGGTGAAAGAAACGCTGGAACTTCATCAGCTTTCAGAGCACAGCACGCACGGTGCACGTGTGATGCGCATGGCGTTCAGATGGTGAAAAATCTTAGTACCACATTTACACGTCCACGGTAATACTATTGACACCCCACTATAACGTATTTATTCACTTGTACGATGTGGGTTACCTATGCGAAGGAGCAGGTGACATTTGATGAAAGCTCAAAGCAAAGAAGATGGCCGGCCGGCCGGCCGTGCCACTTGAGCTCTCCAGCGCAGGCGCCGGCCGGTCCTGGGCATAATTGTCATTCACCTATCTCGCAAACATAAGTCGTTTCTCTGTTTTTCTCTCTCTTTTTTTTTTCTATTATCATACTAAGCCAAATTCTCTGATACGCAACGAGTACCGGAGCTGGCCGGTGGCTGTGCCACCACCGACACAGCTTCTTCCGGTTGCCTCAGCATGGAGCACTTTGGTCGCACCGGAGTCTGCTCACCGCCCTTTATAATTTTATTTTTTAATAAAAACACGACAAGAAAGATACTGGAATAAGAAAAAGGAATAGGCTCGCTTTTTCATGTTTTGTTTTTCTTTGCACTAGCGAGAATATGTTCTTTCCTTTATTTCTTTTGGTGAAATGATTGAGAGGATATCGTTTCGTTCTTGATTTGGTGCCAATGAGGCGCGCACAATTGCACACAACGAGTAACATGGAACATGGAGCAATTACATAGTGTTGTCTAGGCCCACACCAAGAGGGACAGAGGGACTTCGCCATGTGGAGGCGCCCTGCTGAAGGGGAAATGCAAGGGGATGGCTAAAACTTGTTCTCGGCGAAGTCCTGTATATAATCCTCATGCAACCTTTTATTTTAGAGGAAACCACATGGCACAAGCAGCATTTTCTAGAGATATTGAAGAAACATTTTAAAGATGCAGATTTCCCATGGGAGGTTGATCTATACAATTGGCAAGTAGCAGGTCGCAAGCTAGGATCCAGATTGTCGAGTCATTTTGTCAACGCCGTAGCAGATCATCACTTCATGAGAGGGTACGACTGTGTCGTGTTCCGTGAAGCGAAGATCGTCGTACGTAAATTAGGTGAGCAGAGAGCACGGTTGTACTAGGAAAGAATGTCTTCCTGTGCATTAACCGAAGAAGAAGAATACAGCAGTGTTATACCTTCGCATGCGTAATAATAAATGGTACGTAAAACTCAAGAAGAAAAATAATGTTTTCAGTGAAAATAATATATCACACAGCACAAGAAATTTTTGTGAAGCATTTAGGAAAAAATAACATGGCGCAATAGAGGAAATGTAAAGACAGAATAAAGGGTCAAAGGAACATTGAAAAGAGATAGGTGATCACCAAAGGTGGGAGGAAACAATTTAGGATCCATTTGAGATCAGAGACATCTTCCTTGGTTATTGTTTATGCAATCTATGTGATGGTCCATAACTCCATATATACACATATACCACCATACTGCAATGAACAATGTGGAGCGGAATTGCATATAAGCTTCATTTATAAATTTTGGTGACGGATATCTAGGTGCAAACTACATACCTACCACAAAGGCACGACACATGAAACTAAAGTGATCAATAATACAAAAACAATCACATTGTGAAGATAAATTTATGTTTAATTTGAGAGCATTTTCTACCATAAACACGTGTCAAGAAAATGCATTGCTAGAAAAAGAACAACAACAAAAGTGAAAAGAGAAAAAAGAGACATGATAAAATGGAAGGGGGAAGACATGCATATAAAAGAGTTCACAACTTAAGTTATTCCTCACTCATAAATAGTATCTTTGAATCTGGGAAAGTTTGCACACCACCGTACCGTAGAACATGCCTATCAATTCACAATGTATACATTGTTTTTTTTTTTTGGCAAAAAGCAAAAGCTTGTGTGCGATTTTTTTATAGAAGAGAGAGATACTCGAAGTAACAATGTGTTCTTCGACTTATATTATCTTAAAGAAAGTACAAGATACATGGTGTGTTTGATATAGATCTAAAAGTGCTTCTGCTCTGGATCCTTGAAGAAGCTTGTCAAAGGATTCAAACAAAAACAGATTATGCTTCTTCTCTCAAGAAGCACTTCTCAACTTTGTACTAGAATTCAAACGACACAAAAGTGTAGCTTCTCGTGACTTCTCCATCTACTCTTGTATTGATTCTATAAGAGAAGCTATTTTGCCAAACACTTTAAAAAACGCTTCTTGCATAGAATATATTTTTTCTAGAGCACCTGATTTTTAAAGACATTGTTTTTTAGAGAAGATTTTTTTGAAGAATCCTTGCAACCATCACACCTGACACCTCAGCACAATGAAATGATGATAAACTGAAAACTATAAGCTAGAAACGCACACAAAAATGTGGACATGAAAAAGGGCAAGCAGACAAACCACATCACTCGGCGGTGGCCACACCCCTCCAAGCGGTGAGCGGACCCTCTCGCCACAAGTGAACACACACTCGAGTCGATTTAAGCAGCAACCGCCCACGCCCCCCTCCGCCCGCCCACCACGCTCGCTCCACACCGGCAAGCGCCAGCCGCGAACCGAGCGCGCCACACACGCCTGCCTCGCGGGCGCGTCGCCTCCCGCGCCGACGGCCGCGCTGCCGCCCGCATAGGGCTGTTGCGCTTGCGCGTTCTAGACGGAAATCTCCCCTCGTTCCCGCTCCGCATTGGATCGCGCGGCGGGCCGGCACCAAGCCGGGGCGGTGGTCGCTGCGGCTGCTGGTGATTGCGCTCGCGGAGACCGAAGCGCAATCCGCAGGATTCAGGATAAGGTGAGGACTGAGGACTGCACTGCTCTCCTCTCTAACCTGCAGTTCTGGTATGGAATCTCGCAACGTGAAGCCTCTGTCGGATCTCCGGGAGGATTTGTGAGCGGCGCCGCCCTTGATTCGCGCTGGATTTGAACTTGTTTTGATGTTTTTTTCGATTGCCATGACCTGTGATTTCCTGCTCGGAGTACTGTAGTGTACCTCCACCTGTGGCCGGGATCCTGGTCTGAGTCCTGCAGCATTGATTAGCCTGTTGCCCAATTTTCCTGTGGGATTTCGTGGTGAATTGGGCAGTCGGTTACGGCCTGACTGAGTGATTGGTTGCCGCCTTACGATCTGCATTTGTGAATCTCAGCGGTTGGTTTATTTGGTGTTGCCGGATTGCGTTTTATAATCTCCTCATGATTTGCTCTTGTACGGCGGTGTGGTGGTTGCAGATGTGGAATTTCCCAATTCCCAGAGTGGGGTGTCCGTTTCGACGGGTGACGGCTTGCCGTCCGCATTTATGGTGGAATGTTGCCCATCAAACCAGTTTCCCCCCTTTTAAGCTGTTCTTTTCCTAGTTATTTAATACCGAATTGACCATTACTTGCAATTTTGGGAAATCCCTGGGCCAGACTAACCGGTTGTTTTGGATTATGATTTGTAATTTCGGGCAATTGTGATTAACCGCTGATTTTGTGTGGAAATAAATACGCGTATTGCGTCACGACTCATGAATTATAGTTTCTGCTGAGGCTCCTAATATCGCCTTGTGGCAATTTTGACTCATAATCATCCTAACAGTAGGCTTTTGAATACGGAAGATTAATAGTCTTGTTCATTCATCAACCGCATACCTTTTAGTACTGGGTTTCATTCAATTTTGGTCTCAAAGTGAAGTGCCAACTGGTCATTGGTAAAGCCCATACTTCATTTTAGGCTCTCGGTGACAGCCTTCTCGATCAATTACCTATATTATACACACTCTTACAGGTGCTGTACTTTTGAACCTTGATTTTGGTGTTGCTTTGAATTCAGAAAATTCATCTTCACAGTTTAAGGTTAATAAGAACATTTTGAAAGTGTGAGATATTGCTTCTTAGTGTCTATGGTCTGTCTTGATAGCAAAGGTTTCACTTTTTCAGTTGAGTTAGACATTAATTTTTTCTTAGATTTCCCTTTTTGCTGACTCAAGTGTCTTCGGTGGTTAGATCCGTTTGAGCATGCTTTGTTTTGGAAGTCTGATCAGGTTGCAAAAATCGCTAGAACAATCTAACCATTTGTGTTTACTTTTTCTGCAGGCATCAAGTTTTGAACAGAATATAAGTTTTTTGAAATGGGTGCCAGAGACAATGGGGAAGGGAGAGATGAGAAGGGAGGTGGATCAAACTATGTACCTGCTAGAAACTCTCTTTCATCACAAGGTGAGTCTCCTGGGAATGAAGATATTAGATTGAAAAGAGTTTCAGGGGTTCCAAAGAAGCTTAGTAAAAAGGAGACAAGAGAAAATAGCCCCGCCACAACCAAGAGCAGTACAAGCCGTCAAGCTCAAAACAAGCTGCAACATAAAGGATCAAACAGTGTTCAGAACAAATTGCAGAAGCCAAAGAAAACAGTTAATCCCTCTAAAGCGGTTGAAGTTAGAAAACCAGATATTTCAAGAGTTCCCTCTCGCCCTCCATCAGAATTGTCCGAGGAAACAGATGATATAATCAGTGATGCCGGAACGATTGATGATAGAGGCAATGAAGAAGCTAGAGAGATTGATGTGTTAGATGAAGCCCCACATTGTGATCAGAGTACTGGTACTGATGATGAAACTCCTGATATTGAAGAGAAGATAGTTGATCATGAAAAATTAGTTGTATGTCATGGAAACAGGGAATTGGATTCAAGAATTGATAAGTTGGAACAGGAACTTCGTGTAGTTGCAGCCCTTGAAGTTTCTCTGTACTCTGTAGTGCCGGAACATGGAAGTTCAGCACATAAGTTGCACACCCCAGCTCGGCGTCTCTCTAGACTATATATCCATGCATCCAAGTTTTGGTCTGCACATAAGAGAGCATCGGTAGCAAGAAACACTGCTTCTGGCCTTGTGCTTGTTGCGAAGTCATGTAGTAATGATGCTTCAAGGTACAAACTTGGCTAAATTTAATTAACTCCAGCGTTAGACATTATCAGAACATTCATTAAATTAACATTCCATTCTTGATGTAGGTTGACATTCTGGCTATCCAATACAGTTGTTCTCAGGGAAATAATTGCACAAACTTTTGGCATCTCTCCTCAATCAACTCCAACCATGGCATCTATGAACATGAATGGTAGTGCCAAAAAGCTTGATGGAAAATCCATGACAATGCTATGGAAAAACAGCTTCAACAGCAGTCAATCCAAACTTGCTGCCATGCAGATGCCAGAAGATTGGCAGGAAACAAGTACAGTTTTGGCCGCATTAGAGAAGATTGAATCTTGGATATTTTCTCGGATTGTTGAGACTCTGTGGTGGCAGGTAAATATTTGTCTTAGACAATGTATTTTGTCTGACACTTTTGTGAGGCTGGGGAAATTGATTCCTAGTCCAGTGTTTCACAAATAACTACTAAGAGTGATTCTCTTATGGTCTATCCATTCTCTGAATATGTCAGATTTCGCCGTGTTGTTCTGAAGTATGATTCTATTCCAGGCACTAACTCCACACATGCAAACTCCATCAGAAGGTTCATCAACTCCAAAGGCTGGGAGAGTGTTAGGTCCTTCTTTGGGTGATCAGAAGCAGGGCACCTTTTCTGTTAACCTATGGAAAGCTGCATTTCATGATGCATTCAGCAGAATGTGCCCCCTACGTGCTGGTGGACATGAGTGCGGATGTTTGCCAATATTAGCAAAATTGGTACTATTGAACGTCCTTAGTTCAAAAGCATACACATTATTTGTCATTGCAAATATATTTCCTTACCTCATGAGTTCTTCCATTATCAGGTGATGGAGCAATGTGTAGCTCGTCTGGATGTTGCAATGTTTAATGCCATCCTTCGTGAATCAGCAAGCGAGATACCAACTGATCCTATATCTGACCCTATTGTGGACCCTAAAGTCCTGCCAATTCCAGCTGGTAATCTAAGCTTTGGATCAGGCGCGCAGCTAAAGAATTCTGTATGTACCTGATTCAGTAGTTTTTTTTTTTGTATATCTCAAACAGTTTTCTTTTATATTTGTCATGAATTTTTTTGTCAGGCTGATGCTTTGCATAGGGAACAAAACTAGATTCTCAATATGCGGATCTTGGCACTGCACCTTGAATAACTAGTTTATACGATAAAATGGCTGTGCAGATTGGAAACTGGTCGAGATGGCTAACAGATAAGTTTGGCATAGACGCTGATGATTCTGAGGACATAGAAAGAGATGACGATGAAAGAAGCGGTGCGGCTGAATCAAAACCTTTTCAATTGCTTAATGAGTTGAGTGATCTCCTGATGCTTCCAAAGGACATGCTTCTTGAAAAATCTATCCGGAAAGAGGTCAGTATTCATGCATAGCACTTGGCAAATTATTATACTGTTTCCTCTTTACATGAACTAGGTGAGTTATGGTTAAGCTTTTGATCCCTTGTCAGGTCTGTCCATCGATTGGTCTTCCATTAATGACAAGAATCCTGTGCAACTTCACCCCGGATGAGTTCTGTCCTGATCCTGTTCCATGCACGGTCTTAGAGGAGCTTAATTCTGAGGTTCATTTCACTCTCACTAACGTTGTATACTTCTAAACTTACACATACTATATCTTGCTGACATTCACTCAATCCATGATACTATACAGAGCTTGCTGGAGCGTTGCACCGACAAAGATTTGATCAGCCCATTTCCATACATTGCTGCACCTGTTGTGTACCGTGCACCTTCAACATCTGACGCGGCAGAGAAAGTGGCGGACATAGAAGGCGGTGCAAAGCTAGACAGGAAAGCGTCAATGGTGCAGAAGAGAGGTTACACCAGTGACGACGATCTGGACCACTTAGACTCTCCCCTTGCATGGCTAATTGACAGGAGCGCTCCACCTTCACCTTCAAACCGTGTCGCACATTTTAGTGCCCAGAGAGGAGGAGCTTCCATAGAGAATTCAAGATTTGCACTACTAAGAGAAGTATGGTCGGAGCAGCGATGATGGATGAATTTGTGCAATCTGAAATCTCTTCTACAGCATCCTTATTATAAGATCATAAAAAGGCGTCCTTGTGTAGACCCCTCAGCAATCTATAGTGATTCTGCAACCTTCTTGTACAGTATGTTCACATAATCCTATATGTTGCCATTTTGTAGAATAGTAACTACTCAGAAACCACTAGTTATATACTTATATTGCACCTTGAGGATAAAGATTTGCAAAATCTCTGATGCAAAATTGTGAATAAAAGTATATGTTTACCTGGCCACCAGTATGTCGTATGGCCCTAGATGCTGATGCAAGATTTATAAACACTTAAATGTTGATTCTACCTTTTCGACAAATTTGATCAGGACTTTGAGACACTTACATTTGAGCTGTCTCCACTAGCGTAGCAGATCGGTGTATGTGATGGCTCAACAAAAACCAGTCGTCGCAGACGGCTGCCGACGATGGCAACTCCCCATCTGCCGATGCTGTTTGAATTGTGCTGATCCATCAAACGCTCACTGCCCACACGGAGGCTATTCTTTCGATCCACAGAAAATTGATGTGGGACTTGACATTTAATCATAATATGAACAGCTGACAGTGATGTGATAAACTGATAAATACCTTCCACATCATCTCAAGCAGAGTGCCTGCAGACCGGATGGCAATAGGCAAATCTACTAGAGAATTTTTATTTTTTAGCACTGCAACCATCAAAAGGAGACTAAACAGGTGAGCGGTGGTAGTTCAATTGGCCCGGATAGGCTTTCCAAGTCCGTATGCTTTGCTTAAATTGACTGGCAAAGCTGTCAGTAAGCACGGCATCAGCCATCAGGGCGTTACACAAAAACGAACAAACGCACATATGGCCTACCACAATATTTCACCCTTCTACTCTACAGCTCTCAACAACATTGAGCATGCCAGTATATTTGAAATTTAAAAGACACATCCAGCGCGTCATTTAAAGGCAAGGTGTTCAGGCATCACACACGTGACAAACTCAGGCAAGATCATACTCACGATCGTATTACCAAACTAGCACATGTAGCGGCATAACGGCAAATCAGCAATAATATACCATGAGCAGAATTCATGGAATTTGATTAAGGAAATAGACAACTTGATGTATCACAGTACCAGCGCGTCATTTAAAGGCAAGGTGTTCAGGCCATCACACACGTGACAAACTCAGGCAAGATCATACTCACGATCGTATTACCAAACTAGCACATGAGTAGCGGCATAACGGCAAATCAGCAATAATATACCATGAGCAGAATTAAACATGGAATTTGATTAAGGAAATAGACAACTTGATGTATCACAGTACCAGAGTTCAAAACTTCTTTAGAGCACAAAAAGCTTGCTGTTGCCATACAAACTAACAAATCTTTCTAGAGGTGTAGGGAAACTGAGTTTAATCCGCTTCATCAACGACCTTTGTTCCCAGACCTTTCAAACCCTCAGGAGGGATCTCAGCGACAGTGACAAGAGAGTAGAGTTCCTCCTTGGCATCCTCCTCGTCGTTCCTCCTGCGGGCAATCCTCACACGAACCCTCCGTGGCACGCTTCTGATTCCACTGCTCCAGATGTGCTTGTTGAGCTTCACGTCAACCCTGACATCATTGGTGCCCATAGCCTTCTGCGCAAACTTCCTGATCTCCTTGATGGCATTGGGCGCCTTCTTCTTGAATGTACTGTCAAGAAACAGAAATTTTTTAGTACAAAGGAAATGGTGTTCAAGTTCAACAGTTCAACACAGGTCAACCTTCAGTCCCAATAAAATGGCGAAGTGTACCTACACTAGAGTGAGCATGCCAATGACAGCAAGCAGATGAATAAGCATTTGAAATGGAACAACCTATGAGTAATGTGATCCAGATGAAACAAAGGTTCTTGACAAATGAGCTGAAGACAACATCAAGAAGGCAGCTTTTGGCCCGTGTGCTTAACTGTTTGATACACACATGCTCACCACCCTTCCAATACCAATTTCAGAAGAAAATTAAAATGTATTAAGAGGTTCATAAGCATCGTGCAGTTTACAGGCATGATAAAAGTAAACAAGTACTGAATAGATTACCTAATAATCCAGTTCTTGTGCTTATACAGCTATAGCTTCCTAAGATAGGCCAAAAGGATCCTCCAAATTCCCACGGCTACAATTTGATTACTAAGCTAGATCCTTCAATTACCCGCAATCAGCGCTATCCTATAATTCCTAGGCTAGTTACATATCTGCAGTTCCAAAAGGAAGCGATACAGCAGGCCAATATGCTTCAATTTGAAGCCATTACTAGTTTCGATAGATATGAAACGAGTGCGATTGCAAAAATTAGAAACAGCACTCAGGTCATCAAAACTTTCTGCTCCGCATGTTCATTTGAAGCCATTACTAGTTTCGATAGACATGAAACGAGTGCCCTTGCAAAAATCAGAAACAGCACTCAGGTCATCAAAACTTTCTGCTCCGCATGTTCATATGCAGCTAAGTAGTAACTTACTAATCTTCAGGACCTGGCATGCAGACTACAAACGAGGACAGGACGGGGAAATCTTTGGCTAGTAACGAAGAAACCGCACCGCATACGATCATACATGTCATACGATACCCGAATCCTAGCAGCTTTACATTCGCGCAAGGCAGAACCCCCCGATCACGCCAGATCGAACAGAGCGCAGGGACAGCAAGGGGGCAAGAGGGGAAGTACCAGCCATGGAGGCGCTTGTGGAGGTTGATGGTGTACTCCCTGGTGACCACCTCCTCCTTCCTCCCCGCTCCGCCCTTCGCTTTCCTCTCCGCCATCTCCGCTGCTCCTCGGTAGTTTCGGCTAGGTGGTGCTGCGTTCCGGCGGCGCAAGAGGAAAACCTACCAGCAAGATGGCAGCCTTTTATATGTGCAGCACGCACTGATGGGCCGTGTGGCTTACTTTTTTTTTTTTAAGAACAGGCCGTGTGGCTTATTGGGTATTTCACAGAAGAGAGAATGGCTACATTTGGCCGGTTGTTGCGATGACTGATGGGCCGTGTGGAGGAGCAAGTCCATTTTCACTACTGTACGTGGGCTGAGCGCTGTACTCGTGCGCTAAGGCCCGCGTCCGGGACGATTTTGGCGGCCTCCTTCTTGAACACGTTTGACCCCACGGGCTCAAAAAAATAAAATAAAATAAAGGGTACCGTGACTCTTTGAGACACTTGAAGACGCGTGTGTACTCTGCAGTCTCATCAGATCTTGGGTTTACGTTCATGCATGGTGGAAACGTGCACGTACTGGGGTGCTTGAGTGATTGCTTTGAGCCTTTGTTTACCAGATCATCATGTATGTCCAGGCCGGGCTCTATCACAACTCTAGCTAGCTAGGCTAACTTTAGCTATACATGATCAATCAGTTCATGAATGGCTTCGCATTAGCTTCTATAGCCGCTAGGGACCAAGTAACCGACGCATCATGTCGATGCGTGCATCCAACTTTGAGCATATGCAAGCGGCTGGCTGGGCGCTGGGCTGGTAACAGTACAACGCTAATATAGGCAGCCATGCATCGATCTCTTGTTCAACTTCGGCTAGATAAATATACACTCACATGCAAATGATAGAAGGCAACATTAAACTGCCAGAATTCATGTTGTGTGCTCCGTGTTACTAGTACAATTTGATGGCTAGGGGAGCAGGATCTAGACAGATGTCAAGTATTCAGTACAGTGAGAAGCCGACGTTAGACAGTCTGAAAAACAGACAGGATAAAAAATTAAATAAAATGAAGTGGAGAGACTGCACCAAGGGAAATACTATAAAGCATCCAATTTGAACGACCTGTAGCAAATTAAAAGAGGACTTGTTTATCCTCCGAACTAAATCGTCTTCCGATCCCAGTTAGTTTACCCACCCAGCCCAAATTTTTTTTTTGTCAGTAATCATCCAAAGAAGGCAAAGGATAGGAATTAGGATTCAGCGTACGCAAACGAGTGGCGTGTGATTGAACCAGTATCTGGATACCGTCTACATCCTGGTAGCTAGTTTTGGGGGCTGACCTTGGCAATGGCATGAATCATGATTAACAAATTGGCAGCCATCAGCCCTTTTGCAAGATTACTACTGCTCCCCGAATTCGCGCATAAAGCAAGCGTCATATATGTCTCCTAGTCCCTGAACATTCTCCAGGAATTTCTCAATTGCACTATATTAATCAACATGACAGAGAGCGGCAGTGAGAAGCAAATGTATGCAACCCCCGTCAATTCAAATAGAGCTTGCTCACCTACTAAGTAAACTTTTTATTAGGTGCACGTAAGAGCTCCTGGTCTAATTTGAGAAAAAAGAAAGAAAAAAAATGGTGCGGTAATATTGCCGAACTAAGCAACCGATGGGTGATCATCAGAAGGGGACTAGGACTTGAGCCACCCACCCAATATTTTTTTTAATAAAACACGAAGCATCAGGCAAGCTAGTGCAAAGCTCACGTAGACCAACACAAAAAACAACTGCCGATAATACACGAGCGCTGTGGTGACCAGTGCAGCAATCAATTGCCAGCGAATATAATTGACTGATTAGGTTGTAACTATATAGTATAAAATTTTGTCAACTCACTCACCCGTGCACTGAGCGTCAGAGATCCTGAATTAATAGCTAGTTTCCCATGAATATTATTGCAGAGAGGCTGTTTAATTTTCCGTATACTATATAGTATTGAAAAGTCGCATGCCATGCGTGCGTACGTGTCCATTTAAAATTTCTGGCACCGTGAGGGCGAGGGCACTGACATTGTCATAGCTTGTTTCAACAACCAAAACAGCTCGAAACAACGCAGACTGATTAAGCAGTCATCTGTACGGATCGGATGGGCGTGTTTAATAACCACGGCTGTTGCGAGCCAACATTATTAATCATTGATAGAGTTTGAGACCAAATTGACGCAAACATATAAACGTAATAGCTATTTTATTTCCCTCTTGTCGTATTTGCTACAGTGCCGCTCTGTTGTCGTATTTCCTGCTCGTCGTCTTGTTTCAGTGTTTTATTTGGCTGTTTTCTTGTCAGTCGTTTTGTCTTTGCCACATTCGTTAGCAAACCTCTTCTGGAGCCCAAAGGGATGTCGAAAGTTTAGCTCCACTCATTAACGTTGCATTAATTCTAAAAGGTCAGCAGTTAACAAGTTCGCATAATCCCCTCTGAATTCATCGTTGCATACGTAGCTATAACACTTTATCCAGCGGTAGAATTGCTTCAAGTAACGTTACCTTTTCTTCGGTACGTTCCTCGCTTCCAAGCGAAGCGAAAAAGAAATACACGAAGAAATGCCTCGGGCACAACGTGCACTCGTGCGCCAGCCCTCCCAAAATGTTTGCACAACTCCACCAACTCTACGTTAAATTGACAACACCAAACGCTTTTCCATGTATGTACAGCGCCCCTGATCGATACCTCTGTTACAAGCAATACAGTAATCTACGGAGGTCCAAATTAACCGCGAAACAACCAAAACTGTGCTGAGGCGAGGAGCGGCCACGTCAGAACTCTGCCAAAAACTCCGGCGAACTCTCCGTCGTCCCAGCCGGCGGTGGCTGTTGCAGCTTCTTGAAGTGGTCCCTCACGTCGAAACCACCGCCGGCCGCGCCGTCGTCGTCGTCGTCGGCCGGCGGCGGGATGTAGGGCGGCCGGGACAGCTCCGTGAGCATGTCCCACGCCACGCCGGCGAAGAACGGGTGGTTCCGGATCTCGTCGGCGCCGCCGGCGTAGCCGAGCCTCGTCGTGGGGTCCCGATCCAGCAGCCGCGAGATGAGGTCGACGAGCTCAGGCGTCCGGCGCCGGCTGTCCCCCGGGAACTCCACCTCCTTGTGCAGCACGTTCCGGAACGTCTCCTTGCGGTTGGCGCCCTTGAACGGCGACGCGCCGAACGCCATCTCGTAGACGAGCACGCCGACGGCCCACCAGTCGACGGCGAAGCCGTGGCCCTCGCCGCGCACCATCTCCGGCGCCACGTACTCCTCCGTACCGACGAAGGAGTAGGACTTGGCCCACGACGCGCCCGGCGAGCACCCGAAGCTGGCCGGCTTCCGGCTCACCGGCGACACCCGCGCCGACTTGGCCTTCTTCACCAGGCCGCCGTCGCTGCTCCGGATCAGGTAGCGGACCAGGCTCTGCAGGTGCTGCCGCGGCGAGGGCCAGCCATGCTCCGGCGGCTTGGCGGCTGTCGACGTGGCCAGCTGGCCGACGACGACGGAGTCGCTCCGGGCGGAGACGCGCGTCCGGCGGTTGTGGTGGCCTCCGCGGAACGCGGTAGGCGGCTGCGGCGGCGGCGACGCCGAGTGCCGGCTGGTGGGCGGGAGGAGGCGGGAGAGGTCGAAGTCGGTGAGCGTGACGTGTCCGTCGGCGCGGAGGAGCACGTTCTCGGGCTTGAGGTCGCGGTACACGATGCCGGCGGCGTGCACCTCGGCGAGCGCGGACACGACCTCGGCGACGTAGAAGCGCACGGCGGCGGGGGAGAAGACGCGGTCGGGGAGCGAGTGGCGGAGCTCGTTGAGGTCGCCGCCGGGGCAGTAGGGGATGGCCCAGGCGAGGAGGTCGTCCGTCTCGGCGCAGCCGAGGAGGGACGGGAGGTGCGGGTGCGCCAGGCGGGAGAGCACGGACACCTCCCACCGCGCGCGCCGGTCGGCGTCGCGCCGCGCCGACCGCTTGTCCAGGACCTTGAGGGCGTAGCGGGCCGGCAGGTACGCCGACGACTGGTCCGCGACGAGGAACACGGTGCCCATGGCGCCGCGGCCGAGGACGCGCAGCGCGCGCGCCCGGTCGAGGTCGATGTCCATGGGTGGCACGTACGGCCGGCGAGGGCGGCCGCGCGCGGGTTTGTACGCCCGTACGTACGAGTTGGTGGCTGTCTTGTCAGGGAGCTAAGAATAGAGGAGCCGGCGCGACCGCGCAAGGAGGAATGCACTGTCTAATGGAGGAGGGTTTGGAGGCCACATATAAAGAGGAGGGAAAGCAGAGGTACACGAGGCCATGTTTAAATTATTTTCCTTTTTTCTATTACTCGCCATTTTTACCTCCCTCCTTGCGGTTTGTGCGCGCGGAGGCTATGTTGTAAGTACTCCACTAATTTCAAATATATGTTGGGTTTTTCTTTACGAAAAAGGTAATTTTATTTATATTAAAGCATATTGCATCCCTGATTACATAAGCCACCCAAACAATACTAACTTTATTGATGGGAGACAAAAAACTTTGAAAAAACCGCAAATTTCACCACATAAGATCATCATTCTAGACGAATATTAAATATATGTCGCTTTAGTAACTATGCTGATGGAATTGGGTAGAGTGTGGGAAAAATCATAATAATTACACATGGATGAACATTTTGATTTTTGAGACCATGGGAGCAATTTTACTGCACGTTAATTACACCAACAACGAGTGGCAGTGGAGTGACAGTAGCTTGTCCTGAAGCGCTTCTCCCTTGCTGCTCATGATTAGTATAAAGCATGCACAGTTGTTGATCCACTAATCCTGTGAGTTGTACTGCCAAAAAATAAAATAAAACCTCTCCTTTGTATACAATACTACTATAGCTGCTTGATTGATTTATGCGGAAAAGGGATCACCGGGCACGGAGCTCGAGGAGGGAAAGCCGGGGTTTCCACGTGTGGAAGGCAGCAAGGATCGAATATCACAGAATTCATAACAGAAGAAACGCTACCAATCATATGGTGCAATGGATCGGAGGACACGGGGGGGATTTCGGGCGCGATTAGTACCATGAGCACAGTGGCTAATCTAGGAGCTATGTGTCGCGCTCGCAAATGACAAACACGATCGGAGATCTGATGAGATGCATCGTACACTGATTTCGCGGGGACGTGCGGTTCGTTCATTGCTTGTCTTGATCTCAATGTGTTCCTTGATGAAGGATCTGAAACCGATCAAATTCAGTTCTTGACATTAGTTCAGTGTGAGCTGTGAGCTTGGCATGGTCCAGGAACGTCACAGAAATATTGAAATTCAGGATCAGCAAGCGTTGGTCTGGTTAAGTTGCAGGCTTGCACAGTACCAGTTGAGACGCAATTTTTCCTGTTTTTGACTGGACTGCGAATCGTACTCGCTTGGAGTACGTATTGATTTTCACTTCGTCGTCGCTTGTCTACTCTACGTGCTAACCAGTGGGATGCCAATGTCTAGACGGTTATCACAAATTATTTTTCTTTACAACACTTAGAAAAAAAACAAATGTGTTGGCAGTGACTAGCAAGAACTGAACCCGATGTCATCAGAGATAACACCAACCGGATCCTTTTCTGTGAGATCTGAATAACCGTTGAAGAAAATAATCTAATGGCTATCTAAGCCCATGCTGCTTACACAATTGCTCGAGATGCCCTATTCAATTTGTCAAACAGAGCAGACGTTAGGGAACGGCCCCAAAAATATTAGTTCCAAATCAAGTGAGCAACTGCAGCTTCCTGGAAATAGCGCTCACACGTACATCTCGCTGTACAAGTGCAGAGCCTGCAAGTACAGTAGTTCTTTAACTACGTACTACACCTGTGCTCGAATAACAAGTGGTCATTTGTCAGTTCATCAGTTCAGTATCCTAAATAAATAAGTACATCTATGTACGTACAGCTAGCAACCCGTGCAACCTTTCATTCTTCTGACGGATCACCATTTGTTTACTTCGAACATGATTGGCTGCTCAGAGTTAAGCTGTGCTCCCGATGAGCCGCATGTGATCAGAATCATAGAGTTCTAGCTTAAATGATTATGTGGTGACACCTAATCACACTAGGGAATTATACAGCCACTTGTGCAGTTCCAATTGCCATGTCTGCTACTACGGTTGCTTTCAGTGTGCTAAGCAAGTGCAACAGCTAGATCTTTGCAGACTGTATTACGTATATTGATCATATTGATGGGAGACATGACTGTTAGTAGCGCCAATTGGAATGAAAATGATTAGAGTTTCTTTGAATACTGATAACCTTATGAAGTAATTCTACTTGACTCCGCCTGAATTTGGGTGAACTTATTGTGTTAGCTCATTGAGTACTTCTGAAGATTCTAATGAGCAGGCGAGAAAAACAAAACTACAGCACAAAAGCTAGCTATGAGTAGGCTGCAGAACAATAAACTGGTGAAAAAAAAATTCTTAGTCCAGAAAGTCTCGCAAACAGATTGTTGGGAGAATGCAGTTCATCGAGACAACGCTCTACCTGAGCCTGAGCGCAATCAATTATTAGCCATCTTATAGTCGAATAAGGTTCTGAACGAAACTTCTGATGTTTATCTGATCTGTGCGTTCGGCTTCAGAAGTACACGTGCAACAGGTCATAAATTCTCTCCTTTTTTTTATTCAAACTACAGAAATGAATGGGAGAAAAGAAGTGATTGATCTGTTCAATTTATTATTTGGGTGGCTTGTACACTCAGAATGATGATAACGGGAAAAATTGAAAGAAAAATGGGTGTTAGAGCTGACCTAAACTAATGATTGTCACTGAAAGATTAAACGATTGACTTTATTTCTTCCACAAACAAAATAAGCTAGTAGTTCGAAAAACTTATAGTTGAGCCGTCATACAAATATCTAACAACTGAGCTATTATATGCAAGGGGTTTTCAGAGGGACTTATTGGGCTCTCTTTTGGTCCCTCCTTTAGAAGCAGGGATCGCCCAGTGCTGAAGATGGCGTGTAGTTGGCTTGAAACTTGAACAATGGATATCTTCGCAAATATAGGGTGACAGTTCACCGTCTTCTTATTCTTTTTTTTTATTTTTTTCTTAGTACTTCAAACAGTTGTGATCAAGGATCAATACTTGCCTTCTTAATTTCGTGGGCTAGCTTGTGGTTGTGTGGAACTATGTAATAGTAATGAATAGGTACATGTATCATTCAATACAGAGGCTGTGATATGATCAATACATCCCCATTACAAGATGCGCAATTTGGCATTTAAGGCTTCACAAAAAATAGTCGGATGATGATACGTGTACAAATGTGGGAGATATGTCTGTTGGATATAAGTACAGAACAATCATATGGATTAGTATGCTGATTGATCGATGCTACCTATATGGAAAATCTGTTATGCTGAGAATGTCAGATATGCACGGTTGTGGGAGACATGTTCCAGGATCAAAGCTGACCGCCGCCTGAGTCGGAAAGGTCTCTGTGCCTGAATATATTAGTACGCGCACATCATATATACTTGTTGTTAGTCCTCCGTTATTTTTGTGAGGAAATTTTTTTCTCTTTCAAACTGATCGGAACTGTTAACTATTTTTCTTCTTGCCGTACCTCGTAAGTACAACCCACTTTTCCATCATGGTTTCAACTATCCGCATGTTTTTTTCCCCTGATGAAACCAATGCTGTACATGTGTCGTTTTTAGTTGGCAGCGAGGTACAACATATTGCTGGCATAGCTATATTGTTTTTGTGTAACAACCATAGGGCACTAATTCTTTTCGCAACAGAGTGACGAAAGGATACAACATCTTGTGTTACAAAGGTTCTTCTCGTGGCATTACCCCGTGGTCGACAAGAGAACAGAACCTTGTTTGTTTCTAAACGGGGGTGACACTGAAGACATCAGATCAGACATGTGGCTGGCCAGCGAAGAACTACGTACTGAATCTCTAGCTCCACACAGGGGAAAACGCGGTAGAGTAGAGACTCACATGTTTAACTTGATGGTTCTCCACTACTAGAAACGTGACAATAGAATGACCCTAGATCAACTCATTGATCATGAAGAAACCTAAAACAAATAAAGAAATATTTGGAGTAGCAGCAGCTATGCAGCTATTTTGTCCCTCTTTATTCTGCACATTATCTAATTGATCCAACTGAAACAGCACGAGAAGAAGCCAAATTAGACGAGGGAGTAGGACCCCGTGCTTAGGTTGGACATCACTTGCCTGCTGCCATTCCCAAGCGACATGCAAAAGGCGTCCTTGCATGCATAAAGCCGCCATATTTTTTTTGGATCCATAGTCGCTAGCATGTTAGCCCACCAACGCAAAGGCCGAAAGCAGGGTTATATCCCTCATTTTTGTATGGGTGACTCTGTCGGCCATTGCAGTGCAGCCCATCCGATGGTTCAGCGCTAAAGCGTGTGCTTAGCGTTAGGGCGTCATTTGGATAATGGCTCTCGGCCGTGTAAAGCGGGGACATGAGTGGTAAAGGTGTTGATTAGCTAGAGCACACTACACTTGTGTTTTGATCCTTGTCATCGCTTTGGTGTGTGAGGATTAGCTAGCTAGATTTGAGGGTCTTAGTAGCCTGTGCAGTGGTCCGTGGCCACTTGGCACATGAAAATGATCGATGGGTGCTGATTGCTGATCAGTGCCACTAATCAGCGAGCTTTAGGTTGGGCCATATTATTAGGCAGTGATAAGCGATCGACTGAGGCTGCGTTCGGATACCCTCTAAAGTTTTTAGAGGGGTTCACATCAAAGATGCCGCGCACGATTTATGTGTACTAAACAAAAGTCAAATTACAAAACTAAGTTCAGGACTCCCGTCTATTTCACGAGACGAACGTAATGAGGGTAATTAAGCGGCGATTAGACGATGGTTACTGTAGCATCACTGTGTCAAAACATTGATTAATTAGGTTCATTAGATTCGTCTCGAAAATAGAGCTCATCTGCAGAAGGTTTTTGTAATTAATTTTTTATTTAGTACTCCTAAATAGTAAGATTCTTTTTACTTTTAGAGGGGTATAAAGTTTAGAGGGTTTTTAGAGGGGAACCACCGCTCTGTTCTCCGGTCATGTTCGAGCTGCCTTTACCATCATCGCTGGGATGAAACCCATTCGATCGATGGGATTGTGCGTGCCGCCACGACGGGCAATGATTATCGACGCCTCGTCGCGACGACGGCGAAACGAATGATTCCGCCCATGCGCTCTCCATGCATGCATGCAGCCGTGATCCATCCATCGGTCGCGTGCAACGAGGATAGACATCGTGGGTGAGAGAAATTTTCATCGAGCCGTGCAGCAGGTCCAGTGGGGAGGAACCGGGGGTGCAGTGGTCCAGCTAGCGACCGGCTCTGTGAACCTAGAAAATCACGAGGGGCCCTGGCGCCGTGCCGTCCGGGTGCGCGAGGACCGGTCGATCGCGCGTGGCGTAAGGCGAGCAGCCTTTCTCGCGCGCTTTTGCAGCGGGCTATCACGCGCCTCGAGTGGCGGCCGGCACGCACCGCGCGCGCGCGTCCTGGAGGGAGAGCCGTGGCATGCACCACCGCGGCGTCGGTACGCGATCGTCTCGAATGGCGGAGCGCGCGAGCCGATGAACCCGCGCGCGCGATCCACGTCCACCGCGTTCCGGCGGCCGAACCGAGAGAGGTTGCCGCCGTGGCCGGCGCGGTGCCCGTGCGTGCGGCTACGGCGATCAAATCCATGTTGTCCGCCCGTGGGAGCGAGCAGCCGCGCAGATCCACGGGAGCCGGTTCTCTCTCTCTCTCTCTCTCTCTCTCTCTCCGAATCGCACCGCCGGATCTGCGTTGGGTTTTGCGTGGTGGTCTGGTGGAGCACGGCCCAGCTGCAGTATCCCCCGCCCCGTCTCCCACCAGCTGCCGGTCGATGCGCGAAGTGGGTGAAAGCCTTGACGGACGGACTGGACGGCAAGTGCCCAAGTGAGTTTTTTTTTTCGAGAAAAGGGTTGGATTTTATTAATATATTTGGTAATTTTACATCCAGCCCCTTGCAAAGAGCCCCCGAAAGAAAATAAATTACATTGAAGATCACCGAAGGAGCTCGACACCATCTTCGCCGATGGAACATGCTCAGCTCAGCCTTACGCCATCGCCGGCGATGAAAAAACATTGAGGTGGAAGCTCAGAGCCGAATCCCATAAGGGCGAAGCAACATCAAGATTTAACATTGCCAACAGTAGCATAACCAAACGGCCATGCCGTAAATCGATGAACGCGCTGGCTAGATGGAGGCCGCCGGCCTCAGCTTCAAACCGATGACGGGAATCTGACGCTCGTCGCCTCCGCGGCAGATTCAAGTCGACGGAAGACAGAAACTCACACAAGGAGAAGGAATACTCCAATCCTTTGACTAGAAGGCGGAGTAAACGAACCTCCAAGGAGTCGCAACCGAGTACGTATCGCCAATACCACCAATGATGTTGACTCTGCACTTTTTTTTAGAGTTCTAGGGTCAAAAACGACCTCAGCCTGATTGCATTGCAAACGGCTAAAAAACAGTTTACAAGCTCAGTTCCAGGTTTTCAACACGCCGCCCCTCGGCACCCAAACAAACCAGTAAAACGCCAAGCACCACTACAGAAAGACAACCAGTTACAAGCTCTCTCATTTCACCAGAGCCAAATGAGATCCTCCGACGAAACCACCTGACACGCTCCTTCTTGCGACCTGGCCTCTTGCCGCCGCCCTCTTCGCACTGGTGTATCTTCAGAACTCCATCAGCCGGGGTCTCACTGCACCCGCTTAGGTTGCCTGGAGTCTTTCCGGCCTTGATCTCAGCATCTCCAGCGAAGCTATCAATCGTCTCGTACTCTTGTAGGTACTTTGTAGGACACAATAGCTTCCAGTTCTTGAGCATGGGTATGGCTTTCTTTCCACACTTGCCCTATGTTTTTCCACTGCACATTCTGAAGTAAAAGCCGTTTCTTAGCTTCCAAATCGACCACAATGAGCTAAGCATATTAGCAACCATGTTCTTTTATTACAGAGCCACTTTGTAGCAATTGATTCAAAACTATTACCTAGCTTCAAGTCTAGCAAAGCATCTATTTCTGACCAAACTCTACTAGCTACAGCAGCACAGTCAAAGAACAAATGGTTGCAATTTTCAGCTTCTGAATAAAACAGACAGGACAGATCATCTAGTTTTTTTCCTAATATTCACATTGTCTCTGGTTAACACCTTACTCTTGGATAACAACCAAAGGAAGAACTCACAGTGTGAGTGAGGTTTCGGAGCGTTCAGCTGTGGGCTCAGACTGGAGAGCCTTGTAGGGTCGGTTGGGCTGGGCTCCGTGCCGGGATATCTACGTGGACCCGTAATCAACTAACTGTGGCCCAATACGCCGAATGGATGGGAGCTCTCGCTGTCTGTAAGTCTCTCTCTTTTCCCCCGCCTTCTTTCAGAATTTCCACTACCTAGTTTATGTGGTTTCTAGCAGGACCTCAGCTGTTCTAAACAGATAGCCTACCTAGTCTAAAAAAGTTCTCCACTCCATCTCACCAATCCACTCACTCTTTTATCCCTGTCATGCGGAAAATGCAATGAAAGAAGCCTCACTCAAACAGGGCAGAAAAGGGGAAGGAAGGTCGCTTAATTAATTGGACAGTGAGTGAAGGCAAACAGAAAGAAAGATGTCGAGCAACAGCGTGGTTCGCTGAACCTGCCTGCCCCCTAGGGCCGTCCCAATGGCCGCGCTGTGCCGGTCCCAATCATTGTTGTACTGGGGGCCTATTCTTCCATTTCGTTGTCGAAACCGATCGTCCTTGATGAGAGCCCTTCGAGGAAGAAGATAAGGCGAGGAGGAAACTATTCCGCGTTATGTATCGTCAGGACCTAATCACCATCACCTTGTTGCGAGCCATAGGGTTCCGGTCCGTAATCACGTGGTATCGATCGGTAAATTTCTGCTTTCTTAGCTTGTTGATTACTTGACCGCAAGTACAGCCAGAACAGCCTTCTGAGACCGGCCTACAGAAACGAGGAAAACCAGCACGTCCAACGGATTCACGCCTGGACCAGATCATTCCAGGTGGTTCCCGTGATTCAAAGCTACTGTACTAATCCTCAAAACCGTCACAAGAACACAAATTTTTTACGCGGGTCACAGGTTCCTAACCATCCAAGCAAAGCACAACCAGCGATCACGACACGGTACGTACGCGCCAGCCAAACGCGACCAGGGCGGGCGGGCGGGCAGAGGTCACGAGAAGCGAAAGCCGAAAGAAAGATCGCCAGCTGAGCTGAGCCCCTCCTGGCCTGCGTCCCCCGCCCGTCCCGATCCAGCCTGGGCCGCGTGGCGTCCACGATGGCAGCTCGTGCCACTAGAAGCTAAGCTGAAATTACAATAAAAATTATAGCCGCGCGGCTGCCGACTACCTGTGCTCACTGCTCGATGCCTACTTCCGCATCGCAAGTGGCCGCGCGGCGGTGGAGATTGGGAAAAAGATCCTCCACTCCACCACCTCGGCCTCGTCGGCCGGGGCCGGGAGAAAGGGTCGCCGACGGACGCATGCAGGATTTTCTGTGCGTGCATCCGGAACGGAACGACCTAACCAACTCGGCACTTCTTCTTCTCTCTGGTCAGTGCGACAAACGGGGTGTGTCGCCGTCCCTGCCGCCTGCTGGACCTAATCTGGCCTTCTCCTCTCCTCTATCTGTGTATAGGTGCCTGGCGACAGAGGTGCGCGGATTGAGTGCTCGGATTTTTCACACAAGTTTGGTACGGTTTTGTCTAGTCTGATGTGAACCATCCATACAGTAGTCCCACAAATGTTTCTGAAGCTGTCAAAGACTTCGAATTGTTGTAAGGCGAACAAAGAAAGAAAGAAAAGGATAAGCTCCAAGGTATACTCCTCCTTTGACAAAAAAGAGGTTTGGAATGGTACTACCACGTCGTCGCTTTGTTCGGTCCAAATTAAGACAGACAAGTCCACCAAAATGAAGAAATACGCGTCATATCCTATATATGATGAATGATGCGTGCACCTACCAATCACGTACGAAGCCGACGAACCAATCCATCCGAGCACATCAATTATTTAGGGTAGGGGCCAAGCTGCTGGACAATTCACAACCAATGGAATGTAAAGAATAGTAGCAGCTCGAGACGAGAGCAACTGATAGAGAGATGCCAAATACTTCTTTTTTTTTATACAGAAGGAAATTAAATATGGGGGGATTGTGATTGTAGGACAACACCCAAACCCCATCTCTTCCTCTCCTCTCCTCTCTCCACCCCCAACCACCGCTACAACAACATTATCATCACGCTGTTCTTTTTCAACCTTTCCCTCCTTCCCTGCATCTGCCTGCCTCCATGAATATGAATGATTCTCCTTTTTCTTTCCCCCCACTTTTTTTTTCTGCTCCTCCTCCTCCTCTATGAATTTTTCAAGAACAGCGCAACACACCCTTTAAGTTTTGTATGTAAAGAAAGAAAGAAAAGAGAAAGAAAAAAAAGAGGGAAGAGGAAACTGTCGAGAGCAAGATCTCTGTGGGTGTCACCAACCCATCCATCCTCCTCTCATCAGAACCTAACGATCTTGGCCGCGCGCACGACGGGGTTCTCCCTGGCGATGGCGTCCCGACCGACGGACTTGTAGTCGAAGCTGCACTCGTGCCGGTCCGAGTACCGGTGCGCGCCGCAGAAGAGCTCGCCGCGGCACCGGAACCCGGTGAGCCCCACCCCGCTTCCGGCAGCTATGCACCGGTTGACCGACGACCGCGACGTCTTCATGTCGACCGGCCCCGGCCGACGACGGCCGGTCAACGGCCGCAGAAAGCGGTGCCGCGGCCGGGACGGCAGCAGCAACAGCTGGCCTGATCGGCTTGTCGAACAAAGCCGGGGAAGACGACGACGACGGAGACGGCGGCAGACGGTGGCCGCCTGAGCGGACGAGGCGGCCAGGAAGCAGTTCTGGCAGAGGTTCTTGGTGCCGGGTTGCCCGGGAAGCCGCAGCTGTTGGCGCAGAGCGTGATCTCCGGCGCGTGCCAGCTCCGTGGGCTCCTCCACCTTCTTGTCGGCTGCGCCATGACGCTTTTGCCGAAAGAGAGAGACGACGACGAGCAGAGCACACGTCCCACGTACGCGACGCAGCGGAGAGCGCAGGCTCGGCTGGCGGCGAGAGGAGGAGGCACCGGTGATCCGCCTGACGGACGGAGGAGAGGAGCACCGGCCAGTTCTGGTTTGAGAGGAAATGGGTTGGGGAGGCGAGGCGATGGGGGAGGTCGCTTTTTATTGTGGCGTGGGGAGACGGGCGGCGTACGCGTTCCCGGGCCGACGCGTGACAAGCGACGTCCGCGCCGTGGGGTTATTCGCCGTTGTTGCCGTGCGGAATGGCGGTGCTGCCCTTGCTCTGGCGTCTGGGTCCCTGCAGCCGCGGTCGGCTGGGGAAGGTCGCACGGCACAAACGCACGCCGGGGTGGACTCACTCGGTGGGAAGGCACGGGTTGAGATGGTCCGTTCCGTTTCTTATGCGGTAAGGAAAGAAATGCACGGCGCAACGGCGGTGAGGCAAGTGGGTGCGTGTTTTGGGATCTGGATACGGCTGGAACTACTGTTACAGTAGGTGGCACTACAACAAATCTGTAGATCCATGACATTTGTATTTTGTCATAGATTGCTTAAAAACCGTCACAACTCGGCATCCATGACGAAATACACTAAGATCATGAATCTCGCGTCATAGATTGAACAGCGTGATTTTTTATGTTTTCGTCACGGATGGACACAAATCTATGACAATCTTAGTCCGTCACGAGCAGCCCAAGCCCAGCCAGGCCTAGACCTTCGTGACGAACCCAGTTCTACAAAGGTGAATCGTCATAATTGAATGATGCTATCGTCTCATCTAAATCCCAGCACACATATCTCATAAATAATTGCATTTTTTATAACACTAATCGTGACAATGTGGCAGTCATCGTTAAAACGCAACACACTACAAACTATGACTGATACACACATACGACAACTGATATTTCTCATTCAATTACAAATTATTCAGAGCCATGAACCTACAAATGGACGAACATTACAAAACTATGACTATGTATAGCAGTCGAAGCAGATGGTGCAGTCTCTAGCACTCGATTGGAAAGATTGCGCCGAGATCCAAGAGACTGTCAGTACCAATAATTTGGAACTTGCGAGAGCACCCTTCGCCCAATCTGAAATCAGCGCATCAATTGCTTAGCACAACACACAAAGCAGATAGGCGTAAAAGCAGCACCGCGACTGCATACATCACTGAATTTTATAGTAGTAAATAGCACCGTGCTTGGAGCCGTCCGCCGCAGCTCAATGTAGCCTGCTCCGCCGAACCCTAGTCGACGTCACCACCTGACCACGCCGCCGCAGATCCCGCCACCGCGGCTCCGCCGCATCCCCAAGATGCCACACCGCTCCCCGATCTGCCAGCCCCGGATCCGCTGCACGAAGAGGAGAGAGAGGGCCAGGATGTCGTGCCGCCTGGGGTTGGGGAGGGGGATGGAGGCTGAGGTGCCGCGCCGCAGGGTGGCCGCCGCCTACCGGAGGGTGCCGCGGGAGCCGAGCTGATGTCGAGGAGATGTGCTTCATGGAGCCGGAGGTGGGAGCGATGGCGCGGACGGAGAGGCACTCGCGGCGGCGGCCGAGGATTGGTAGGCCAGGGCGCCACGCCGCAGTGTGGCCGCCGCCTACCGGAGTGGGGAGCCGAGCTGATGTTGGGGAGATGCTCTCCATGGAGCCGGGAATGAGAGAGATGAGAAATGAGGATAGTGGCGGCGGTGGTTGAGGAGAATGAGAGAGGTGGACGAGTTTTTTAGGGTTCTCCTGTTTATTATCGACATGACTTGCTTTGGGCCTCAGCTGGCCGCCCATTTGGGCAAAACACACAGTAAAATAAACAAGTCCACTACTAGCACGTTCAATCAAATAACATGCTCTCTCCTAAAAAAAAAATCTCAAAAAAATAACGCACTGATTAGTTGTGAAAAAAATTAACGCACTGATATTGGATACTAACAATTGGGGTTTCCAAAAAAGGAAACTTTGGGTCCACGTTACAAACCTCTAAAGCATGATGAAACGAAATTGTCATGGACCCTGAGTCAATTCGTGACGTTTTCTTGTTTCAATTCATGACAAATGAAATTGTCATGGACCTGAGCCAATCCGTGACCAAATTCTATATAGCGTCACAGATATGCTAATTCTGTGACGTCAGCGTTAACCGTCACCGGAGAAACGTCACGGATCTCCAAATTTGTTGTAGTGTGGACTCGTGTACGGTGTTTGGATGGTGAGTTTGGATCATGCTTGGTTTGTTAGCAATACTTACCAGTTTGTTTGAAGGCAAAGGTTTTTTTAGGTTGGAAGTAAAGAATGTCTATAGAGAGGTTAAGGGAAAAAGATTGTGAGAAAGAAATACTCGTAATACCAGTGGCGTAGCTCGAAACAAATCCTAAGGGTGCTCGGCCATTGGAGTTCCATAGTTGGCTAAGGAGGGCTAGCTGTTGAGCATGGTGCGATTAGCCATAGATACATGATGATTTTTTTTAAAAAAAATTTCTTGAACGTTAGGGGGAGGGGGGCATGGCCCTCTTGGCTATTAGACATACACATTGGTTTAAGGGATTATATCTTTTTCCTTGGCCTTTACGGTTCCAATCTCCTCTGTTCTAATTCTATAAGCCGGCTTGATTGATACGATTCTCAGGCTATATATGTTAAGGTATCAACTGTTCAACCCGCTACAAGTGGATGCGTCGGCGGCGAGGTCGACGTTGGCGAGGACGAGCTCGGTGAGATCATACTGTCGAGCGTGTTGATGAAGAAGCTACGCCACCAGGTGTAGTTCGAAGAAATCTGCTCGTGGATGAAGGGGACTATGGATTTGATGTTCGCCACGACAACAATTGGACTGTACTGTTAAGTCATGGCTCTAGTACCGTCACCCCCGGAGCTTCTCAGATTGTGATGAGTCCTGTGCCCACCTCCCGAAGCACCTACTTAGGGTTGGAAGAACAATTTATCGGCAATTAAGAGACACGTGCTCTACTTCTCACCCGCAATACATCGTACATATATAGCCTGAGAACCGAATCAATCCAGCCGGCTTATAGAATCAGAACCGAACAGCTAAGGAAAGAGATATATTCCTAAACCAACATATATATCTAATATTGGCCACAACTATCCTCCCTGAGTGGTAATTACTAAGTGGATGCTCACATAAGGGCTTGCTTGGTTCTCGGCCTCCACTGGACACGTTGCCACTGCGATGTGGCGTCGAAATCAGAGCCACACGCGCCAAATGTTGAGCAAACAACAAGCCAAATGCTGAGCAAGTTGCTATGGCCGCCAAAGCCATTGCAGCAACCAAGCAAAAACGTCAGTATTCACTGAACTTTGTCGTGGCGAAGTGAAGCTTGAAACCAAACACGTCCAAAGTCCCTTATTTTCGTGCTAAGAATATTATATGCAAGAATATCACTCGTTTGGAACAAGATGTGATGATGTGGGCAACATTGTCATCGCTGAGGAAACATCCATACTATACATTATATCGGAAAACTATCACAAAACTTATATAAATCAACAACTCGCAAAAGTATTATATCAAATTTATCACATAACTATAATTTTAGAAATGTTGTTCCTAAACCTGACAACTGGACCTGCTTGATGTTTGATGAAGAACAATTCTTAAATATGTACTTCTGTGTTAAAGTTAGCTTAAAATCTACAATTTTGTAAATCAGTAGTTTAAATATAGTTTTTCTGAAGTACCTATAATTTTATAAATTTTAGTCTCTAGAGGTTTGCAAGATAACGTAACGATCCTACAGTATTGATGAATTGTTCTCTAGTTCCCCCATCGTTGCCGTAAAAACCAGCTTGACCAATCAGCAGAGCTAAGTAGAATCTACCTACAACGTGACACACACGGGGCCCGACCTGCACGGCCGCACCCGCACCCTGAGGGCAAAACGGTCAAGCAGCACGGCGGTAGCGACGCCATGTCACGTCCGCCGGTGATTGGTACCCGCTCCTCGTGGTGCCCCTGGCCCTGGGCGTGGGCAAGCAGCCGCCCAAACTGACCGGCTCCGGCCGCGGCCCAAACCCAAAAAGAGGAAAACCAGCAAAAAGGCGGCAGGCGAGGCGAGGCAGCAGGGAAAGCGAGCCGAAAACCATCGGCACCGCCGCCGCCGCCGCCAACGCTTATTATAAGGCGGCGCGGCGCGTGCGTGCGGCCTCGTTCGGCGGTGGTGTGGTGGAGCCGAGCCGAGCCGGCCTATCACCGCCGAAGAGGCCGGGGTGCCGTCCGCCGTCCGCGTCTCGTCACCCGTGATGACAGACCCGTCGCGTCCCGGCTTTCACCGCACGTTCCTTGCGCCCGAGGCTCACCGCGTCGACGACGTCCCTGTCCGCCGCTGAGCTGGGCGGATTAGCATCAGCGCAGCGCCCCAGCTGCTTCCTCTGCGATGATTACCGCTTCATTTATACTCAGTGAGCACGTGATGCTGTTGACACGTTTTACCGCTGTACTACTACTAATACAGGGAACTTCGCCATGAGTTTCTTGATCCCGCCATGACATCCCCACAAGCCTACTATTAAACGAGGAAAATATGCGCGATTGAGGGGAGGGAGCACGGCAGGCTACCTAACGGCTGATGATACAGGAAGGTGGTGGGGGTGTTGGGAGGACGGATGTATATGTGCAACCATGATTGTTGCGCGATTAGCGTTCGGCGGGCAAGCAGCAAGCTCCCGACAGCCGACCTACAATTGCGAATATGCAGCGCCGAATCGTTCGTTCGTATCCAGCCAATGATTTCTTGATATCTTCCATCACGCTAGCTGGGAGCGGTTGGGACGAGGGCCACGGGAGCTCCATTGATCGGCGTCTCGCGTCCGCCGCACGGCGGTCGGCTCCGTAACTCCACGGGATCAGGGCGGGTGGTGAAGAAAGCATGTGTGCACGTGGATATGGTGCTCGCCCAGCTGGAATTCGCTCTTCCGTCTCTGTGCTTTGAACTCTGTCAGAGCTTAGTCAAATCTTTCGTTGCCATAGGTCGGGAGATCTCTTTTCAATAATTTTTCACATTTCTGTATTTCCTGCGTTATATACGGATAAGAGGCCGCCTGAGAGAGAGCCTGGGCAGCACAAAAGCTAACCTTTTCTAGAGTTACGCTGGCTTCTACCATACAAAAATTGCCGACTAATGCTATGCTTATTCGAGTCACCACCGCGGATGGGTTTGTTTATGGGGTCACGGCTTAGTGGGCTGCCCCCACAGAGCACAGCAGCAGCAACAGGATTCATCACCCTGCAGAAAACAACTGGGCTTATCGTTCCGGAGGACGACGTGACCGCTCAAGTGGCCGATTTTTATACTAGTAGCAGCAGCAGCAGCATGATTTTTAGGCATCTCTATCAACGGGGAATCCTTAGTTTTACACCTAAAGCTGTTCTCACGCAAAGGGTGCGGGCCAGGCAAACCAAATCCAACAAGATATTGTATTTTAATCCTCATCCACGCCAGAGCCGCGACACATGCATCCCCATGTTGGCACAAGGGAAGAATCCATTTTTTTCAGCAGCAAAAGCAGAGAAAAGATCCTTCACGAAAAAGATTTAAAAATACAGAGAGAAGATCCAACTAATCATGGTCTCTTATCTATTAATAACTATAACCATAATCAAATGCCGCACGCTAAGTTTTGTTGAACTGTTCGTGTGCATGACAACAGCTACGTATTTATTTTTGAAAACGAACATAATTTGAATTCACCGAAATTGTTCCTGCATATGGGTACTCGCAAATCCCTATCGTGGGTCTAGAAAATAGGAGCATCACACATCTAAAAAGTACAAGAGTAGTATACAGCAGCCACCATACCTTGAGATTAAGCACTTGTAGCCGAACTCAAACCTTATGAAACATTTGTATTCGCCAAATGTATGGTTGACCCTGGACTTTTCAGAAGTTTACAATACCGTGAAACCTCAGCAGTCCCCACTGCCGTGTCATAACCCATGCTTATGAGGATGCTGCCATTAGATTATATTTAGATGTCCAAGAGCTATACTAGCATAACATACCATCGTGAAGACAGAACGATGACGATAAGGCTGCGTAGGAAACGCACTACGGCACCAATAACTACCCGTTTTCCACGCTAAAGGTTTTCGCCCAGTGCAAAACGGTTCGCATGATCTCAGTGCAGGAACCTTCCACGGTGCCAGCACCAAGCCGCAACGATGATACCTTGCGGACGGGGCATGTCAGCATGTGATATATCTGTACACTACACACTGCTTAGAAGGTTTATGCATAGCTACGCAGCGGCACACTTCAAAGATCCTGGAAACCTTACCTGCAGCATACCAAAGCATCCCAAGTATCATAAAAAACCAAGGGAAAACAAGGGGCCAAAAGTTTTGGATTTCTTTTTCACACAAAAAAAAGTTTTGCAAGGTAAAAAAAAAAAAGTTTTGGATTTCTTTTGCCCAAAGTATTGCTGCTAGACACATAAACCGCATTTTGCCAAATAGGAGTGCCATGGCGTAAGGAAAGTCCAAAAGTGAGTAATACCGTGCACAACAGGATAAACTACCTTAGAATCATCAGCAGTTTGCAATAATTTTATATACACAAACCACGGCCGAAAAGTTAGATTGAAAGCTGAGCGGCATATACAAGATAACGCAGCATGTTTTATTATAGCTGCACAAGAGACCAAGTAATTAACATAGTTTAACACAATGAATGTCTCTACTATTATCAATACATTAAATATAACAGTTCATGCCGACAAAAAAGAAACATTTTTATTTCCTTCTTTTTTCCTTTTTTTTTTGTTGGGAAAGAGACTGATACAGAGAGGAGTACAAATAGACAGGTTGCTACTATACACTTGATGCATACATGGATGAAGTGCAGACACTAAATATCTTGTCCGAAAACAGCACAATCTTGGTCTATTTGATGCAAGCATCTGCATCCGTTCATCAGTCCTCGTCCATGCGGCCACCAATGCATCCAAAGGGTTGATATTATTTCAGGTATGAACATCCGCTTTAAGCAGGCTGACTTCCGAATAAAAACTGCTCGTGCAGTATGTCAGCCTAATTCACATATCAGGACGAGGGCCAACTCCAACTATCCGTATGGCAGCTTATCAGATTCTGATGCCAGACCCCTCCCAACTTTTTTTTTGGATTTTTAAAAAAATATTTTCATGCTTTTCTCTTTTTTCTTCTTTTTTTGTTGCTTTTTTTACAAAACAGCAAGTTTGCTGTAACAGTCTTCTCAGTTTGTTGTCCAGACATCTGGGGTGATGAGGATGATACCAATTGGTTCTCACTATCAGCTCAAATCTATGCTCTGCTATGTGGCAGGTGGGAGTACCTGTTCGGAAGACAATGTCGCACCTGCACTGGAATCGGTGCCAGAAGGCTCTCGTTTCCACTGTAAACTTCTAGCACCAGCTTTCATCGGAGCACGCCCTCTAAAAGAACTGCCAGGGTGAACAGACCTTGGGTACATTCTGCCAGGCCTGCCATATGGTCGTCCAATACCATGCCAACCAAAGAATTGAGCAGCTTCATGAGAACTTCTCCTGACGACCTACATTACAAGGGGAAAAAGCACAAAATCACCTTTACCGCAGTCTCAAAACTCAGTAGTTTCATTATTTAGTTCCACGAAACCCAAAATGATAAAGAGTACAGAATCACACTCTCAAAATTTGGTAGTTTCGTTACTCAGTTCCATCTTAACCCAAAATGACAACCAGGAAAGCAAAAGCATGCAAGTATACAGCAATCATGCAAAAACAATTCAAGGAGCAGAAGCACCAAGTGGGAAGAAGAGGTTGTCTATAGACAACGCCAATTCTTATTAGCCAACACAAATCAATAGCAGAAGAGAAGTGAAAAGAGCTATTGTGGCTAGGAAAAGCTAGAAGATATATAAATTATAAACATCATACCTTGAGAATACGCGTCATAATGATGTGCCATTCAAGGACAAAGCTCGTTCAGCTGATTCTTTGTGTAAAAACTCTACGTAGGCAGATCTGTATCATAGAAGGAAAACAATCATTATCTTCTAAACAACTCGAAGAAAATTCCAGCGTTTAAATTGAGCCAAAACATTATGGGATTATTGTGTTTCTACCCCTGTGCCTCTCAATTGCGATTTTAAATCACAATAAAAATATTGCGATTTTACCCCTGCTAGAGGTAAACTTTGTCATTGTTTTGAAATTCCAGAGGTAAAAACGCAATAGCCCCAAATATTATTGTTGCTACACTTCCAGCGATGTTCAGGTTAACATCAAATTGTAGTCTCATTAATTGAACAGTACAAATTTTAGTGGTTTGATAAGAGCAACGCAAACAGCCTTAAGTTTTCAGACCCATGCCTAACAGAGATAAAAATAAAAGGTTCTAATTTCAAAAACTGAAGCATCGCAAACAAATATAAGTGACTCAGTTTCTATATATTTGATGGTCTTCCCCCAGAATGGTCCAAAATGTTCTGAAAGATTGCAACCACACTTTAGTCCAAGGCAACATTATCTACTTCTACACAGTAACCACCCACAACATATTATCATACAAACTCCTTTGATTCCAAATCGGATCAATTCAAGAATTCTACAAAGAATTCTGAACAGTGCATGACTGCACGTACAAAAACTTAGTTGAATATTTTTTTTAATTTCATCCTTTTCCATTTATAATTGTTTGTCAGATATTCAATAATTTTTCATTTGTATTAAAACTACAACCACATTTTTCATTCTGAAAACTTCTCGAGTTGATCTGATTTTCAAACGAAGGGGTAAGTACCATAGAGAGGCACCAGGCAAATGGTTATGCATATTAGATACGCCAAGCCATGTCACTTCACTTTCCTAAACTAATAAAAGGTTTTTTTATCTGGTATAAGGAAAACTAACATGATCAAATCCCTGTATCAGCTATGACAAGACAAGAAAAACTAACCCTGTTGGCTGCCCAGATGCAGCATTAGTTACAATGACTACTTTCAGTACTGCACCAAACTTGTTGAAATGGCGAGATAACGAGTCCTTGGTGGCAGCAAAGTGAACCTTCAGAAAATTTGACAAAGATAAATAAAAGAATATAACAGCATGACATAATAAGGCTGATGACAATACATAGATACCCACATTGCTGACATAGAGGGTTCGCGAATCAGCATCCTCGGTAGGATGTGCCATGCTATATGAAACTGCAACTGCAAAGATGTATTATATCGTGACAATGCATTCCTTTCGAGATTGAAAACTTTCAAACAAGACTTCATAATAATACCCCCCCCCCCCCCCCCCCCCCCCCCACCCCAAATAAAAAATCTATGAAAGCATGATGAAAAGAAATCAAATCTGTCCAACAGCGCACATTTTTAGTTGGGCAAGGTAATGAACAGGGTACAGTATAAATGTTTTACTGTTTTAGTGATGCTGCTTAGGTGGGCTGTTGGTAGTTAGGGTTAACACGAGTATATTTCTGAAACAATTGCTGGAGGAAGAAAGGTTATTAGAAGCATTTACAAAATATGACATGTTACATACCAGATGGTGCAGTACGCTGAGAATCCTTCTGAACTTCAGCATGATCTAGTTCCTGATTGAAATTTATTAGCAATCAGAACAAATTTACTAAATCTTTAATAACTCAGGGAATATCTAGCAGACAGTACAAGGCTACAAGCAATATCGAAAGATAGAAAACAAAACTAATCAGCATCACAAAAATATAGAGCCATTTACAATGATGAACCGTTCTTCATACAGGTAAGACAATGTGACACTAACTAAAGCCGTCAACTACTACTAATTCTCATCCAATGTTTTATACGCTAGAAGAAACTGCAAACAAGCTTTCAAAGGTGGTCATGTTGGGATAAGCAAAATACACAAAGTAATCATGTACGGATAAGCAGAACAGACAAAATCTATGGAAGTTTTTTGAAAAAGTACCCCAGACAAATTTTATTAAAGCCAAGTACTGGCACATCATTATCTGTGTGCATCTACCAATGCGCCATTCCATTCAAGTAGCAAATAAGTATCACAACACTAGCTTGCATAATTCCTAGATGGGCTGCATTCTTGTCTTAGATATTTTGGCAAATGATAACATGAGTTTTCACTTCATTAAAATTTGTAAAATAGTTTTTTTTGAGGAATGTACAGTAGGGGAAACCCCTACTGAAATTTGTAAAATAGTTGTCAAAAGAATCAGAAGATCTGGTAGAGTCTGAAACATATAATAGTATAATACAACCAAAATCAAAATATATAGTTAAAAAGCGACTTAAGTGTCCTACAATTCTGGACCAGGAATAAATAAAGAACATGACTTCTCACTATTTTTTTTGGGGCTCAAAGTATGAGGATGCTTACTTTGACATTGCTAACCAGACTGGTCACATTAGCATTTGTGGGTTTGATGAAAGGCTTCTCCACAACATGAACATCTTTTGGTGTTTCATAATTGATAGGTTCTAAATTATTCACATCAGCAGGAGCAGCCACAGTTTTACTTGCAGTTACTGTCGATGAAGAAATAGGTTGCTCCTTATTGATCACACTTGAAGGCCTTTTTGCAATAATCTCTGGTTCAATACTGCATTTCACCAAGAAAGCTTTCTTCTCTACAAGAGATTCGACTGCGTCTTCATGTGAATCAGAGCTTTGGTATCTTGTAATACCCTCATCTCGGTCCAAATCATCATCAGAGGCCGAATCAACACTCATTTCAGATTCCCTATCAGCCATGGTGAGCTCCCCAGATTCCTCTTCAGATTCCTCATCATTACCATAGCGATCAGAATCATGTTCATCTACGGTAGTAACAGGTTCAAGATCCTCATGATCTCTCCTCTCTTCACGAGAATGAGAACGCTGTTTCACAACATTCCTTGACCCAATCGCCTGAAAACACTTCCAGTTGATCTAACTTTTGTAGAATCTGCAGCAGCCTCTGCAGCAGCTTTGAGAGCTAATGCAGCTCCTCGTACCTGTAAAACCCGCCTAGTTCTTTCTGATCTTCTATCATTCAGACATTCTTGAGGTCTTTCCGACCTCTTATCATGAAGGTTGTCTGCAGATGCTGTGGACACTACAGAGCGTAGCCGTTTGGATGCAGGTTCAGAAGGGCTGCTGGCTGGCTGTACAGCTTTTACAGCATCTCGAACAGCAAACTGCAGAAGACGACGGGAAGCACCACCACCAAGCATGGGACGCGAAGAGACGTCTCTCTGTAAAAGGCAATATTAGCATTAGAGAAGGACATAACAAAATTAAAATTATTATTATAAAGTAAAATAGCAAGAGTCTACATTAAGAGAAAGAATATCTGAGTAGACCTATAAAAATTTATAGAGAAAATCAGGAGAAAACTGTTGTGCTCAACTGTCCAAAAGCAGTCACCTTGACCTACTGTAGCACAAATTACCAACAGAAATTCAGGTATGTACCATAACTGGATTGTCCATTTAGTCCTAATTGAAGAAAAGACTAAAATGGTGGAGATGAATAATTGAAATTCACCTATGTACTTTTTCCCTGTGCAGAAAAAAAAGGTTTCCCAGTTGCTAATACTATTTGGCTGGAACTTGACTGTTTGAAATTAAAAACGCTGTATTTCCGACCACATAGTTTCACTAAATTTGTTCCACTTGTCTTACATTCTTCGTAGTGTTCCCAATAAGATGGGACACTCAGCAGCCACGATTTCTGATCGTCCGATTAATCGCGATTAATCGTGATTAATCGTCCTAATCGCCCAGGCTAATTCGACTAGGCTCTCCGACTCGATTAGGGCGACCAGAACTCTAATCGTCCGATTAATCACGACTAATCGCGATAAGTCGTCCGATCTGGTCGGGGACGACCAGATCTAAAATTTTCTGGCCCAGTCCAGCTGAGTTGGGCCGGCCATATTTGGCCCATTTCGTGGCCTTGAAGTGAGGCAGAGAGGGAAGAGCTAAACCTAACCCTATATTCTCTCCCACCCCCTCCTCTGCTACAGCCGCCACCCAGCTGAGAACGACGCCTTCTCCTTGGAGCGTCGCCACCCAGCTCGCCGTCCCTTCCCTGTCCTTGGATCGCCATGTCTTCCCTAATCTTGGAGCGCCACCCTCTCCGAAGGCCGCCATCACTCCCCCTTCCATCCCCGTGCAGCTGTCAGCCCATCAAGCAAGCAGATTGAACTGAAGACTGAAGCAAGATGAGCCAATCCTCTTCATCGTCCGAAGGTGAGTGCCTGAATGGCCATGCGCTGGTGCTTGTCTCTATTTGAATGTGCCTTCATCCTTGCTTGTTGCTCTGCTGGATGCTAATTCCCTACTCACTGGTCACGCATGTAGGTGCTAGGCGCCGTCGCCGGGTTGAGGTTGTGTTCCCTAGTGAGGCTGCTGCTGCTGAGTTTGAAGATGATGGTATCACTGCACCAGTTGTACATGCAACTGCCCCTTCTGCTGTATCTGGTAATGGTGATAGCAATGATACTGCATCCCTAATTGCTAAAGCATTAGCTGAGCTGCCATCAGAGCTTCGTACACTAGCTCATAAAAGAGAACAACAAGAGAGAGGCTTCACGGCTAAGAGCTATTTTCAATGATGTTCTGTGGAAAATGGTGCCGGATGATGATGAGCAGAGCAAGATTAGCAAGCAGGCCGATGATTATGAGATGTCTGAAGGTGCTTTCTCCAAGAAGTTAGCAATACATGACAGGGATAAAAAAAATCCTGGTATGTCTTCCTTGTTCTTTTAACTTCTGCAATTCTTGTTCTTTGATTCAGCGTTTCAAGTTCTTATAATTTCTGTTCTTTGTAGTTCTTTGGTGGAGTGCATATGGTGGGCTTGCATTTGAGCTTCAGATGTTAGCAAAAAGGATAACTAGCCTTTGCTGTTCAGCATCAGGCTGTGAGCGCAACTGGAGCACCTTTTCTCAGGTAACTACTAAGCAATTGTGATTTTCAACACCAAGTGCTGCTACATTTGAAATCTGACATTGCAGCTACAATTGCCATTGCAGATACATACCAAAAGAAGGAACCGGTTGGAGCACAAGAGGTTGAACAAGCTGGTTTATGTCAGCTACAACAGGAAAATGTCAAACAGGTTCATGAAGCTGCGGGAGCTTGGTTCCAAGGGAAAGAGAAGCAACCCATTACATCTTGAAGAATTTCAGTGGGAGAATGAGTGGGTTGATTCTGGGTATGATCCAGTTCATGAAGGAGCTGAAGATGATCTGACATGGGCTCATGTCGATGAATCAGTTGGTGCAACTCAGGGTCTACGTGGCCGTAATTTACCAAGGGCTGCTGCTGCTCGTCCTACCAACCAGCAGACAGCAAGGAAAGAAAGCGTACTAGCAGATCTACAGCTGCAGTTGATGACATTGTTGAGGGTGAGGGAGAAGATGAACCCAATTCATCTTCACTGCCACAAGCAGAAGATGAATGTGATTCACAAGCCATGGATGAGGATGAGGATGAGGCTGCTGGTGGTGATGGATGTCAAACTGGAGAGGCCTTCCAAGTGGATGATGATTTGCTTTAGAATTCAGCTTAGAATTGCTTTAATTTGAGAAGTTTAGAACTTGTTTATTTTCAGTCATCCAGACATTCAGATTCAGTTATGGACTTGTGGGTTGTGTAATGTAACAACAGCTATCTTATTGGCTGTTTTGCACTTTGCATGCATGGTCTATTATTTGTCAACTTATTGGAATGGTTTCTTAATATAATTACTTCTCTGCCTTGCATTCATAGTTTTAATCTTTGTTTCCTTTACTTATTTGCTCTATGGCTGATGGCTATCTTGCTGCTTATTTGCAGGTTATGCGTGTGTTGCAGGCCTCCAGCAGCAAGCCAATACCGAAACAGGTAAGTGAAACACTCTTTTCTGTGCACTAGAAGTATAATTATTCAATATATGCATGTAAAGTGCAAGTATATGCAATATAGCAATATATATATATATATATATATATGGGACCTGATCGGTTATACAGGGGGCTGGACGATCAGGTCACCTGATCGACCGATCAGTAACCGATTAATCGGACCTGATCGGGCGATCAGTCGATTAAATCGTCTGATCGGTGCTCTGGCGTCCAGAAACGACCGGCCGATCAGAATCGTGGCTCAGCAGTCATATGAGTCTAATTGTTGAGTCCTTTTCCTATTCAAATAGGACACTCATGTAACCTCTATATATTGCTCCCAAGGAGTTACAATTCAAAACAAGTTCTATTCATAACATTGTATCTAGCAATCCAGAGAAGTAGACTAAAATTAGTCACAGTGCATTATAAATTGTGAGCAAAGGCACACTATATTGTAAACTATATCAAACAAAAAACATGAAAGCACAATGTCACAATCAACTTCGTCAACAAGCAGTAGTTCACTAGGATTGTTTTGCGTTGAGCCCTAGGAATATATCACACCTTTCTTTGTTGTGGTTCATCGTCCCTGTCACGCTTCCTGCCATTCTGTTGTTTCAATGGAGGCTGTCGTGTTTCATTGGACTTTTGCGCTCTTTTCTCCTCTCCATGAAGAATATCAGTCAGTACACTTCGAAGTGGAAATTTTTCATTACCCTCCCGACCAATTCCTTTCCATTCCCTCTTATTCCGTTTTCTAGCATTTGTACTTGATTCAATGGTGTGTTCACAATGAGTTTGACCTTTGCTTCTCGGGAGCAACTCTGATGACTTTTGTCTTCCAGGCACTTCTTTGGGGGATTCAACATCCTTCATCTGCTGCTGGTTTTGTTCTTGAGCCTTCACGTAAAGGTGCAAATGTATAGAAAGATGATCCCACAACCTACCAAAGCAATATAACATTGATTGGCCACTTCAGTTTACGCCTGAAAAGATTACAGTAAAGCCTAGAAAGAATACTTCTTGTTCTCAGTAAAGCTCAGAAGAAAATCTTTACTGAGAACACTGTGAATGGTTGTCTGGGAAACAACAATAACAGTAAAAATTGTTTATCGAATATCACCTCTTTTCGATTGTTAGGAAAAGCTGCCCCTTCTGTTATCTTTTTCAGTTTGATGTTGCAATTATTTGCGAAATCTAAAATGTGATATCAGAAAATACCTTACAATATCACATGCCGAATCTTGATATTATTAAACATACAGATGATCAAATTATCAAGAGGTTTGACTGCATTGGCTCTAGAGCACCACACAAGAAAATGGAGGATGCAATATATCGTCATAACTGCTGTAGTACTTGAAAGCGGAATGTCTATGATTTATGTGAAAATTACAATACTTATAAGAACAAATACAAATAAAGGCTGTAGCAAAGCACAAGTAACCTATTGCTTAGGCGTAATTAAGCAACAAGGCTAGTGTGGCACGATACAAAAATCCATTTATGTTATCCAATCTCTACGAGTACTCAATGTTACAGGACCTTGTAGTGCATATATATGGCCACTTCTGTAGACGCTTTTATCAGTATTATAGAAACATTTAGAAGCTAATTCTCAATGAAGATAATACTATGGACGAAAAATGATTATGTTTCAGAGACACAGATGATGCACAAAGCAGCAGTATTGAAATGAATGCAATAGAATACATACTAACCAGGAAACAAATGCTGTACTATCATCCTCTAGAAATACATTGAGCTTCTCACTGGCATCATCTTTGCGTATTCCGCCCTCGAGCAAGAGAATAACGTATTCCTGCACTTAAGACAGAAAACGTGGTTCACTTATTGCTTTATTTCGAAAGATCTCAATACAATAAAATGAAAAAGAGAAGAAAATCATGAAGTTTTAACCAAAGTGCAAGGATAAGAAACTTATTCATCCTTATCATCGCATAACATAACATGCTCAAAATAATAATCGCAATATCATTTGTAACCAAAACATTGCAGATAAATGCAATTCCACTTAATTGCAACAAATTTGCACCAAGTATTATAGAACCAGACGATTATGGTTTGTATTGATGCATACCATTCATGTAACTGAGGCAGAGCTAATCCACAAACAAAGTAGTATGTCCAAAACAGCTACGAAGTACAAACTACAAAGCCCGATTTACTCGCCCATATACATATGATTAGGTTTACTAGCATCTGAATTAATCTGTAAGGCAATCTCCAACAAACCCATTACACTAACACCCCGTTTGGATGTTGGAATTGATCCAGAGAATTGGAATTGAATTCGATCTGAAAATTCGGCCATGTGGATGCTATTTAGCATTGTATTGGAATTTGGGAAGGGATTTCATGGAATTCAAACATAAAGTAAAACGAAGAACCAAATCCGAGCCCAACAGGTCTGAAACAGCAGGTATTCGTCGATGGCTTGAAGCCTTCGCCTCCGACCCAAGCTTCTCCAGATTAGGCTGGCGAGATCTGTCGGTGCCGCCTACTTCTTCCTCAAGTCCGGCCAGGCCGTCAAGATTCACCGGTGCTGCCTCCTCCTTCACCAAGTCCTGCAGTTCTAACGAGGTCCTCATACCCCTCCTCCAAATCCTCACCCCGTCGCTCGCGCACATCACAGATCCACAGTGAGCTCCATAGCCGCTTGGACCTTCATGAACGCAGGGGCGGAGCTCCATGGTAAGGACTATCTCCATGGCCAGCGAGGACCACGTCCATGGCAACAGGGGCCAAGCTCCACGGCCGGCGAGGACCACCTCCATGGCCGCCGGGGCCAAGCTCCAGGGCCACCAAGGACCACTTCCATGGCCATTGGGGACGAGCTCCATGGCCGGCGGCTTCTTGCTTTCAAGTCCTGTAACACCACTGACAACCAGCACGGCAGGCCTCACGTTCCAAAAACCAATTCAGCTTCTTTATCAGCCAAACATGATTTCGGAAAATCAATTTTCCAGTGACTCAATTCCATTCTGTGATTTCTTTGGTAAACAAACAAAACAATTGGTATTGAAGAGCAATGCAAGCAATTCTCTCCTCCAAGATTTGGTATTAAAGCCAGCCCTCAAATTCAGAGATCTAAACGGAGCGTAACTGATTTCACCAAAGAGGCTAACCATATACAGAGTGGTCTATAGGGCACATTGAGTGGAACGAATACGCATCAATTCTAGTTCTAGACAGTCCGCTACATGCCATCTAAGTGTAGTTCGACGAAAATCACAGAGCTGCAGAGCAAACCCAGCCCTCAAATCACTGAAATCAACTACGACACGCCATTCAAACGCGAAGCCAGAGAGGAGCGGGCAGGTGAGCGAGCCGGCGAGCGGCGTCACAGTACCACGAGGGAGTCGTCGGGGGCGCTCTTGAACTCGCGCACCTTCTCCCGCATGCGCTCCTCGAGCAGCTTCATGCCGGTGTCGGTGAATTCGGCCTTGATGGTGTCGGCAGGATCGGCCGCCGCCTCCATCGCGGCGGCGGATTCCAGAACCCCTCCCCTCGCAACCCTAGATCCAGCCCGATATGGAGCCGGTGCCGAGACGACTGGGACGAAGGGGGGCGGGCGGCGGCCGCCGCCTTATCCGAGCGCAGCAGCGTCGGGAAGCTTCGGCGGCGTGGCGGAGAAGGTACGGACTCGCCGGCAAGCGGCGGCGACGCGTGGAGATTGGGGTCGGGGGCGGCGGTTGGAGGCGAGGCGAGATTTTATTGGGTTTTTGTTTGGGCTTTCGTTTGGGTTTTTATTGCTTTGCTAATGGTGGGTGCCAGGTAGGACGGACGGTTTTGCCCGAAATTGCGCACGACTCGATGCGCGCCGCTGACACCCGACGGTACCGTATCTATGACTTTTTTAAAATAAAAATTACGCGCCTTGAAGTGTTTTGTTTAATAATTCGATAAAATCTGACTGATTTATCAGGAAGGCCTTAAAAACAACTAAAACGCCTGAAATGTACCGTTCCATGAAGAGTATTCCGTATTCGGATTTTGTGGACCGTATTCTAGGCCTGAAGAAAACAAGGGCGACCGGGCCCATCTAACAAATTAGGGCCTGCAAACCCACAAGCCACAATGCACGAAGATCCGTACCGGGCCGCAAGGTAATAATTCAGCTCGGCTACACCGAAGCCACACTGCAGCATTTCCAGCTCCCAGTTCTTTTTTTTTAGGGTTGCTCAAAAAAAAAGTTCTTTTTTTTTAGGGAGCATTTCCTGCTCTCGTTCTTTTTTTTTTTTTTGAGGGGAGCATTTCCTGCTCTCGTGAGTGTGCCAAGTCATCACCCGGATAAGCCACGGGCCCACCGCGATCTCCTATCCTCTCGTCGGTTCGTCACCAACACCAGACCACACAGAAAAACGCGCGCCGACCACCTCGCCGGAACGCAGGTGTGTCACGGTCAGCTGCCACCATGAACATGCTCGCCTCCCTCCTCTCGCCGTCCCCCATCCTCACCACCGCGTCCACCTCCACCGCCTCGTCGCAGCAGCAAGCCGCTCAGACAGTGAGGCTCCCGCCCAAGTCCCTCGCCACGACGACGCTAGTCGCGGCGGCCGCGGCCGGCCTCCTGCTGCTGTCCCCTGCGCCAGCGCCGTGCCGCGCCGACCCGGAGTTCAGCGTGTACTACGGCACGGCGGCGAGCGCGGCGAACTACGGCGGGTACGGCGGGAACGCGAGCAAGAAGGACACGGCGGAGTACGTGTACGAGGTGCCGGAGGGGTGGAAGGAGCGGCTGGTGTCCAAGGTGGAGAAGGGCACCAACGGCACGGATAGCGAGTTCTTCAACCCGCGGAAGCGCACCGAGAAGGAGTACCTCACCTTCCTCGCCGGCATCCGCGCGCTGGCGCCGCTCAGCGCCGTGCTCGACAACCTCGCGCTCTCCGACGTCGGGCTGCAGGACCAGATCGCGTCGGCCGACGACGTGCGCTCCGCCGAGCGCGCGGACGGCGCCGGCCAGGTGTACTACGAGTACGAGATCGCCGGCGCCGGCGCGCACAGCCTCATCTCGGTGACGTGCGCGCGGAACAAGCTGTACGCGCACTTCGTCACCGCGCCCAACGCCGAGTGGGGCCGCGACGAGGCCATGCTCCGCCGCCTGCACCAGTCGTTCAAGACCATCGACCCCGCCGCACCGCCGCCGGTCACCGAGAGCTAGGCTGCAGGTCGCCGGCCGGTGGGTACGTGCCATACATGCAAGTGCATCTTGATCCATTGGGATTGGGCATTGGAGGGCTAGCAAGGAACGGAATGAAACAATGTGATATGATTCGCGGTGTAATTAATCAGTTTTGTATAGACTGGGAGAACGATGAGGTGATTAATCCTGTTGTGTGAACTTTTTTTTTCCTTTGAAACGCCTGTTGTGTGAACTACTCTGTTCTCTGTCTGTATTCCTCACTTCCTCTGCTCTCTGTTCTGTGAGCTCCAGACGTTGTGCCTTGGACATGGATCCATAGGGGGGACCAGACCAATGGCCCAAAATCTGGCCTAGTGCATGTCAGCTTTGTGGGCTACTCCAATTCTTCATGGGCTAACTGCTTCGCCGATCAGCACTGCAAGCCCAGTGGGCGTTATTACAGGCTGAAAGCTCGAGAAGGTCGACCTTCTCGGGCTTTCAACCGGCGGCAATAAATCAGAAGCAAAACATCAGAAACTGGCAAAGATCAGGGCCCGTACAACGGGCTGTCCTCTGCCGTAGACATGCAGATTTTTTTTGCAGAAACCCCCCGCGGCACCGGCTCCCAGGCACGCTCATCGTCTCGTTCATCTACGGCTCGGGCGCGTGCTCCGACGCGAGTCGCCGGCTCTTGGCCCCGTTGTACGACCCGCTCTGCCTCGTTGTCGCGTAGGACATCCCCATCCAACTCGCCTATGATTTATGTCAAAGGATGAATTAAACATCCTGCAGTCTAAACCATTGTACAAGCTGTTTGTTTAAACTGTCTGTTTGTGCCAAAAAGACAGCTGCCGTCTAAACCGTTGTACTTGCCCTCAGCATGCTGGCCACTGATTTTCAGATTCACAAAATCACTGCACGAGTTGTGCTGGACCATGCGGAACTCCTCTGAATTACAAGCGGCACTTCAATGTTTCCCCACATCAAGCCGGTCCATGTCCAACGATGAGCGAGTGTAAGAAGTGCTGTTACAGCAGATGAGGCAGATCGGAACATGATGGTGGTCCTGAGATCATCAGCTGCGATTAGAACTGCAATTAGTTATCCATATGCTGCGCCAGCCCACTGCGATGCGATCTGGAAGCGAGAAGCGTTTGGCCGGCGGGAGCAGTGCCCGGCACTGCACCGGCATGCATGCATGCATCATCCTAGCTCCCTCTCCGCTCCAGGCCATTCCGAGCTGGTTCCTGTCAGCTTTTCTCCCGGCCTTTCCCCACTCCCTCCTCCTTCCTTCCTTCCTCGATCGCCTTCTGCGATCCATCCATCCATATGCCGCTCGCCATAAATTCGCAGTTTGCTTGTCGCTACAGCTTGCGCGACCTCTATTCATTTCCCTGTGCCACCACAACCATGGATGGCCACCCTACGCTTTCTCCAGTCCCGGCTCAGTCCGATGGCGACAGGCCGGAGGGGGTAAGTGGCGCCATTTACTCCTCCTCTCCCTCCTCCCGCTCCCGCGTCGTCTCCTCCACCCTCGCGTGCAGAAGTGCAGATGCAGTGCTCCATTCAAGGACGACTTGGAGATGGAGGAGCAGCTGGTGCTGGTGCTACTGCTACCGGACTGTCACTGTCTTATAGTACCCTGTACGACCACCCTCTTTGCCGAGACGCGCATTTACTCGAGCTCATCTGCCTCCCATGCCGGGTCGCTCGATCACAGTCCAGCTATACGCCGGTGAAGCGTGTGCGTCGTCGTCAACTCATCATGTGTACGCCATGCCATGCATGCCATCTCGCTCTGTCGTCCATCGGAGCGCGTCTGCCTCAGCTAGCAGGACGGTACTACTACTACTACTGACAAACAATTTTACGTCACATTGATAATTCAAAGTAGCCCCTTGGCCTTGATAATCCATCACAGCTGCTGCTATGTTAGGGTTAGGTGCCTAATACGACGAGATAGAGAGCAAACCCCAGAACCGAAAAGCGCCTCGTGAACCTGAACCGGGGAGATACGGCTGTTCCGGCGCTGTTAGGGCGATGGAGAGACAGCGCGCCACTTGTTTATTCCTCCCCTGCTTCTCCTGGTCTCCCAGATGGTGGTAACTATAGGTCGAGTAATAAACAATCAAACGAAGAAGCCGCTAATTAATCCACATTATTCCACAGCACGAACGCACGCACGCGAGTGACCCTGCCAGAGAAGAATTTAAGAAAGGGATGTGTGTTTGTTGGCTGCTTGGTTGCCGCTAAATCAACCTGGTCGATCGACGACGCACGCATGTGTGCATTTCTCGACATGCCTGCCCGTCGCAGTTTCGAGGCATCTCCCGAAGGGTCTCTCTATCAGCAGCAGATGTAGCCGGTAAGCCGGACATGTGACCGAGATCAACTTGTTTATGCGTGCGTGCAGAAAGGTTTGACGCTCTGTGAATTCAACTTAGGGAAAGGGACAGGAGCTAGATAGCTGGTCCCTTTTCGCGCCTTTTACACTCATTAATCCATTAGCACTAGTGCTGCTATGCCTTCAGATCTTGGGCAGGTTCGAGGTGATGTTGCAGGTAGTATGTCACCATTTCTCTATTTCTATAGCTCTGCGTCGGGAACCGAGATCCCTTGCTCGTCGCCTGCATGTACGGATAGGTTTGGCCGGCGAAGCATGCATGCTTCATCTTCATGCTCTGTCGTCCCCTCAAAATGGCTTCGAAATGCCTGTTTTGGGTGTAAATTCTGCGCATCAGGCAAACAGAACTTACTGTATCTATGGACCAAGAACGGCCGATTCATTAAGTGGAAGTCATGCTCCATGTTTTGCTGCAAGTACCATTTCTGCCGGACTTCTCACGGCAGAGCCTGAATTAAGTTCAACGCTGATTAGACAAGTCATTACCAGATCACGGCAGTTAACTCCAACGACTGATACTACTCCTACTCCTACTCCTACGGTCGGCTCCAGTTTGAACTCTGCAACTGACCTGCATGATATGTATGCAGGTGGCTAGCTACGGTAGCTGCACACTAGTGACATGGACTGGAGGAGGAAGGCATCGGAGGTGGAGAAAAGGACGGTGCAGGATCGGCAAGTGTGGAGTCTAAGCCACGTTGTTGGGCTGTCTCCTGCGCTGCACATATCCCCCGATGGAGATCCACAGTCCATTCACACACGGACACACGGCTATCTGGCCAGCTATTTCCACAGGTGATAGTTGATTGATTGACGGACGGATTGATGGATTGTTCCGTTGAGGTGACCCTTCAAACAGCCAGTTTGCAGTTCTCAAGGTTTCCCTCCCCGGCCCCTAACAAAATTACAGAAAACTCATATAATTGTCTCCCAATGCTTCTCGAACTTGCATTTTGCATCCTTCGTTCCTAAATTAAAATTACCCTATTATCTCAATTATTAGCTCTCAAACTTTAATTTTTTTTTTACCCCTGACCTTGTATGCATGTCTATTTCCATAAATTTAATTGACTTTACAAAGTTAGGGTCCATTGTCAATTCTCAACTAATTAATGTACGTTGAACATTTCACTAGGGCCATTGCATAAAATTCTTAGTACGTCCATGTTCCTTTTTTCTCTGACACGGTTTCCATGTTCCGTTGCCCTGCATGCTACGGCCATGTTCCTCCATCCCTACCCCGTATGAGCAACGGGCATCTTTCCTTGCAATCTTCCGACCAGACACAGAAAAGCTATCCCTCCATGCTTGCAGCCGTTAAGGCTGTATATATATGCCCTCCTTTCACTAAGTATATTAAAAAATAGCCAGTTTAGATACTTAGAGAAAATAAAAGGCCCTGTTTAGCTCACTGGCCATCCCTATCCTTCTTTCTATCTAGCCGATGTGAGAAAAGCACATCATTTGACACGAACATCTCATTGGTATATATGATATGTTCCATCCATCACACTTTGGCTATACATGCTTTGGTCGGCCATCTCGCAATCTCTCAAGTGCGCCCAAAAAGTTGATCCTCTTGCCAAAAGGGGTGCAAAGCATTCTTGTTTTCTTTCTTTTGTTTTACATGGTGGCCAAAATTCCAAATATACCGTTTCGAATGCAAGAATATTTTCTGATGGGTACGGAATCGAATCGTTTTCTTTCAAATTCCCAGCATCTAATAGCCGTAATTTTGCAAAAAAAATAAACTAGTTATGTAGGAATGGGGTGACATGCATGTGGACATATACGTACCCTACCGCACATTTGTGGCTCGATTTTGGGTGTCTAGTTTCCTTTTATTGAAAATTCACCTATTCCATTGGATCATGCTATGTTTTTTAAAAAGTAAAATCGTGTAAAGTCTTTGTCAACCATGTCCACGGTCAGTACTGCATGTCCAATCCACAAATCTATTTGTATCAGTGCCTTTTTCTTCTTTCTGTTTGCATTACATGCAAGAACCTGAAATAGGGAGTGTATATGCCCTACTCCGTACACTCCTACTGCAGGAGAGGCTACTAAAACTTGCTTAGGTTGGTCTATGTGTTTGCGCAGAAAGGGCATGTCGATCTATACTTCTGGGACAGGAAAGATGGGTTACAGTTTTCCACATGCAGATGTGAGTGACATCAATGACTATACGAACCGAAGGCATGATGCATGCCAAGCGCGGAAGAAACCCAGTCGTCGTCAGTCGTCATCGTCCACCAATTCTGTGCTTCACCGTTATTCATGCAGCTGACAAACTATGAGTAGCAGAATTGGGGAAAAATTAGCGTTTTGGTTTGCGAACACCATGCACGTAGTCATTCATTCTCCCATACATATCGGCGATCGATGACTACTCCAACAAGCAACATGGAATTGAAGATACTTCTGCCTTTTGGGGAGTACTATCTCACAAACAAAACGTTTCTGACATTTATGAAACGCGGATCATGCATGTTCTTGGTTAATTCACATTTAAGAAAGCCAAATATGGTAGTATGAGTATGATCGATTGAGATCACCCAACAACAAAGCAACCAGCATTCTGACATACAGTTGAATACTCGTCTGATAGCCGGCACACCAACCAGCTACTAGTACAACAAAATCTACTCAATAAGCAAAAGCAACGACGGCGTCGACAACAACAACAGCAACTACTAACAAGAACAAGATACCACTATATTGCTAGCTACATCTACATGTAGCCCGTAGCATAGAAATGCAAGAGGTGCTACTGATCGGTCGGCAACCGATCGATGACGATCGATCACCGCGCCGACCTGCATGATCCAGCGGCGCAGTCCTGCTCGATCTCCGAGACGGCGCCCTCGTCGTCATCCTCGAGGCCGTCTGCGCCGTCGACGTTGCAGCCGAACGCGCCGTGGCCGTGGCCGAACGCGCGGGCGTGGTCCTTGAGCGAGCGCTTGTGCTTGAACTCGGAGCCGCAGAGGCAGTACCAGAGCTTGCCGCAGTTCTTCTCGTGCGTGCGCCAGTCGCCCTTGACGGCGAAGGCCTTGCCGCACTTGCGGCAGAGGAAGGGCTTGAGCCCGTGCTTGCGCTTGTAGTGCGTCTGCAGCGTGCGGAAGTCCTTGAGCGGCCGCGACCGCGGGTGGTCGATGTTGTTGCGGCAACCCGGCGCGCAGCAGTAGCACGGCAGCCGTAGCATCGCCGTCGGCTGCACGCCGCGCAGCGACTCGGGGCCCTTGCGGTACTGCGACCCGTGCCCCCACATATGCATCTGCAAGCATACATTCGTTCATACGGTTGGTTAGCATTTGGTTAAGATTAGTAGTAGTACATGACACTGGATCATATCACATGTTCAAACATTTTAATCTATGCAATGTTTGGGGGGCATATAATCATGTGAGCTATTAATGCACTGAGCAGAGATGACCTTGGCAAGAGACTACTGTAGTGTTTGCAATTGTACTCTTAACATGTTCAATTTTACTGCCTCTAGTGCCTACATTCATACTTTTTTCATGCAGCAGTGGTGGTAAGCAGAAGGTGCGTATGCGAGGCGCATGGATCTTTTGAGAGTGAGGGCTCACTCTCGGCAGCCAAAGCATTTGCCTGCGTGATTGTGCTGGCGTTGCTTCTTTAAAGAGAGCAGCCAGAATGGCACTGTGGCCGGCTACAGGAAGAACACTGCAGAACTCTTTGTGTTCTTGGGAGTCGCGCAGGAGTAGACTCGACTGCCAGGCAGCAGCCCATGATATCACACAATCTTATGCTTTCCAAACCATGAAAGCCTGCTCTGAAACAACCTGTATATCTAGCCAAATCTCATGAGCCACGACTCACGAGCTATCAGCACTGGCTTCGTGGTGGAGTGCTGCGTCTACCGGGAGGGGCTAGAAAGTAACCTGATGGATCAGTAGTACTAAGAAGGAGAGAGAAACAAACAAATAAAGGTGAAATCTACCCTGGGATCTCCACTGCACCCACACCACCACTCATATGAATCTCAAAAAGGCAAGCACCCAAGAAAAAAGCATAAAGATGCATATGTTTTGATGCATGGCTGCCCCTGGCATGCCAGTCTAGTTCAATCACACTCAAAAGGCAGCCACTGTGCATGGAGCTCAGGGCTTAAGTCTGTTTCGTGGCATGCAACTAGCAGCTCCAAAGGGCAAAGCAAGCTTAGACAGCTCCTCTTTCCGGCCAATAACATGATGACCAACAAATCCAAGAATAAAACAAGCTACTTGGCGAACACGAACGGCTGCAAGCCAAGGTCACGAAGAGCAATCGGATCTATGTATGCAAATGCAAATGGACGATTACTGCATGAGCATGGCACTGACCTGCATGTTGTTATATCGGTTGAAGGTCTTGTAGCAGACGGGGCAGGAGAACTGCGTCGGGCCGATGAGGATCTGCGCCGGCGTCGGGATCCAGTACTGCCCCTTGTTCAGCCTCCCGATCGGCGTCGACGCGAACCCTAACGGCACCACCTCGTCGCCGCCGGTGTCCACCTTGCACTCCTCCTCCTCCTCGTCGCCGTCGACGCCAATAGCGCCGCCGGCCCTGCCCGAGAGCCCGGACAAGAGGTCGGCTTCCGCGCCACTGCCGGCCGCCGCCGGCAGGCCGATGTGCAGAGCGACCGCGGCGTCGTCCGTCGACGCCCCGGCCTCCATGTCCATGAAATCGCCGTCGTCGTCGCAGCACGTCGGCATGCAATTGAGGTCGGCGAAGAGCGGCGTGCGCGCGGTGGGTGTCACCGAGCTGCCCACGGCCTCCCGCAGGAAGTCGTCGGCGTCGTCGTCGGAGTCGGAGTCCGCCTCCACGTTCCGCCGAGACGCGCAGCGACGCGTCGGCGACGAGGAGAGGAGAGGCAGCGCCTGCCGGAGCGGCGGCGACGGCGGGGAGTCGTCGAGCGGTGGCAGCGTTGTCGGCGGTGGCTGGAAGAAGGCCGCCGGGTAGTGATGCGGCGCGGCGGCGACGGCGGCGGGGTAGAGGCTGGCCATGTACGGCGGAAGGGAAGGTGGGAGGTGGTGAGCGGCGGGAGGCGCCGCGGGGAAGGAGGGGGTGTAGTAGTAGTAGGGGTTCTTGAAGAAGCTTGTGTAGGGGTCTTCCATGGAAGGAAGGTTGGTTGGTTGGAGGGGCAGGTTTCTTGCTGTAGTGCAACACTCGCTCTGCCTGCAGGCAGCTTTGCTTCTGTTCTTGGCGACTGGCTTTGGGGTGAGCGAGGTGCCGTGGTTGGCAAGGGGTAGTTATAGTGAGCGGGGTAGAGACTAGAGAGAGACTGGAGGGAGACAGCAGACAGCGAGGGATTAAATTATGTGGATGGCATTGTTCTTCTGATGGTTGTGTATTCTGGGAGGGAAAGCCAAAATCTCGTAGTACCGGCATCCGGGCTTGAATGGCGATAGAGTGGAGTAAAGGGGCAAATTGGCTTTCTTCGTTCTTGCATTGGTTGTACTGTTGCAATTGACCGAGGAGGCATGTAAGAACAATTAAGTTGAAACTCCTCAGAAACAAGAAATATGTAGTTAGAATCGATTGACATACAGTTAGAAATGCCGACTTTGGAAGTTTATTAGGAAACAACGGTATGACGATAGGAAGGAGCAATTTTATAGTGACAGTTGATGTATAAGAGAACTCTCATTATTTTTTGTGAAACTATAAAAAAATTCCTATATTTGTAATATTATACTCCATTCGTTCTCAAGTTGATGTTACCACATCAAATCTTGTTCAAAATCAAACTAAAATTATGATCCTAATGACGACAAATGGAGGGAGTATCTTATTGCTCCCTCTAAGAGGTGAATTTTGCATAGTTGGGACCAACCTGTATTGATTCATGAATCAACGAAAGTGATGTTACTTCGTTTAGGGTACGAAGGCGAGGTGAGGTGGGGGGCAGGGGCTTGGGCCCCCTCTACCCTCTATACCTCTATGGATGAAAAAGGTGGAGGGTAGGCTGGGGGATGAAGAGGAAGGTGGGTTTTTTTTTCTTTGCAAGGGGATGAAGAGGAAGGTGTGTTGGAGGAGGAAGGATGGAGATAAGATGTTGTCTTCTTCGGTCTCGGTCACTGCTAATTGAAAGACGTGGCTTGAAGCAGTGTTTATCTATTACTGTGGCAAATTAAGATTAGAGTCGCGCACATTCCAAATAGGACAATAAAACCCTTTGAATTTCAGGTTTTCAATACTTATATTTCGCAAGAAAAAATTTATGTTCTAAAAAAAACTTCTGTTTTATTAATGTATAGGCCGTTTGAATAGCAGGAATTTATTTTTTTAGAACCGAATAGCAGGAATTTCATAGGACATACAATGCTCCATCGGTTAAGATTTGGTAGATTATATGTCCAGAAATAATCGCGGGGAGCTCGTTGACTTTTCTCCGGGCCCAGACAAGCACTCCACTTCCGGCCGACTAGCCTGGAGTGAAAAGGCGAACCAAAATCCAGCATGCATGCACGTCCAGATGCGCGCCCCGACGGACCCGCCAAGAAACGGTTCAACGGAAGGGACAAGCGCGGCGGCCATGCACAAGGGGGGGAGGGGAGGCAACGCGGCACTAAACAAAGCTCCCCCTCGATCTCCTTTTCCATCCAGACATTACATGGTTGTTGATGATCGATCGATCGATCGACATTCGATACTGCTCCGGAATCCGCAAGTACCCCCGCGTGTGCCGCGCGCGTCGATCTGTTCACGGCACGGGCGGTGTGGTTTGGTGTGTTGCGATCCGCTCCGCTGCTCTCGTCTCGTGCGCCGCGTCCGTCGGCCGGCCGAGGGCGTGATCTGCTCGGAGGACGGAGGCGCAGGCCGGCACCCGCCTCGGGACCCGCCGCGCGCGGTCGGGCCTTGCGCCCTTGCAACCCGGCCAGGCGCGCGGCCTCCTCCGTCCCGGAGGCTCGAGACGATCGTGTCGAGTTGCGCGCGCACACACGGCGCACGCGTGCGCGCGGTCCGTCCGGGCGCGGAGACCCCTGCTCCGCCTCGCGCGGCAGGGCGTTCCGTTCCGTTTCCTGCCTCCGGTTCGCTCTAGGAATTTGCCTGCGCTGCCGCGCCTCGTAGTTTGGCGCGTGCTGCTGCGAGTAGTTCTGTGCAATATTGCGATGCGAGCCCGGCCAGGCGGCCACCACGTCGTCCGCTTTTCACACCGGGTCTCTCTTCCCGTCCGCGCACGGCTGCTGTTGCTGTGTGCTGCCTGCATGCCGTGCGTGCGTGCGGCAGCTGGGTCGGGAAGAGGGAACGGAACGCTGCTTTGGAAGCGGGATTTCGGGGGAACCCGTGCGCTTCGCCTGTTGCATGCGTTGGAATTAGCAGCGGCGTCGTGCTTTGACTTTCGACGACGACCTGTTTCAATGACATTTCCAATCGATCACGAACTAATCAGATCATATCACAGGTAGGAGTATAGAAGTAGAACGTGTCAGTTAATTGGAAGGAGTAGGAAAAGGAACGGACCTTTTTTCATCCTAATCCATTTTTAAATAAATATTTTCATAAAGCACACGAGGATTTGAAATTCAAGAACTACACCACTTAGTTCGATCCAATCCACCACATGTGATGGGGTCCTAAATTGTCAAGAACTAGACCATTTGATCAAGTATTACTCCAGTAAGGCCACGGAGTAAGGCGAGTCAACTGTCGGGTCATCCGATCGCCTTGCTATGTGGGACTCCACCACGCCAAACCATTCGACATGACTCAAGTGTGGATCCCACTGGATGTATGTTTATGCATGACCAAAAATTCTAGTTATTGAAATTTAGATCTGTACTTGCTTTCATTTAAATATTATTTTAAAAAGAAATAAAATATGAGTAATATTTAAGGAACTCCGGTTCGTAACTTTGGAGATTTTCTCACATGATATACAATAATCACCGTGGTTTTTAGCAATGCACTAGCTATTACTTGTATGCAGGTTATCGTCAGATGTACACATTGGATTGTTTCTTGGTGCTTCTGTGAAAGGAAGACGAATGATCCCAAATAAAGTGAGGGAACCATGTATCTAAAATCAAAATGATAGAAGTTTTTGCTACGAAATACGAATGGTTGGACTTGTAGTACTAGATTTAGGCCCCTTTTGTTTGAGCTTTTGATTCTTACAATCCAGCTTTTGGATGGTGGAATCGGAGATTGTAGAATCCGAGGGACAAAATCTGGAGAGTGTTTGTTTGTCTGGATTTCACAATCCAACTACCAGTCACTTACGGTGGGGTCAGAATGGCAGATGGTTAAATATTTGTGCCACAATCCAGCAAAAAATAGTCTTGAGTAGATTGTAGATTATGCTTCAGATTGTAGAATCCAGACATAAAAGTTGGCCTTTTGTTTCAGATTCTGCTTTAAGAATCCACAATCAAAAGCTGAAACAAAGAGGATTTTAGTAAAACATTTTGTTTGTTTGATGATTGTGGTAACCTCATACTACCATTTTTTATTTCCGGATGAATAATGAATAACTATATCTATGCATTAGATGATGCAGAGGTTGAAATATTAAAATATAGTTTTCTCTAAAATCAATGGTATTCATAATAGTAATGCATCAATATACTTCTGTTATAGGAAAACTTTGTTTTAATAGGTACCCATCAAAGTTTCTAGATTAATGAACTGTTTGCTCCACGTAATAATTAAGCTGGCAAAATTCTGAACTGCACATATATAAATGCATGCACCTCGGATTTTTTCCCTTTGAGAATAATGTCCTGCAAGCATTATAGGTGACATTGTTCACGAAGGACGATTGCATCACTCACGAATGCTTCGGGCCAATGAAGTCCCGTTGGCCTTTTGTAGTCCGGGGTAGATGCACAATCACAGATCACAGTATGTATTGGTGTTTCCATTCCTTTAAGATCGAAATATGGAAGTGCCGATAGCATGCAGTTGCTAGGCAGCAAACAGCACATTGATGTAGTAGCACTATAGATAGCAGCAGACATCCTGTAAGCGCCCTGTGTGTGTTACTGTGGTTACATAAGCCATCCCACTGTTAAGGTCCCTAGAAAAACTACTGCGTGCATGCAATATGCCGGAGGTGCATCCATGATCACAACCACCTCCTCTTCTGATTATTGATTACGTGTATATGCTCAAACTGTAAATATTCGTTGGGCGGTCCAACTATAAACGTTAAACGTGTGCCTCCTTGGCGGAAGTAAAATTCCAGGTTGTAAAGTAAGTGGATAGCTCATAAGCTCGCACAATTGGCGAAACACACTACCCGTACTCCCGTTTTGACATGCGCAGGTTCTCGTTGTGTTGAGTCTTTGGTTGCTCGGATTGTATCTAGTCCATTGAGTAATCAATAAAGCTTTTTCTCTTTGTTTGCGCAAAAAAGAAGAAGATTAACAAGGAACACTTATATAGTTAAGATGATGAGTGATGGAACCATAGCTACAAACAATGAAGTTGGCGCTATAGTTTTTCACAGTGGCTTGATCGACTCGTTGATAGCTTGGCTTTCAGTGTCGATCACGCAACGACGTACATTCACTCACTGATCGATCTACTCCTGACGAAACAAACAACGCAGAGGAACTATTCGTATACGGAGTACTACAAAAGAAGAAAAAAAGCAAGCGGCATGTGTTGTTAGACAGCATTGAAGATATATACTGTGCGTCCATGCCATACTGGCTGCCCATTTCGGCACAGGTGAAGGCCCTCCGGGATCCTTCAAATCAAGTATGCGACCTGTTCATTTGTACAGTGCGCGTACGTACGCTTGTGGCCCTGACCGGACCAACCGGCCACTGTTCAAATTCATGAGCTAGCCGCTGCAATCCCTGTGCGTAATCCGCTTAGATCGAGCAAGCAGAGATCCTAATGCACCGCGCGTGGGACGACCATACTTTGTCCTTCTTGTAAGCACAATGATTCATGAATTGGTTATTAGCGTGGGAATGCTAGAGAAATTTCACAGGTAACAATTGGAGTCAGTGCGAATTTTTTTGTTCTTTTAAAGCTGTGGCGCTGGATTGATAATATACTCCCTCCATACCACAATAGTTGACGTTCTAGGTGGATCTCGTTTTGCCGAACTAATTGACGTCCTAGCTTCCCGAGGCGTCGTACACCACGTGAAACCACCAGTGTGGGATCTTCTGTGCCGTTTCCTCCCCACCCAAGCGGCACTGCGCTGCTCCTCCCCTCCCACTCCTACCCTCGCCAGTCTCCTCCCCCGCCCCGACGCCCAGCAAACGCGCTCTCCTCCCGAATCTCTTGCCGCTGCGAGCACGGTGCGGTCGATCCCAGGGAAGGCAGCCGCCGCCGGGGATCAGCTCGGGGAAGGCCGCCGCCACCGCGCGCTCCGGGGGACCAGCTCGGGGAAGACCGCCGCCGCGCGAGGCATCAGCTCGGGGAAGGCCGCCGTCGCTTTGCGCTGCGGGGGAATCGCTCGGGGAAGACCGCCGACGTCGCGCGTGCGGAGGATCTGCTCGGGGATGGCCGCCGACTCGCGCGCTGCGGCGGATCCGCTCGGGGATGGCCGTCGACGTCGCGCGCTGCGGCGGAGCCGCTCGGGGAAGGCTGCCGACGTCGCGCGCTGCGGCGGATCCGCTCGGGGAAGGCCGCGGACGGGCGAATATGCTTCATGGCGTCGCACCGCCGGGAGCTTGTCTTGATCTGCAGTGAAGCTGCTGGTGGAGGTTGAGGAAGAAGGCGGCGGCCACGAGCTCGGGACAGGCAGCCGCCGTGTGGATTTGCTGGGGCTGTGGAGCTTGGGGACGGAGGGCGCCACTGCAAGCTTGGGACGGGCGGCCGTCTCGCCGGACATCTCGTCATCCTTGAGGGTGGCCCTCCTCCTTTCCGGCGAGGTAGAACAGCAGCACCGAGCAGCAAGGGAAGAGGCAGGCGAACACGGCGTATGGAGGACGGGATCCGTAGACAAGGCTTTGCTGTTGCTATTAAATGCTGCTCCCTTATCTCCTTAATATTTGTGCCGGACTCCAAAACGTCAAATATTTGGGTATGGAGGGAGTAAACACGTCATGGTGCACCCACCTGCCCGTGGCGGAGAGAGACAGGATATATATAGTCATGTGGTATAGGATCCGTCCGGGGCAGACAGACTGGGTTCAAGGTATAATCATAAACTCCAAACAGTGAGGGCATTCAATTGGAAATAGTGACCAGAGAACAAGGGACTGGTCGTGATGCGTACATAGTGTTGTGGTTGCACGGAAGGACAAGATGCAGACTGGAAGACAATGGCATTTAAGCCCGTGAGAAAGAACGCACGCATGTTAACGAACAAGAGGCTCCAGTTGAGCATGTTACAAAGTCTCGATCAGCGTATTCAGTGCACACACTGTTTTCTTCTGCTAACTGGCTTAATGACTGATGAGCCTATTCTTGTGTTAGAAAAAGCTTGCTCGCCGGGTTTCAAGCTTGTGTGGGGGCCGTGGGGACTGCTTGTCCCGTCTCATGGTCGGATGTACCGCATATGTCTGTTGTGAGGTGAGCTTTTCTGCCGTTTTGTAGCCTGGAAAAAATGTTCATACCAGGTAACCATATGTCCATCATCAGTTGGTACCTAGTACATTCTGTGACATGTTTAATTCAACATCAGAGTACCTAGAATTTATGTCCTGCTATAGACGACCAATGTGCTAGTGCAGTGCTAATGCTCCAGCAAACCCAGCAACTAGCGAAACGATTTTTATGAATGACGCCAATCATGATGTCAAGAAACCATGGCAATGTGGAGAGCCATCAAACCCAGCAACTGGAGAGCCACGGGCCACGGTGCGGCCAAGAAGCCCAAGATGACCAGGTAGCTCGTGGTTTTTTTACAATTTGGCCCTTTTTGAAAAAGTTTCTCACAAATAGATCCTTAGAGAAAACATATCCAGAAATGGACCCTTCTCTGAGCGCCGCGTGATTTGGCGCTCATAAGCAACAGCTGGGCGCCCCCACAGTTGGCGCTCACATCGGCCACGTCAGCTGGCGGGCACGCGACTGTTTTGGTGACCTGGCAGGTTGTGAGCGCCAGATCCTGTGACGCCCAGGGTGTGGGCGCCGCTTCCTTTGGCGCCCACCCCCGAGCACACAAGAGGCCCGCGGCCTTTCTCTTTTCTTCTCTCCCTCTCATTCCCTCACGCTCCTCACGAACAGACAGCCGGCGGCTCTCCTCTCTCTCCCCCATTCCATCCCCTCCTCCAGATCCCGCAATTTCGCATAGTTTGAGGCCAAATCTTTCGGAGAAATCGGTTCCCCAAGGTAATCTCCTCCGCCTCCTTCAATTTCGTCCAATAGAAATGCTTATATATTTGAAATGTGGAGGAACCCTAACCCTAGGTTTTGAATGGAATGTAGGCCGATTCATTAGGTTTATTCGTTCGAATATCTCTTGGTAGTGAAAGAAACCCGTATGTAGATGTGTAGGAGATCCGGTTTCAATTAGTTTGGTTGATTCCAATGACATGGTATTTGGGGTGTTCATGTAATTGAAAAATGAAGTGATAGTAGTGCGAATTAATTGGTAGATAGTAATGGAGAAATGGAGGTGGTACATGGTGGTTATGAAAAGGTATTTGGGTTGTTCATGTGGTGCAAGATATTTAGTTGATATATGGTTATTGAGTAATTTGAAGAGGTAATGAGGAGAAGCTGACGATAATGTATTTTGCTTCGTTGTAGAATGGTGCGAGATTGTTGGGAATGTCCGACTGAAAGGGAGTGGGATGCACCGGTGCCGTCTCCATATCCAATTCCGAAGTGTCATTGTAATTGTACCCCCTGGGTTACACAATCAAGGCATCCGTTAACGGCCGCGCGTGCATATTTCTTTTGTCCAAATAGTGTAAGTGGCATTGTACGATATGAATTATTTTTTGTAGGCTGATAACTGAACTAATAATAAGTTTGTCGAAATGTAGGGTTTCAATACATGCGACTTCTTCCAATGGATCGATGGTCCGGAGAAGTATGACGAGAGGATCCTTTTGTTGCCGTGGTCTGTAGAGCCGGCACCTTTCGAGAAGTTCAAGCGGTGGGTGCCTCCTCCACCAAATCCACCCGTAATGAGTAGGGAAGAGAAGTTGGCAAAAGCAGCGGAGCGTAACTAAACCCTCCGATGTGCAAATGTGGTTATCGGGCTGAGATAGAGAGGCCGCCCCCGGGTTTGAAATATTGTCCTTTCTGGAGATGTCCTATACAACTAACGGTTGGTGAAGTATATTTGTCTATTATTTGTGTGATTGGCGGAGAGTTGATTGGAAATGGTCATTGATGTTGTATTGTTTCGTCAAATAATGCAGGGCAACAAGAGAGGTTGCGACTTTTGGGAGTATCCTCATGGTCCGAAGGCACACTACCCCCATCCAGATTCTTTGCCGGATGATGTGCTTTATGGAGAGAAATTGCCATGTTTGAAGAGCCCACGTGTGTTGTGTCGTTGCGGGGTGCCTGCTAGGAAAGGAGTTGTACCGTCGCAGCTTGGCTATGGATACTATTGCGGGAACACAGTGGGTGAAGACGATGAATGGGTTGGTGATGATAATGATGTAATAATGAAGTTCCGAGAAACAATGACTTTATTAATTCATGTGTTGCATGTTTCTGCAGGACACGAGAAGGTGTGATTGGGAGACATTTGAAGGAAAGGAAGAATTCCTTAGGGAGGCAAGGAAGAGGGGTCCAGAGTATTATAGGAAAGCCCTGGCGAAGCGGAGGAGCATAATAAGGCATAAGTATATCACTACGCCTCCATCTTTCATATACAAGACTATATGTGCGGCGTTGAAAGTGCAGGCTCTACCATTTGGTGAGGGTGAGGAAGCAGATGTGGTGATTGAGCATTGGAGGCGCAATCGTGATAAGTATCCTCCAAAGAGTTGTTGGGCTTTGTTGCACCCCGTAAAGCCGTATGGATTGTCGTTTAAGTCAGCAAAAGAATGCATGGATTGGGCTATGACAAGGATGAAACAGTTATGTGATCCTGTTTACGTTGAGGAGCAGCGGAGGAAGGAGGAGGAAAAGCGGCTGAAAAGGGCTCGAGAAGAGTATGAGGCAAGAGTGAGGGACCCGAGTACCTGGGAGCATTACTGTTACATGATGGCTGAAAGGAAGAAGAAGAGAAAGATGCAAGAGGATGAGGAGCTAAGGGAGGAGGCAAGGAGGAAAGCGGAAGAGGACAGGAGGGCCATGCAATTGATGTTGGATGCTGAAGCTATCGACAAAATGGTGGACATTGCGAAAAATGTAATGCGAACGAAGACGAAGAATAGCGATGATGAGCATAAGTAATGTTGAATGTGGTGTATGTGTATGGACTCATGTGTATGTGTATGGAGCTATGTGGCGTGTATGTGTTTCGGATTGTAGTTTCGCAACTATGTTTGGTTTATATGGACCTATGTGTATGTGTATGGACTTTATGTGGACTTCGAGATTTATGGATGAATGTGAACTCGTGTTTATATTCTGATGTTCGTATGTGTTAATGTTGTGGAATTTGAATCTGGGTTGTTGATCATTATGTACACGTATATGTTGTTCTCGTTATTTGTATGCGTTCAAGATTTGAATGTAAAGAGGATGATTTATAAAGAAATAAATGGAACCTGGCTTCAATGACTGGTACAAATAACATAGGAAATGTTGAAAATGCAATGGCATGTTTGGTGCACGTCATGAGTAACGTGACGGTGCACAGCACTAACCCTGACACGCCTTAAGGAAATTTAAAGACAACACAATAGAATAAAATTGCAACATTAGCCAGGTCGTATTGCGATATCTACTGCCAGGGACCATCTAGTACTGTCCTCCAGCGTAGTACTGTCCGCCACCGTAGTACTGTCCCAGCGGTGGAGGCTGTGGTGGTGGCTATGGTGGTCGCCGTGGTGGTGGTTGTCCTGGTCCATTGTTGTGGTGTGGGCAGTCACACTGGTCATTGAAGCACCATACTTGGTTAACGCCAATCACCAGCTCTTGGCTTGGAGTCGGTTGTAAGGACTCTACTTCCTCCTTCAGCATCTTGTTTTGGTGGTATAGGTAGTTAATGTACTGCACGGTTGGGTCAATAGGCTTAGGATCAACCCATTGTGTGTAGCCACAATTTTCCTTGTCCCCATGAGCCTGCAAAAGTAGACATGAAAAAGAGGCATATAAATGACTTAATTTGTAGGTACCAGGTGAGGAAACTGTCGAAACGAGTGAAGTAGTACTTCTCCATTTGGACATCTGAAGAAGCGACGTCCACCATTAACTTCTCTGTGGAACATTTGGACGACGCAATTTAAACCATGCTTGCACTTTGGCCACTGGAACCTTGTATTGTGATACGATCTAAGAGGATGTTGGACGAGGTCGAAGTCTTCCTTCTCGTCAACAGGAAATGCATCAAGTGGTGCATCGTAGGTGTGTGGACCTAGTGCCCCATCGTAAGACCATTGTGGTTCATTGGAACTGCCCGCCTCCCCTCTGTTTCCACCTCTATTGGCCATGAACACGTACGAGGACAGGAGGGAGACGAGGTTGGGTTCGAAAGAGTGAAGTGGTGCGTTTAAGTAGACGGGAGGAGGGGAGTGAAAGATTGAGAAAGAAGCGGACGTACTCTGTTTGTTCACATGGGGCGGCTCCTTTTCGTGATTGAATGGAATTGAAATGACCGGTCACTGGTGTCGGCACATGTGTCGGGACACATGCAAGCTACATTGATTTTCAGAGCCTGCGAATGCAATAGGTGACACGATTTGACAATTCAATGCTCTGCGTGGTCATTTTGGACTTGATGCTCATCTGATGCTCTGCCTGTTGCTTTCATGCAGTGATGCATTGATGCAGTGGCCCTGCCTGCAAAGTCATTGATGCAGTAACGCAGTGATTGTGGCCTGCCCTGGCTGCAATAATTGTTGTGTTCATGCACGCTTTCGGCCATTGGATGCTCTGCCTGTTGGTTTCATGCACTGATTGATGCATTGATTTCGTGATTGTGGCACTGCCTGCAAAGTCATTGATGCAGTGATTGTGGCCCTGCCCTGGATGCAATTGTTGTTTTGAAACATGCTTTCGGGCATTGGATGCTCTGCGTAGTATTTTGCTTGATTGGTTCGTCTACAGGTCGTGGTGTTTGAGTATGATGGAGAATCGAATGATGAAAGTAAGAGAACGCGGCTTAAACATTCTTACTTTGCATGCAACATAGTTAGCTTGAATGCGAACAATGGCGTGTTCGTTGGACAACTAACATGGTTGTGCGATCTAATCCAAACACGCCTTAGGGAATATATATTGGTTCACAGTGAACATATTACAACGACATATCCGGGTTATGCAGGACACGTAGTTGTCATCGTGACTATTGAAACGACGGGTGAACAGTGGCTCGAACAGTTTGACACTGTTCGACAAAAGGGAAAACAGTAGGCGAAATAGTTTATTTCAATGGCCCCCACAACCGTTCGTGTGTGATGCATTATTTCATTGTGAGAGTAGGGGATAGTGGGGAAAATAGTTGAAGTGGGGAAAATAGTTTCATTTGAGTTCATTTGCCACTCCGAAACTGGTTACAACAACAGACACATAGTGCAATGTAAACCGGTGAACGGGGAAACAGTGGATTTTATTCTACGAGGACATGATAACATGAGGTTCCAAACGATGAATGGGGACAGTTGTTGAGGTACGGACACGATGAAGTTGCATGACTAGTTGCTCCCAGATGCACCCTTGCCCTTCTCACGGTCAATATTCCTCAGCATTGCTGCACGTTCCTCGTCTTCTGGTGTCATGTTGCTAGTCATGAATCCGCATCGCGCACCACCGACATCATACGCAAGCGACCACTTCTCCCTTTGTTCGTATATCCCATCTAGGAATTGCCTTCCTGCGTCAGTGGTCTTTCTCTTCAAAGCATCAAAGCCCTCTTGGAAAAGACCACGTTCAGTTTGCCGGCAAACTTCCTCAAAGGCTTTAAAGTTGTCTTTGATATGATCAATCTTTAGCAAATTTTGGGCTAGATGCCGTGTACACCATCGATGATGTATACGACCATACCCCGGCAATTCCTCTTGCACCGCATTAAGTATGCCAGCATGCCTATCGGAGATGACACAAATGTCACGCCCGGGACCAACAACCACTTTCCTAACAACTTTCAAGAACCATCCCCAACTTGAGGTTGTTTCTTTCTCAACAATTGCGAATGCCAAAGGAACAAGCTGCCGGTTACCATCTATAGCAATGGCAATAAGCATGGTGCCCTGATATTTCCCAGTGAAGAACATGCCATCAATAGAAATCACAGGCCGACAATGTTTGAATGCCTCAACGCTTTGGCCAAAAGACCAATATGCTCGGAAGAAAATCTCCTTTCCATCCGATCTCCTTTGTTGGGGCTTAGGGACATACTCGATATGCATGCCCGGGTTTTTGACTTTCATGGCATGCAACATTGCAGGCAGCCGCTCATATGCTTCTGCCCAATCACCGTAGCATGTCTTCAAAGCGTGTTGCTTTGCCCGCCAACCTTTCCCGTATTTAATGCGGTACCTCCATTTCAAACGTACCATCTCAATCAGGGAAGCCACTGGCATCGTTGGAGCATGCTTTATGATATTGACAAGTCTCTGAGCAATAAATTTGGAGCTCAGCTGTGGGTGGCTGTCATCCGGATTGTCAGAACCACAAGTGTGAGGCTGCACCACACTTATAATCTTCCATTTACCATGACGAGTCCTCCGAGCGCGTACTGTCCAAGGGCAGCCACGCTTGCACACAACAATGAACCGTCGCTGCTTATGAGAATGCTTCACCTTATGAGGACGGCAGTGCAACACTGAGTACTCATTCAACCACATCTTCATTGACTCCATATCCTGAAAAATAATGCCCTTCTGAATTATTTCAGCTGATTCTACCCGTGGCACAACATTCTCGGTCTCCTCTCCATCAGCAACAGCTCTATGACCCTGGCTCAAATCCCAACAATCAGGCACAATGGATCACGGTCCGTAATCACTTGCCTCAACATTTCCTTCTTCCATTCAGACAAATCACCGATAGGGCGATCATCATCTGAATCCTCCGCTCTCTCCTCCTCATAATTTGTATTATCTCCAAAAACCGGCACATCCACCAGATCGCTAGCAACACCATAGTTAACTTCATTAGGTGCCACTTGAGGGACCGTTTCAATGTCCGGCTGAGTTTCTTCCCTACGATCATCGCCACAATTCACGACGATCTGAGGCATTTGGTCTCCAACCGAATCAGTCATCACTACGGTTGCTGGAGGATTCCGTGCCAAACCGTCATGCACACTTGCTTGTGATGGCTGGGTTAGGTCAATTTCTACTTCATTCGAACAACCAATACCTTGCCCACTATTTACGCCTCCATCCACCACTACCTTACGAACCACCAAATCTATAGCTCGAACTTCTGAATTCATCACAATCTCAACATACGCTTGCCATTCCTCCTCACTACTCACTGGAGCAATTATCTTCATGCGTGGCCCATTCGACGAACCCACATCAATCCTTCCTTCAAAATCCAACTTAACACCCTCCTCCTCCGTCCATCCCAAACGTTGTCTCACTCGAGATGCAACCATACACAAAGTTGGGGTCTCAACAAAAAGAAACACATCCTCTCTCATGCCAACAAAATCAACACTACCATCCTCAGTCCTCACAACTGAACCACCATGGTGCACTCTCACACATTTAGCCATCTACATCCATTTCATAAAAAAAAAGACATTTCCCAATTTAGCATTCTTCATATCAAAATAAACTAAACAAATAACCCTACTAATGTTTCTAGTGTACACCACATCCTATTCATATACCTAGACCTCCCTCCTATCATCCTAAAATCATCAAACAACCATCAACAAACCTTCATTTTCCACTAATTCAACCATACTACCCTATCTCATTAACATGCACACTAACAATTCATTGCTACCAATCAAATCAACTACAACCGGAGGTTCCAAACATCAACATATCAACCACATTACACGTGGAAAATGCAAATCTAACAACAAAACCTATCAAATTGACGAATTCCTACATCAAACCCTAGGGTTAGGGTTACCCGAAATTAGAGCCATAGAAGCAATTCCATTGGATGAAACTCATGGAAGTGGAGGAGGATACCTTGGGGAAGCAATTCCTCCAAAAAGTTTCGCCTCAAACCATGCCGAATCGATGGATTTCGAGGAGGGGATTGGATGGGAGAGAGAGAAGGGGCGCCGCCTCTGTTCTTCTCTTCGTGCGCGCGACTGGATGGGGAAAGGGAGAAGAGGGAGGAAAGAAAGAAAGGCCCGCGGGCCTTTTCTGTGCCCGGGGGTGGGCGCCAAAGGACGTGGCGCTCACGACTGCGCGCCAAATGCCCTGGCGCCTGTGACGTCCCGCCTCCTCGAGGCCGGGCCCGCACGCCTGGCAGCTCTCTAGGATCTCAAGACTGTCCCCACAGACCAACACACGTCTTTTCTGTGCACTTTGTCCTCACTCGTGCACACCCGGGAAGGACTTCCCGGTCGGTCACCCATCCCGAAATTGCTCCGGGCCAAGCACGCTTAACCCGGAGTTCTTTCGAGATGAGCTTCCGGAAAAGAAGTTGCAACTGTTGGTATGAGTATTCTTATCAATCCTATTAAGCCCTGGGCCAGGATGTTACATTCTCACCCCCTTAGGAGATCGACGTCCTCGTCGATCAACCCCAGGCCAGGAACTTCCTCTCTTGGCCACGTCCGTGCGTCCAGTGCCAGCGCATGTGCCATGCTGTGCGACCACTCTGGGCCCACACCAGCCATGCGCACCATGCCTGAGCAACTGCGCCCACACGCGCCCGTGAAACCGCGAGAGTCGGCTCTGATACCACTTGTGACGTCCCGCCTCCTCGAGGCCGGGCCCGCACGCCTGGCAGCTCTCTAGGATCTCAAGACTGTCCCCACAGACCAACACACGTCTTTTCTGTGCACTTTGTCTTCACTCGTGCACACCCGGGAAGGACTTCCCGGTCGGTCACCCGTCCCGAAATTGCTCCGGGCCAAGCACGCTTAACCCCGGAGTTCTTTCGAGATGAGCTTCCGGAAAAGAAGTTGCAACTGTTGGTATGAGTATTCTTATCAATCCTATTAAGCCCTGGGCCAGGATGTTACAGCGCCCACCCCCTGCCACCTCAGCTGAGCGGGCGCGTGCGAGCCAGCTGACGTGGCTCATGTGAGCGCCAATTGAGCCGACGCCTCCTAGTTGGACCTGGGCGCCAAATCTTACGGCGCTCAGGGAAGGGTCCATTTCTGGACATGTTTTTCCCAGGGGTTCATATGTGAAAAACTTTTACCAAAAGGGTCAAATTGTAAAAATTTCACCAGGTAGCTCCCCATGGCCCATGGGACTTGCACCGTCGTCATCGCCAATCCTATGCGTAGCCCGCCTTACAAAATCCTTTTGATAGAACGCTTTGAGATTTGTGCGAACGGATATCGAACGGTCCACGCACGCTGCTAGTTGAGAGGGAGAGCATAGATGGGCGAGACGTGACGCATTTTAAGTGGAGCGGGTGAGATTCGTGCGAACGGATATCGAACGGCCCACGCACGCTGCTGGTTGCAAACTTTAAACGTATTTTTCTCTTAAACCATAAGTCCGTTTTCGAATCCGTTTGAACCTACATGTTTGTTACAATTAATTCTACCAAATGAGATCTAATTTGAATATTTTTAAATTTTTTAAATTTTTAAATTTTTGTCAACATTTTAAATGTACTGTGTCAACATTTTTTTTGCACTGCGTCAACATTTTAGATGTACTATGTCAACATTTTTAGCGAAAATGTTGACTCAGTTGTTTGAAAATGTTGACATAAACTTACGAAAATGTTGAAACTAATGTTTGAAAATATTGACAGTTACTTGATAGGCTAAGTTGCTTTAAGTAGGCCGAATTTGGTGAGCTATTAGGCTGACCTACAACAAGTTGAATCCTGTAGGTCCCCGTCGTCATGGCAAAAACGGGTGCCTCGTCAGCAGTTTCAACAGCTAAACAGCGGGAAGGCGCTCAACACGACGAAACGATTTGCATCATTTGCTGAACCTAGCAGCTGGAACGGAACACAGATTCCAGTTCCGAGGGATCAACCAGTCAATTCCAGGGTCATACCAGCTGGATCTTAAGGTATACAATGAGAACAAGACGCGTTTTCGAAAGAAACAAAAATCGACAACAAGAGGACACTGATCTGAAATTATACGTTACACATGTTAGTAAAATATATATACAATATTTACTCGCTAATCTATGTGAGACATGAAGCAACTAGTACTATAAAATTGGGTAGAGCTGCCAGGGAGTTACTGCTACTGGACCTTAAGGCGAAAATAGGCATATATCGACCAGAGGACAATCAGGCACGAGAGAAGCGTGCACATCTGCACCTGCATTTTACACCTGTTGAGCAGCTTCCTGCATTTCTCGATCCACTCAGTCCAACTCGCTAACAGCCTATTGTAGGTTATCTCAGTCTCAGGTAAGTTAAACTTTAGGTCACCTGCCAAAGAACAAGACAAATAAATGATTCAGCGCCTTGAGCCTTGACACAACTAACTGAAGCTTTAGTAAGTGGATCTCTTATTATTTTCAGCACTGTGATTGTAATAACTGAAAATGCTTGATGACCAACTCGAAACAACCGTGCATTTTATTTATATGCAGGCAAGGAAATATCTCTGGAGTATTCAGCGGCACAGGGTGTAACATGGAACGCAAGCAGTCGAGGCCATAGCTTCAAGCAGTGACAAACCTACTCCAAACAACTGCTGAATAAAAGATAAATAAATAAAAAGACATTACAATACTCACAGATAAATATGAGGCCCAAAAGCAATACAGAGTTGTAGAGCCAGTTGAATCCAGCCCAACCCCAACCTACGCCCTTAACATTCACGCCACCATAAACAGCAAAAATTGTTACCACCTGAAATGAAGAGCATTCAGTAACCCATGCATGTAACAAGCTTACGCTTTTTAATTGACATGATATATTTACTGTGCTCAAATATATTCAGTGACTTAATATATAAAAAGTACTAAAACATGTACAAGACCGCATGTTCAATTTGTACAATGTTCTAACAACTTTTGCCACTGATTGTAACAGTATACTGCTATGAATGAGCCAAGTTCAAAATTTGGCTCTTATTGTAATAGTGTACTGCTTACCATTAATTAGTACTGGGGGCACAAATAGCAAGTGCATTGCAAGATCATGTTACTTGAGCATTGGCAGATGGTTTATTCATAGAATGAAAAATAAAACGCAGAAGAAAACTACAGTACTACATTTAGGTAGAAACAGAGCAGGGAATCAGCTCACCAGTTGACATATAATAAAAGAAGTTGTGACAAAAGGCCCAGGACAAGTTAAGTGGCTGTCATTAGTGTCATATGAATGGGCAAAAAGTCCGATTGCATGGCTAATGATGCTCATTTGAAGCAATAAGGCAGATGTAATCTCCTCATCATGGCTGGTCAGCGATCTTTCCTTGAATACGTGCTGCCAATACTATTGATTAGATGTTAAATCAGAATATCAGAAGTAAAAAATAAGTACAGCAAGTTCTTTACAAAATAAGTCCTCATTGCGACTATGAGAAATATGACTGTAGTCAGGGCTATATAGCATCCAAAAGCAGCTCCATTTGCAATAATCCTTTTTGCTTTCCAGCTATATGCTGACTTAGGCAATTTGACTCTATCAAATAACATTGCAGTCGATGTGCCTGGGAATCAAAACGGTCAGATAAAACCATGAAAAAATAATAAACTATTATATTTTGTACAGTGTTATTACAACAGGATTATGACACAAACTCACAGTAGTTACAAGCAGCAATCAAGAGTGTCAGGAAACAGGATAAATCGATCCTCCATAGAAGTAATATAAGGCGAACGGAACTTCAACAGATAAAATAATTATTAGCACCGTAGGTTTACAATTATCTGGGAATGAAAAAATAATATTTTTTCGAAAGTATGAAAAAAATAAATTCAATCACAATTATATACTTATACTCACAGCATGGATAGTTGATGAAACAACATAAACCTGCAATTGAACCGCAGATTATTCAGATGCACAACCAAGAAATCATCAGAAGACAGAGGCATTGTGAATGGAGAAACACAACTTACCATGCACCCCTTCATGATCTCACAAATTTCTCTACTAATTTGAACAGCGGATGAAACAGACAGTAAGGCATGCTCAGTCAAAACGAGATCAGACTCACTTTTGGTGCTATCAGTGGCATCAGCAACTGAAATTCCAATATTGCTTTGACGGATAGAGTCACCATCCAAAAATTCATATCCAAAAACCATCAGTTCTAAGACTTGATATAACATGAGGGTTGTATTCTACAATAATAAATAAAAAAAGTAACTCAGTATAAGTAGATAATTCACAAAATGAAATGCCTGACTTTATGAGATAAAAGCAGCAATAATCGACAAATGTCAAAATTCTTGAGGCAAAAAGTAGACCTGCGAACAGACCAGAAATCCCACTGATATTCAAGAAAAGCTCACTTTTGTTGCGTAACAAACCCCGCATAGAATTGGCAGGTAACACATTCAAGCCCAGGTTTCCAAGTCTTCCACATACATGTTTTGTAAATGCCATTGGACTTTCTGAAGATACAAAACACTTGTGAACATAATTATATAAAAGCAGATGTACAACATGAATATAAGACAGAAACAGGGGAGATGTCTGAGGTCACCTGTCAATACTATTACACTCATACCCATATTTCTGAGATTATCAACAGTTTTTGCACTATCACTTCTGAGTTCATCTATGAAAGGTAGAAGACCAATGATTTTGAAATGAGAGTTTACTATATGCCCAACAGCAATGGTTTTATACCCATCATGACCAAGCTTCTCAATACGCGTGAGAATATGCTCTTTGACTTCTTCGCTAGAACTGCATACACGCAGAATCTGTGCCAAGAAAAGAAAATAGTTGAAATATCTATGTAAGTAATTTTCTCTCACAACCTAGACCTAATTACGCTCAAAGCTTAGCAACCTTAGGACCTAAGCATGCATATGAACTCGTTCAAACTTCTGTCCCCGCATTCTGTGCCATAATTTGGACCAGCGGGTATTATATGGCAGTGTGAGGCCGGTTAAATGGTGACGTGGTGTTAAAAGTGGTGTTGCTTTGGCGCAGAATGATTGCTTACCGGAGCAGGGTCACCTTTGAGTACAGAACACTTGGAGCCAGTTTCATCGATGTAAGTTGTCATGTGCATCAACATCATCGCAACAAAGAAGGGGGAATTCTGCTCTATGACTTTGATGCCGACTCTTACCTACATCAGTGAATTGTTAATGCTTCTTGAAAGGAATAAGAAGGGAAAACATATGTGAATTGATCATCCCTGATAAAGGGTACCTGCTCTGGATCATTCATAAGGTCAAGAATGGCTGCATCAGATGGTTCTTTGAAGGGATCATTGTGATCTTTCGAAGCCCGCGCTGCCAACAGAATAGCATGATCTTTATCAATACCTTCTGCATACACTTCAAACTTATCCTTGTCAAAACAGGGTTTGTTGCATGTCAAAGTCCCAATCATGTTGAAAAGTATGGCATCCATGCTAGCCAAATCTTCAAGTGCATAAGTTCCCCGACTGGCAATCCCCAGTTTAGAAAGCCTCTGTAATCCCACTGCCAATATCAGGTGAAGCACAGCAGGCATGGCCATTGGTATTACACCAAATAGTGGCATGAAGTGCCACCATGCAGAATGCCCACATTTTGCATGAAAAAGAATTTGACGATGGCCTCAGCAATTATGCCAACAAGTACCAAGCAAAAGCATAAGGAACGAGCAGCCATCACACCCTTCCTAAGCTGCCCAGGCCTAGCGAAACGTTTTGGATAAAGCCTCAGAGTGCTCCTGGGGATGCCATTGCCTGTCGCAGTGACAACAGCAGTTCCTTCACCACAGGACACAGCCCATCCATAGTATATCTGAGAGCCCTTCACAGAATCAACACACCTTCCATCACGGATGGTTTTGGTGTTGATCATTGCCAGGTTCAGGACACGAGCATTGGCTGGCACAATGTCACCACAGTTGAGATGTATGATATCCCCAGGAACAAGATTGGCCGCATCCTCATCTTTCCATATCCCATCCCTCAGAACCTTCGCCCTTGGTGCGAAAGCTTTTGCTACCAGAGGTGCCTCAGCGCGATTGGCAACACACTTAGCAACATAGCATACACTCAGACTTCCCCCAAGTAAGAAAATGATAGCGACCAGTTCATAGGGTGGCTGACTAGTTGAGTTAATGGCAAGGGAAACAGTTGCAGCCACCAGTGCTGTCCATGACAAGAAATTGATAAGCATGAGACACAACATGCGCTTGGACCATGGGAAGATAAGCTGCTCCCATGATTCCCACCCAATTGAGTACTTAATGTACTCAGTGAAGGAATGATCCCACCCCCAGAGCAGAAGGATGCACTTGAGCGTGGCACGAAGCTTTCCAACCACCTGCAGCACCGTGTTGGAGGCCATGAACATCAAACAGCAGCACATGTAGGCAGTAGTAATAAGGTTGCAAATATTCAATGTTCTCAAAACATGATTCAATACACACAATGCAAAAATTCAACCTTCTCTAAACATGATTCAATACACACAACCGAAAACGCTAATGTTTCATAGCTTGCAGGACAGCAGGAGACCACTTGATTGTAGCATAAGACAATGCCAATTGAATTCAAAAGACAGTGAAAATACTCGGCAGCTGTACTACTGCGCAGGCCGCGACAGTAAGCTCGAGCTTGACCCACCACAGTCCTTTACCACGAAATTAGGCAGCTATTAACCCCTAGTTAGCACAATAAGGTAACACATCCCAGTCGGTCTTCCTCCGCCGGCCTTCTACCCTACTGATAGCCGTAATCTCCTCCAGGCTACAGCCTGCCCCGCCGCCCTAGTCCCCTCGTGCCCTACCACAGTTGGCAGCCGGCCACCCCTAACACAGTCCTGCGTCTCTCCACCGCCCTGAACCCCACCCGCCGGCCGCCGTCGGACCTCCCTAAACCCCTTCCCCCCGCCGCCGGTCGTCATATGGCATAGAAACAAGATTACAGGAACCGAACCTGGGGTTGGTGGTCGACAATGTTAGAACCGTACACGAGGCGGCGCGCCGCCTCCTCCTCCGTCAGCCCGGTCGCTTCGCTAGTACCGAGACGGCGCACACTTCCTCCTCCGCCAGTTTATCCTGCAATGGGGTTGTCAGCAAACTTCGTCGTCTAAGAACAAATTAATTAAGCTGCGTCAAGCAGAACATGTACCAAATCAGCCATGGCTATCCTCGCTCGCAGTTCATAGGGCGTCTTGGCTCGAGGGTTTCTCTGCACAAAGTGCTCCTTGGGTTTATGATCTTTCGCGGACGATGACCGCGTGGTCACGCCCTTTTCTAAATTCTATAATACTATATAATTTGGTTTTCGCTGCCCCGAAAAATCATGATGTTTTGCAAACTTTACACTGTAGCTATATCAACCATCTTTAATTTTTAGAGATTTCAAACACCTTTGACTATATAATACTAACTCCGTTTTGTTAATTATTGTCTTTTGACAATAGAAATGAACTAAAGTGGAATACGCCGCTGTGTTCAGTGGAATGTCCCCGTTTAAAGCTAGCTAATGTCACGATGAATACGGATTGCAATTTACAAAACTATCTAGGTTGGAAACCACCTCTTCAGTGGAATTTTGAATCTTTTTTGGAAAAAAACTCACAGATATGAATGTGGTGGTGAGACATATGCACACGAAATTTCAAGTGCATTCTCAATTTTATTTGCAATATGGTACAAAAAAAAGTTTTCAAGAGGTTGGACATCTTTCTTGTTTTCCTCTAATGCTCTTGTGAATAAAAGCATTCCATATGTTTTGAAGGATTTGGTAGAATTCAATTTGTGTTTCTAAGACTGTCCGCACTCGTCGTACTCTAAATTCATCCTCTAAAAGAAATATTTCGTCCTAGTCAGCAAGATTATCTCCTCTATATCCAGTTTTCCCGCACCCGTTCATACTCTATATCCATTCTCTATATCAACTACCCAATATTTTATTCAACCATCTCCAACTACCATCAGTGGGGCTCACTTGTAATTTTATCTAAATATATCCATGTGAGATCTTGTTTTGAAGGATTTATTGAAACGAATTTAATGGTGTAATCGGAATTTGATTTGGGTTTTTGGTTTGTGAGTTATAACATTTTTTAGTTCGTTGAACCAGTGGGGCCCGCCACTTTTCTCTCTCTCTCTCACGCATGCAGCAGATAGCGGACGGCCGTACTTGCGCTAGGAATGGCGTATGCAGGGTGCTCCTGGACTTTAGCGTATGGGCTAGCGCACCCCGCTGCGGTGAATTTTCCGCTACCGCGGTCCTGCAGGAGGTGCATAGCGCACCCAGTGCGGACAGTCTAAGTCTCCTAGGAAACCTTAGGGATTTAGTACTTCAAAAATATTCATCGTCATTTAGGAACCAAAGACCACGAATAACCCTTCGGTTGTACACAGGAAAAGATAACACAACATATATTTTTTAATATAAGGTTACATCTCATGGGAAGAATTCTTAAAAAGAAAAGAAAAAGAAAGAGCCATTCCCTACGAATTTCATTTAAATTAGACATCGGGCCGTTGGACTTGGCGGCATCCCCTCGCCCAATGACACAAAAAAGAGCAAAATCATACAACACGCACCAAAGGAAGAACCTAAGCCATCTTCCCCCAATGTAGCTTTCAACAGCTGAACAAGGGAAAGCATTCAACTCAAAATACAAAACATGTGCTGAATCTATAATCCCCAATGTATAAATATCACATTTTGCTTGCCGATTGTAGAGTTAGCCCAATAACGGAGTGGAGAGTATGAATTAGCCTTATCAGTTGCTGGCAGCCAGACATTCATAATCCTCGGTAACGCTGGCCATAGATAATAGATGGTCAGCACAATGGCTCTGCGTTCATCAGCATAAAATTCCTCTGCTCCCAGTACAGCGGTGGAGATAATATGCACAAACTTAACATGTCTACTCCACGCTACTGCAGCCGGTTTGTATTAAGCAAGAAAACCCATGCCTTGCGGTGACGTTCGTGGTGATGAATATCTCTGTACAATGATCAATACTTCATGTCAGCATCCAAGACCTTTCAGTATATTACTCAACTCACTGATGACATCAGTGATACTTGCATAAGATCCAGGGAGATTTATAGCATGGTACTCTAAAGCCTTCCAGTGTGAGATCAATGCAAAATGAGGGCGCCGATACATGCTGCTGATGATCTCGAGAACTTTTGTATCGGGAGTAGCTGAAACTAAGTGTGTTAGACCAGCCCCGTGAGCCCCTATCACCACTGAAGCTTCCAGGATAGCACGTAGTTGCTCCTTCATAGTCATGTGGGCAAAAAGACCGTTGACGACGTATATTTTACATTTCTGACCTTTTGCCCACTTGTCAATTGCATCATACACCTCTGGTTCATTGCTTAGTCTAGATTCAACCTTCCCACTGTGGCGTGGGTGTGCTAAATAGTCTTCTCGTCGAACAAAGAGAACATTGAGCCCATTTAATCTTTTGGATGACATGATATCATCCTGTGGAAGATCAAATGAAGCTACAATCATCTCTCCAAATTCAGATAATCGTGCTGTTTTCTCGTAGTCTGGTTTTTCTCTGAGGGACTGAGCAGAGGCACCTTCACAGCTGAAGCTCTCACTGAGCCCCTTAAATAGAGCAGTCTCATAGCCCAACGGTGAAAGAATTGCATGACGGAAACAAACAGGACCAGAGAAGTTCTTAGCATATGTCACGCCTGAAAAAAGTGCTTCCCATGTTTGCTCCAATTGTGCCTGTGGATGTCACCAGGTCAAATGTATCATGCGAAAAGAATATACAGAAAGGGAAAACGAAGATAAATCAATGTGCAACCAAATGAGTTATCTTGCTAACTATCAGATAAACTGCGCTATGAATCAAAAAGAAAATATGCCAGTACAAAGCAGCTTATATCAGCACGCAGCTGGTTCATCAAACAATACTACCATGTTGGTGGAGCGAGCTCACAACATGAAAATTTTATCCTTATCTTGCAATGAAACATTGGTGGACAGCAATTGAACATAATCACCATTACACATCATATTCGTCCCTGCCATGTGTAATCTAGTAAAGAGTTGCAAGCTGCACAGACACACTCCAATTTTCAAAAGCGTGACAGGTATTTCAAATGATTGATGAGGATGTATGCGAGAATATAGTTCACTTCAGTTAACTAATCGTGGCATAACATAATTGTAAAAGTCAAATTCTACATCAAGTTTCATTTTAACATATTATTTCAATTTGACTCCGTGAAGGAAAACTACCCACAATGATTCTGACATAGTCCTGAAGTTTACTTTATTATATAATCCCTTCACTCTTTTAACTGCTTTTGTTGCTTAGCTCAAATTAAGGGCGTTATTAAGTATAGAGGGGGTACCATACAAAGTTATGCATGCTAAATCTGTAAGGAAGAAGTTGTGGAAGCACGGACATTTATGACTGGGCAAAAAAAATCTTTGGATGAGGCACTGGGACAGAGGTGCGTGGGTCCCAGCTTCTCAGAGCTTTGCAGCAGGGCACTAGTCTCCATATTTATATAACACAAGAATAGGCAGATCGGGGTAGGATCCAGGAATTCTGAGTACAATGGATCTCGTAGCGTGAGCAGCAGACATGGTATCCAATTACTATGCTGAATTATCAATGCGGTAACCAAATGACCGATAAAATAACTATGGTTAACGTTGTGGGCTACAACACATGCAAAACATATAGTACAATGCACATTAATTTATAGTACATTACATACCTTGCAATGCCCATCCACGAAAACAACATTAGGACGGTTCGGTAAATCCGTGACTCTGGAACTAACATATGCACTGTACCAGTCTGTAATAGTGTGGAAAAGGTTTGCGTACTCAAAACGAGTGACCAAAAGTGTCGGTTCTTCAACCCACTGCATAACAAGTAGTACCATAAGGCAGTTAGAAAGGAACTACTGAAAGTTAGAACAGGATAAGGAATGAATGCATGAAGGTCTGAAGCTAAAATAAATCATGTTATATAGTGATCAATATAAGGCATGAAGCTAAAGGTCTGCTTGTACAGGAGTCTCATGCTCCTTTGTCAGGAAAAAAAAAATTCATCCAATAAAAGCCTATGAGCCTACATTTTCTAGTCCCAAAGGAATCACCTAGCACACCCATTTTGTTCAACAATACAGTGATGTATCCAGAAATCCATCCATTCAGACAAACCTACAAGACAGTCTACTGTACCTGCATGACATAATTGCAATTAGCTCATATTCAACCTAGCAAAATTGGAGCAAAAAGGATAGGACATGCTTCATTGCTCACTTCTCACTTACTAAGAGAAGGACATTAACATGGACATTCATATCCAAGGCCTTAGTTATAATGACAAGTTCCTTTTCAGCTGACAGTGTTATACATGTATGTTAACTTGAGTAAGGATGCAGAGTTTTTCAAAAAATAGATGAGCACAAAACCAAAGATATCCCCTGCTGCTCCTCTCAATTTGCTCTTTTTTAGAAACTTCTAAATTTAACAGAAAGGTAGCTCAGTAGCTGTATGAGCACTGAATCGAAAAGATTTCCATTAAACCCTCAACAAACTAGGGTGACTCTTAACTGCTCATTATTTGGAGATCCATGTTCTTCAACAGTTCACTGCTCAATCCTCATCAATCACCAAATTAACTTATAACTAGTAACAAGGCAAAAAGTACCTGGGAGCAGTGTAGCTCACGGGGCGGCACGACGCGCGCCGACTCGAGCAGCGCCCTCATCGTGTGCACCCCGATCCCGTTGGTGGGCACGTAGGAGTCGAGGAATCCTGCCTCCAGCAAGGGCCCTGCCCTCCCCGCCGCCGGCCCCTCCACCTGCAGCGCGCCGGGCTCGTATTTGGGCAGCTCCTCCTCCTCCGCGCGGCCCATCACCTGCTCGAGCGGCTCCCCACCGCGCGACATCGCGATGAGCGCCGGGTCGAGGCGTACCCGCGCGCCCTCGCAGATCGAGCTTCGCAGCGTCTCGCTGTGGTGGCACCGGAACCACCCGCCGCCGCTGCCGCCACGCTCTGCTGGTAGGACGTCCACGCGGCGGGAGAAGCCGTTGCCGAAGTAGGCCTCGCAGGAGTGCGGCGGCGGCGCGGGGCCGCTGGTCCAAGGGCGGAAGGAGGGGAGGCGGGGCCACGGCTTCTGGGAGGACGGCGCCCGGGCCTCGTCGTGGACTTTGGCTCGCAGGTTGGGCTCGGTCGACGGGTGGTGGGATTGGATGAGAAGGTAGAGCGCGAAGGAGACGGCGTGGACGGCGAAGACGAGGAGGAGGACCCGCGGGATTATTCGGCGGAGCCAGCTGCTGTGGTTGTGGCCGTGAGAACGGCCGGCCATCGTCGCCGGCGAGGACTCGCCCCTGTCGGGGTCGCGCAGATCGAGGGAGCGGCCCGGTGGGATCGGAGTTCACAGGCCGGCGCGGGGACATGTGGGTCTGGTTGGTGGGTGGGAGATCGAACGGTTGACATGTGGGGTTGGTGTGCTATCAACGGCTGCGATGTGCAGTTTACTCAGTCTGGCGGTCTCTCCCTCTCGTCCTCTCTGTTCCCCTCGCAAAGCGAGAGTGTCCTGCCGATCTCCGCGAGGCGGCCGCCGCCGGAATCATCACGTAGGTGGTATCGCCGGTGGTTGGTCCTTGCCGATCGAAGAGGCGCAGCCATTGCTCGCAACCGGCGAGCTTTGCAGGCAGCAGTTGCAGCGCGGCATACCTGGCCAATGTGCGAGTCAGGCCACGGTGGCCGCGCATTGTTCATTCAACTGTGAGTAATCCCGACGCCGTGTTCCTCTGGCTGTGTACCCATCATACTATGTGGTAAGTTTCGATCCGGCTGCTCCAAAGTTGTTTTTTACCGGCGGCGGCAACTGCATGTTTTGAAAAAAAAAACGAATGATCAAATGTAACTTAAAAAATCAATGACGAAAACAATTTAAAAATGAAGAGTAATATTATAGATGATATGCTGATGCATAATAGGTACTTCACAACAGCTTTGCACCTTCCCTATGCACACTTTTCTTTTTATATAGAACTTGGATATTGACACTTGACAGGCTCGCATTTTCCAAAAAGAAAAAGACTGTTTTGTGGAACTGTAGATAGTTTATCAAAGAGGTTACTTGTTATGGATCAAGATTGACACAGATGAAAGATGATGTTATATTGCAGAGCACAGCTGAAACTATATGTTTGCATTCACATAAATTCACTTATTTGATTCGCGATATTCGTAGTGGCTCTTATCTCGAGGAACTGAAATCTAGATCATTTTGCAACTAAACATTTCTGAATGGTTTCATTTACGACTTGTGAGATGGGCAACTTTAGCAGTCAAGGTACTATTACTGTACATTATAGTGAATTTTTCAATCAAGCTGCTAGATATCAGTTACAACTACTTGTCAGTTAAGACGTCTAAGTTGGCCATCAATAATTTGACAAAGTCAGGCTGACAGCATTCTTGGACACCTTTTTTCCGAGACAAAATTGGACATGTGTTTCAATTCAAGTTTGACTCCATACAGAATCACTACATACAATTCCCTATGCTTGTACAATTGATGTATTACTCTGAATATCCTCAACAAGGGTGCATACATATACCACAATTAAACTTACTGTACAATCTCAATATCCTACCAGGACTAAGAATGAACGGTTCGAAACTTGCATTCATGCCTCTATGATCCACTACTGAAGCCAAAAATCTTCGATCCTGCATGATCACATTATCAAGGAAATTTTTATCAGAAGAAGCAGCGTAAAAATACTGAAGTTATTGACTGACTTGTTCTAAATTCTGATTTGTGCAGTTTTTACCTAAACTTGGTAGCAAGACCGTCAGAGCTGCGATTGCGACAACCTTCAGCGGCAGTCCAGTGACCACGAGATCCTTGATGGTAATGTAGCCAGTACTGAACCCAACGACGTTGGACGGTGATCCAGTGGGCAGCAAGTACGACAGCTGAGCCCCAATTGCGCCGGAAACCATGAGCAACGCCGGCTGCACGTCGATAGACTTGGCCAGTTCGGCAAACAGAGGCAGCACCAGCGTCGTGGTCGAGTCGTCAGAGGTGAACTCCGTGATGATCCCACTGACAATGCAGGCCACAGGGACGATCACCACCGTTGGTGCCCCCTTGAGGAATATGAGCCCGTCGGAGAGGATGTCTGTCAGGCCGCTTGATTTGAAGCCATCAGCAATGGCGAAGCCTGCGCCGAGGAGGAGGATGATGTCCCACTGGATCTTCTTGCACTTGTTCCAGTCCATCAGTTTCTCGCCCTCGTTCTTCCGGCTTGGGATTACGAAGAGCAGCGTGGCCATCATGATCTGAGTATATTGCAAGCGAACTGTGAGGCTGGGTGATGCGTAGCTGGATAACTTTGGTATGGTTGCGCCCTTACAGTGACTGTTCCGTCTCCAACTTTGTTGTGGAAGAGAGCCCCCCACCCGGGTATGTCATCTGTAAGGTTCCCGGTCATCCATAGCAAAATCAGACCCTGCAAAATTTCACCATTTCACTGCGTTACTAACTCGCATGTCACAAATGTGATCAACTGGGAAGAACATGAATCATATGTTACCCCAAAGACAGCCAAGACCATCTTCTCTGCAAATGCCATTGGACCTGTTGGTAGAAACCTCATGAGAAACAATTTCTGAATGGTTGCTTGTACTCTGACTCTAGGAGTTTAATTAAACGTGGACCAATCAGAGCTGTCCAAATGTTCAGACCTTGCAGCAAGTTGACCAAATCTCTGTGGCATTGTTTGCAGAGTGGAAAAAAGTGGATTTTATTTTCGAGGACGTAAAAACAAAGTGGACAATGACATAATATTGAACTAGCAAATAGCCAGAAAATAGAAAGAAGACACTTTACTGCCCAGTAGCAAGAAAAAGTAGTTACCTAACAAGCTGAGTTCTCTTCTCAGATGGCTTCTGTCCAGGTAAGCAGAGAGTGCCTTTCCGGTGTTCCTGGAGCAGTACATGAGGCAGAGAGTGACCCAGAGCGCCAAGAAGATGACCAGCGCCAAGGGGAGCGCGAAGGACATCCACGAGCTGAAGGTGATGGGCTGCTGCTCCGGGAAGTAGGACGACCACATCCCGACGAGGATGATGTTCACGCCGGTGCCCGTCAGCGTCGCCATGCCGCCGATCGCCGACGCGTACACGACGCCGAGCACCACCGCCTTGGAGAACCGCCGCACCTCGCGGCAGCCGGCGTCGTCCCCCTGCGGGAGCCTCTGCAGGATGCCCGTCGCCACCGGCATCATCATCACCGTGCACGCCGTGTTGTGGATCCACATGCTGACGAACATGGTCGTGCCGGTGATGCCCAGCAGCAGCAGCGGCGGCCGCACCGGGTCGCCGCAGAACAGCGACGTGATCTGCGAGCGGAAAAAAAACCAAGCATTTTCAGAGTGACAAGTGTCGTGGATGGAGAAGCTGTGAAGGGGGAGGAGGAGGCGTACGTTGAGAGAGAGGCGGCGGTGGATTTGGTAGTGCTCGATGGCGAGCGCGAGGATGAAGCTGCCGAGGACGAGCGAGATGACGTCGCCCATGTACGCCTTGGCGACGGCGTCGGCGGAGGCGACGCCGAAGAGCGGGAAGAGGAAGAGCGGCGCCATGGACGCGACGGCGAGCGGCACGGCGCCGGTGACCCACCAGAGGAACACCCACGCGAGCACGCCGAGCATGTTGCGCGCCTCGCGGTGCCCGCCGCCGAGGTCCACGAACGCGCACACGGCCGCGCACGCCGCCGGCCCGGACGCCACGGCGGCGTACCGGTGCGCTAGCAGCGCGCGCGCCCACGACGGCGCCGCCGGCCGCCGACGCTCCTCCTGATCCTTCGCGGCGGGCAGCAGCAGCGGCGCCTCAACGTCTTGCAACGAGCTCCCGCCGAGGCCGCCGTGCTTTTCCATTTGCCACGGCACGGCGACCAACGGGGTGGATCGTTCTTTCGATCAAAGCTCGCTGCGTGGCGGCTGCGTCTAGCTCGTCTTGGCAGTTGGCTGACTTTATAGCCGCGCGAAGCTTTAAAATGGAGGGAGTGTTTACCGCTTGAAACAAACGAGAAATTCGTTGTTCAGCTCCGCTTGCCAGGTAGGATAATCTCGCCCTCTTCTTCTGCTGCTGCCGCGCCCATGCGGCCATGTGGAGCGCCCGACGGCCAGGAAATCCGGGGCCGGTGGGTTGTCGCCGCGTGGCGCGTTGGCCCCACCTGTCTACCTCTGGTCCCCGCGCGCCACGCCAGATGTTTTAGCTCCGTCCACTGAATTCTCGCTACTAGATCTGTTCGTTTGACAGTACCATTTCGCAGTAGGATAATGGGCAAAGATGCCTCAAAGTGATTCCTTTGCCGCAACCGTACATGCATTTTTTTATCTGTATTATTGCCTATCCCCTCGTGCATATATCCGAACTTGTTCAGACAGTACTTACAAAATTGCTCCAAAAACTTTTTCAGCAACAAGCAAGCAGCAGCAGCACGAGGCTGAATGAATCAGTGAACTCACTGCAACTTGTTATGCTGTTTATTTTAGGACTCACACTGGTCCAACCACTACCGGATTCTCCTTTTTTGCCGAGTGCCTGGGGCACACGGCAAAAGCCCAAATACACTCGAAATATCAAGACGATGCCACGAGCTCAAGACAACTGAAACATGTGACTAATTAACGATGCTGTCGTCGATCGACAGCTCGATCGAGCGTGTGTTGGTTGCGCTTCGCCGGAGGTTGCTGTTCCGCCTTGGACTCGAGCTGTGCCCATTCTATAGACAACACGACATGACACGTGTGTGGCAGCTCCAGCTCGAATGAGCCTAGGGCTCAGTGGTCACAGCTAATTAACCTACAATTGTTAAGAATTTTCCGCGACCACAAAAAACGAGCAGCTAACTAACACCTACGAGCGTGTTTGGTAAGTCGCCGTAGGTTGCACTTCCGCCTTGGACTCGAGCGGTGCCCACGCTAATCGACACGACACATGTGTGGCCGCTCCAGCTCGAGCGTACGTGGGGCTGAGTGGTCGTTACACCATACACGCAAATTAGTTTACACATCTAATCTAACTAAGCTGCAAGTGTTTAAGAATCTTCCGCGACCACGACAAATCGAGCGGCGTATTAAAAGATCTTTAAGGCAAGATTCGCGCGTGCTCCAGCCTACTACTACAGTTATGCAGAGGAAGCATACTTCCTCCTTCCCAAAAAGGATGTCGCTCTGGCAACCCACTGGACAGAGGAAGGCTTTGAGAAAATTACCAAAATGCCCTTAACAACTGATTGTACTCCTGCCGCGTGGCTTCTGTACTCATTGAGAAGACAAATGCATTTGTTTATTCGGTACAACAATGGAAGCCGCAGCTTTTGGCGGGCAATACAAAACCAAACATGGCGCCACTTTTGGCCAATACACTAAACAACCAGCAACATACACGTGTCACAAAAAATGACCACAACCGCCAAAACAATTCAACATTCCACCGGCCTTTGAAAGCAAGCTCACGCCAATAAAACACCAGTCTGTTCCTTTCAACAACACTCAGGCATACACATCACACATGGCCATAGATCTGAATGAGCCACCACTGGAGGGAGATCAAGATGGCCTACTACAGCATGAGCTTCTGGCCATAGATCTGAATGAAGCACCTGTGGATGAGCAAGATGGAGTTCCTCCTGTCCATGAGCTGCATGAGTGTGATGAAGTCAACCTGCATGAAGGGGGGAAAAACAATAGGTGCTACCCTTTTGATCTAAACATTACACTTGGAGATGATGACGAAAGTCTGCAGCCAGGTATGTTTTTCAATGAAATGCTCCTAGTTTTCTTCCTCCCTTCTCTAGTTGTCTAATATATCATGAAATGCCCTTGCAACCAGTTTTGTGTTCATATCATAAGGAGACTTTGCTTTATCATGAAACACGACATCAGAACAAAATTTGTTAAGATTACTTTGTTTTGTTTCCTTCCTTAGGCTACTGCACTAGCTGGAAATATGGGAAATCAACAAGAGTATCATGTGGACACGTGTTTGTTTTATTTGTTCCTTAGGCCTAGTTTCAACAAAATGGATGCCATTTGTTCTTTCAATGATAGGTTATCAATGTGGATTGACAGGAAATAAAATGGTAACTCAGAACATGTGTTTGTTTTATTTACAGGATAACATGTGGACACGTGTTTTATTTATTGATTCAACCTATTTCATTTCATTTATTTACTGATTCAACTATACACACATGACTTTGTTCAGATGAGGAGAATGCAATGGAGGAGGATGTACGTACTGAGATGAATGCCATGGAAGAGTACCTGGCTGACTATGGTGTGTATGCTGATGCTGTGGACGTTGCTTTCGACCAAGAGGAGCTGTCAGACTCGGATGACGAAGAAGAGGTTCCTGAAAATGCAAATGGACGAAGAACACACAAAGAGCAATCAAACAGAGAAAAGCAAGACATGTATGAAGCATTGCTTGCGATAAGTAACAATGGGATATTGAACAATGACAGCACAAGGATAGTTGCTAACCAGTTCAATGTAAGCCAGCGTACAGTCCAACGCCTTTGGGACCGAGCCCAACAGTGTATTAGGCAAGGTTTACCGGTTGATGTATCATCAAAGAAGCCCAAACACTGTGGCAGAAAAAAGATGCAAATTGATCTATCAAGAATTGCTAGAATTCCCTTGAGCGAGAGGACTAGTATAGAGAAGCTAGCTAAAAAACTAGGGGTGTCAAAAAGCTCGCTGCATAGATGGTTCAAAAGTGGCCTTATAAGAAGGCATTCTAACTCGCTTAAACCATGCCTGAACGAAGCAAATAAGAAAGAAAGGTTGAGATGGTGTATTTCTATGCTTGATCAGAGTACTTTGCCACATGATCCTAAGTTCATTGAAATGGATAACATTATCCACATAGATGAGAAGTGGTTCGGCGCCACAAAGAAAAGAAAGAAGTTTTATTTGCTAGCAGATGAGGAGGACCCGCATAGAACTGTACGAAATATAAATTCAATTGACAAAGTCATGGTGCTGGCAGCAGTTGCAAAACCTATGAAAGATGCAAGAGGTAATCAAATTTTTGATGGGAAGATAGGCGTGTGGCCTTTCGTGAGGAAGGTACCACACCTATCCTATGATCCAATACATATTTTCTATCATTATGCAATATTTTAGTTTCTTATTCCTTTGTTTAATTGAACCCTGCTGTTGTGTGTCCTAGGAGCCAGCAAAAAGACGCAGTCGTAATAGAGAGAGAGGAACACTAGTGACCAAGTCTATCAACGTTGATAGAAATATAATGCGATCATATTTGATTTCTAAAGTGCTGCCAGCTATCAGAGCAAAATGGCCCAGAGAACATGCACACAGGACTATATGGATTCAGCAGGATAATGCAAGAACACATGTACCTGTGGACGATCCGGACTTTGCTCGTGCTGCAGCAGAAACCGGACTTGATATCCGCCTCATTAATCAGCCGGCAAACTCACCGGACTTGAATTGCCTTGACTTAGGCTTCTTTGCTTCACTCCAATCGCTGACAAGCGATACGGATTCTAGGAATATGGATGAGCTAATCAGTAATGTTATCCAGAAATTTAATAGTTATGATCCAGCACTTCTAAATAGAGTATATCTGACCCTACAAGGATGCATGATTGAGGTCATGAAATCTGGTGGAGGAAACAAATATCCCATCCCTCACATGAACAAGGAAAGGCTGGAGCAGCTAGGCATTCTACCAGATAGGCTCAGTTGTGATCGCGAGTTATATGTGACTGCAGTTCAGTCTTTGGCCACATAATTCGGGGCTAAATCAGTGCAAGCTTTTGTACGTAGTTGACCAGACAGAGGAAGCTTTTGCAAGTAAGTTAACAAGTCCAAGCTTTTGTAACTAGTTGACCGGACAGAGGAAGCTTTTGTAAGTAGCTACAAATCAATGCATGATTTTGTAAGTAGCTAAATCAGTGCAAGCTTTGTAAGTAGGTAAATCAGTGCAAGCTTTGTACAAATCAATAGCTCTAGCGTTTACAAAACATCCAAGGCTTTTACACATAAAAATATGTGAGGCACTCTTTACATGCATGTCAGCACATACTACTGGTTGGTCTATAGATTTGCTGTCAGCAACCATACGTAGTATCAAGCACCAACTATTTGACCAAGCTCTGCTAAATCCTAATTCATATTTTAACTTCAGCCAATAGAAGAGATTAAAACTTCGTTCATAAAGGAAACAAAAAAAAACAAATGGAAAATTACCTCCATTTGCCGCAGGCGGTCTATCAAAATAGAATGCTGCTGCTGCTGAGACTTTATCTGGTTGTGCAGCTCCAGCAGCTCACTCACCATAATAGTCTCGCAATCCTTGACCACTGTTTCATTGAGCCCCTCCTGCAGGAGCCGAGCCCTCAGCTTCTCAGTGGAAACCACAATGTCGGCCGTCGGACCAAAGTCAGCAATGCATCGATCCATGCATTCCTGTCCTCTTCAGTATCACACCTCAAGTGTAATGTTTTCGTCCCACTGAAATATATACAGCCTCTTGTCATCCGACTTGCTTGCCCGGATCAACGAAACCTGAACATCAGGGCAGGAAATTCATTAAGAACTACAGCCTTTTTTCCACCAACATTGTGCTAAATCATTAAGACTGTTCCATAATAACAGGGAATTGCCACATAAAGCTAATCCTCCCCAAGACCCAAGCATATCTGACTAGGCTACCCTACCATGGCATGTCATCAATTGCAAATAGCAAAGTTCCCCAAGTTAGTAAACCATAAATGCATCTACCCCAACGCGAATACAATACTTCTCGCCCAATCATTACCCATGCCGGTCGAACAATGCCACTTCTCCCACGAATCATTACCGCACAGCTTGTAGTAGGAGAGCACCCCGTCCTCGAGCACGAACCACCGCGACCGCCACCCCTTCCCGTAGTTCACCCACTTGTGCAGCACCCCCGCGACCGCGGCCGCCGGCGCGGGCGAGGGCGAGGGAGAGGGCGCCGCCGCCGCGGCGAGGATGCGCGGGGGCTGGCGGTGGAGCTGGTCCGCGGCGTGGTCGAGCGACACGGGCACGATGCAGCACAGCGGGTTCATTGCGCCGCCCGCCCGCCGCGATGCGGATCGGGGCCCAAAGGCTCAAAAGGAGGAGAAGGAGGAGCACGGCGGCGCCCCGCCGCGGAGACCGCCGCCTAGGGTTCGCGAGGCCATGGGAGATCGCCGGCGCCGTCCGTCAGCCGTCCGTCAGCCGGAAGCAGCTCCACGCCATCGCTGCGCCGCACCACGCCGTCGCTGCGCAGCTCCCCGCCATCGCCGCGCGCCTCCGCTCGGCCGCTACCCAGCCCGCCACCCGTGCATATCGAAGACGATTTGGACGGGGAGGGAGAGGATTTGCTAGTGGAGTGAAGAGAGGGAGCGGATTTGGTCGGGGAGGACAAGGATTTGGGCGGATCGGGGAGAGGATTTCGTCTGTGGAGAGAGAGGAGGAGAGACCGAGAGATTTTTTGTTTTCTCGTGGACGAGACCGACCGGATCAGATGGCGCGTGGGACCGGGAGCGGCAGGCGACAGCTATTTCGGGAAAAAATGGTTTTGGCTAGAACGACAGCAATTTTGGGAAGGAGGGAGTATATACGAGGCCACTCCAGTGGTCCGGTCCGGACGTCGACGGCCACCTGTCGCCGGTCATCGAACGCACGCCACACAGCTTCATCGTACGTTTTTTTTTTTTTATTACACAGTACAACTCAGACACTCACAACGCACGCACACTCACCCTTATGAACACACGTACGCAAACCCTACCCCTATGAGCATCTTTGAAGACTGAGCCGGCAAATCTAGAGATACGAAGTCACCACTGGCGCCTCGCTGTCGACGGGAGCGTCGCCTACCACTGAAAGCACAAATGCAGTTAAATCCTTGAAAATTCGCTCCCACGGGGAGTCGAACCCAGGACATGAGAGGTGTTACTCGGATGCCTTAACCACTAGGCCAAGACCCCTTTCACATCTTCATCGTACGTGGCATTGACGAAGGTGGTCGGGCCGGGCTTAATCATCTGGGCCGTGACCGGGAGTCCGGGACCCATGCGTGTGGATCGGTGCCATGCCATCAGATCATGATCTGCCTGGCAATTTGATATGGCCGCTCTGCCGGCCGTTGTTCCATCGATTCTCAAGTCTCAACCAGCCAATGCCGTCCTCTGGAAATTCCAGGGTTGCGTCGAGCAGTCACCAGTACAGTACTGGATGATGGTAAGGAAGGCAACTGAGGCTCTGCGCTCGCGCCATCTGCCACTGATAGTTCAGCTTGTCTTCGGTCTTCCATGTCCACACACGAAGAACGGCGAGGGCAGAGACGGATTTTTAACTTTCGGCGGGAGACGCTGGCCGTCGTCCCGATCTGGACCTGTCTGGCAAGCGGCGGTTGTAAATGACGTTCATCGGTGAGTAGTAGAGAAACATGAGACTCGACCAATAATGATGCTGCCCCCTCTAGCTCTAAGGCCAAGTTGCTTGAATAATTCTACTGGTTAAACACAATCATCGATCCATGTGTGATTGATTGACGAGCTACTACTTGTAGCACCACCACCTCCATATGTCGGTCTTGGACGACTCTTGCAAGGTACTAACTGGTCACTGTTCGCTAGACGTACTAGTATTGACGAAAGGCAAGTGGTCGCCAGCCTATACGATGACGCAAAGGTTTGGATGGACCGTGAATGAAGACAGGAATTCTGGTCCTCCCCTGACAGGGATGCGCACGACCCGCTTCTTTACGGATTTGGCAAAAGCACGTCACTGCTGTCGATCGACGGTTAACGGTCGCTGCGAATCTTCTTCGCCTACTAGCTACGCGTGTGGTGGCGGATGCCAGCCTGCGCTACTTGTTGCACCTTCCCAAAAAAAAAAAAACTCGCGCGCCATGCCACTTGCTCGTGGTGCAACACGGACGAAGCATCACCGGCGGTAACCCGCAACGTCTTGTGCCAAGGGTCCATTGGGTGGCCTGGCTTCTTCGCGACCAGCCACTCACGTGTCCGCGCCGCGGCTGCCATGGCCGGCCGGTTACATACTCTCTACTTCTCTAGTAGAACGTTCTGACGCAGACAGTAGGACGAGGTGGACCAGGACATGGCACGAGCGATTGATGATGGTTCGGTCCGCGGCGTCTGGTCCCGCGGTGCCCTGTGGGCGACACGGGGCTTCGTTGATCGATCACGCGACGAGGCCGCTTCGCCAACCACCGTGAGGAACCTCGGCAGGGGCGAAAGCGACGCCGACTTTCACTCAAAAAAAAAAAAAGCGACGCCGACTGGCTCAGGACGGCAAGATGTTGTTCAGTCCTCAGGTCAGGTGGAGGAGCGCGCAGGGGTCCATTCGAACGCACGCGATAATTCATTCCATCGGACAGGCCGCGGGTGACCCAAGCCCATCGGGCTGGTGACCGCGTAGCAGCAGGCTCGAGAATTTGGGTTAGAAATGGGTCTGGTTTGAAAGGAACCAGCCATATGGCGCCAGAATGGTTTCGGCTCGAAACAACTTGAAGGCCGCGGGACGGCGGGACGGAGCTCCCGGTCCGGCCTACGCGAAGACGCGCCGCGCAGGTTTCCCCCACGTGGGAACGGCTTCCCAGGGCGGTGGAGCACAAAACCGCGTGCTCTCGTGGCGGAGCTAGGTCCGGCGTCCGGCACCGGGAGGAGCCGAGCGGAGCTGTCCAGACCCAAAGCGATTCGATAGGCTTTAGCGGCGCATACATTTTCAGCTCTCCCTGGTAAGGTTTTTGCTGGTAGCACTTAACTTAGCATGCACTGTGCTCAAAAAAAAAAAAGCAACGGTCGCATCAGCTGTGACGCGCAGGCGTAGCACACGGGCGCGCTCTGCACCAACAGAGACGGTGCTCTGCTCACCGGCTCTTTCGACACCTCTAGTGCTCAGCTCAGGCTGTTTGGTGGCGGATCTCCTCATTCAGACGGCAAGCAGAAAGTGTTTGGTTCCTGTTTCAAAGCAAAGCGTGGGCGGCGGATCGACAAGCTCGTGGTGAGGAAATGGCCACGCGGAACGGCCTGTCCGTTCTGTGACCAAAAGATGAAGATACGGCGGGTCGTCCCGTGTCCGCGACTCTGCCTCCGATTCCGCTGCGGCCAAATCAATATTTCTGCTCCCTTTGTTATAGAGTAGTAGAAACCTTGAGGCTGCTCTGCATCTTTTCTGTGAATGTCCGTCAGTTCGGGAACTCTGGGCAAGTGGGCAGCGATCAGCTCATGGGTAACGGCCGGTACAAAGATAGAAACCACAAGCTGGATTACACCATTGGACATCGCAAGTTGGTTCAATGAGTTAACAGACAGCGACAGCTCCGACAGGACCAAAGGAATACGTTCCTTGGATAATCGTGGTCATTTAGGCAGTACGGAAAGAGCACAATGCAAGAATTTTCCAGGCAGGGAGAAGCCGACCTTCAAGCTGATTGATGAAATCATGGATGAGGCTGCCTTTCCGGATAGGGCCAGTGCAAAGCAACCTGGCCAGCCTAGTCGTCCCTAATGGTAGTGAGTAGATTAGCCCGTGCTCCTAAGTTGATCCTCTAGCCCTTTTTGTACTATGCTTTCTCTTATATATGGGACATTCTTTTTAGATAACAGGAAATTTTATTTCATCAAGCAAGCAGAAGCATTCTGACTGGCGTTTTCAGTTTTCACCATACTTTTTTGCATGCAGCATATATATTTTTACGTGTTTCTTGTTTGACGATATTTTGTCACTAATTGAGCAATTTGCATGGGTTTTTGTCCTTCATATTCTCAGATTCTGATATATATTTTCAAGGAGAAAATAGCGTGAAGTAGCTGAGCTGTTGCGTAAGCAATTGCAGCATGTACACGTGCCAAGCTAGTGTGCGTACAAGTGCATTTGCTCGCTGACTTATCCCTTCTCCCAAATACGTACGTGTATACGTACGTGCGGCAAGGAAGGCCGGCACCTGAGTTCTCTTGGTCCACAAATCAGCCAGCAGCGGCACGCCGAAGAGACGAGATAAACATCTAGAAGCTGCCGAGCCTATCGATTCATCGTACATGGATTGCTCAGCGCCTCCTGCTTCTCCATCGACTAATCAAGCTGATTAGTGGGCTGTAATTACGCAGGCCCCACAACTCGGTGGATGTTGTAGCCCGATTGAACGAGTAACAAGCTGGACACCAGCAAGCTTATCCGTTCCCAGCGACGTCTTCATCCAACAGAATTGCCGAACGGCCTCCGCGCATCTCGTGAGCTGAACGGCAAAGTGGCGGCGCATGCATGACGCGCTTATCCTTTCCCGTGACCTAGCAGCAGCCTATAAAAGGGACCTAACCCTTCGACGACGGGGGGCTGGAACCATTCTCTCCCACACATAAACACCAATCCATCTGCTCGTTGGCAAGAAGGCCAGACCGACGTCCGGCGGCCACGATGTAGTGGCGCCGTATTCCAGAGAGATGAAGCATGAAAACCTCACCGGCGAGGAGCACGGCGGCCGCGACACCACGTCGCCCGATGATCCAGATAAGCTAGCTCGACGCCCCCCGCGGCCGCACGTGTGATGTGCTGAGTAAAGGCGACGTCGCACACGATGGAGGAGCAGCCGGCGGATGCACTCGTCGGTGTCGCGCCCACCGTGCCGGGATCACGATCAGTGATCCACATATCCATCTTATCTAAACAAAATCGTATTATTGATTATTGCCGCATTGCTATTGCTATTGTATATATCTGCCTACTTTCTCTCTTTCTTTCATCTAGCGTGCAGCAGGAAGAGCATGAGCGATTGGCTTCTCCAGGAGGCAGCCAGACTTACCCTCCGGCGGCCACGATGCAGTAGCACCGCACTCTGCCAGGAGGTGTGCCATGAAGCCATGGCGGCCGACGACGGAGAAGCCATGCATGGCTGCCACAACGTACCGGCGCCTTCCTTCATCAACAACCGCCTGGCGTCGCCGTTAACACAAGATCAAGACTACACCGACGTCCGGCAGCTGCAACGCCCCGGCGCCCATGAAGATCAAGACATCGTTACATCCACGATGCGGCACCATCTCGGAGACCTGGCTTCCCATCGTGGAGGAGCCATGGACTCCGAACTCAAGGTCTCGGCGGCCGCGACGAACAAGCGCCCATTGGCCATCTCCATCTTGAAGGCCACGAGAGGAACGAATATAAACCAAAGACTCGCAGACACGACAGCGCCCTTCACCATCTCGACGCTAGGAAGATTGGTGCAAGGAGCCGACGTCCCGTCGCTGGCCCTCATGATGTTGCCGACGAAGAAGACGCTGCACCTTGGCCGCCATGTAGCAGAGAAGAGGTGCGCGCATGAAGATTAAGAAAAAGATGACGATGAGAAGGAGGCACGATCATTGTTGTCTGTGCTCTCAAGTCTCAACACTATCCAACAGCTGTGTATCCACCAGACCAATTGACCCAAATATGCGTGTCTTGTATTTTGAAGTTGACTACTTAATTTGCTGCGTTGATTATCTGCTGTACATATATATCTCTCTCACTTAACATGCAGATCACAAGGCATCTGTGTAGTTCAATCTACACGAACACCCAAAGTATACTGCAGGCCACAAGAGCAAGCTAGCACGGTCGCACAGATCGCTTTCCTGACGCCCATGCCGACAGGAGCTTGGAGCTCGTACGTCTACGCCGAGCGACGCAACACCGCGCGCCACGCCGAGCGGTTCCATGGCGTCGCCCTGTCCTCCATCTATATATGTCCTCTATCTACATCGGCGTCACATCCGCCGGAGAAGCCACACGCTGCCCGGAGCTAGGAGGTCGTTTCGTCAAGGACCGACGTCATAAACCGGACATCCACGCGGCCAGGCTTCTCATGAAGATCGCCACCACCCTGGCTCAGCCTGTTGTAGCCACTGATCGTGGAGACACTCACGCCTCATTCCACGCCGTCGCCATACGCACACAAGCCGCCACCAGGAGATCAAGTTTCGCATCGACACCAAGCACCGCCGGCCACGTCGAGCACCACACCGACGCCGCCCTGCCGTACGTCTACACCAAGCTTCGTCGGCCGGAACGCCAAGGCGGGCCCGTCGAGGACGACGACGATGGTGTCCATGCCGACCAACATGGGAGCCTTCCATCCATGTACTCGGGCAGTCATGTCTTTGACGCCACCATCGGGACGACGATGCCAGACACGGAGCCACAGTGGAACGACGTCGTTGCCATCTCGCCAGCCGCCGAAGACGACGCTGACGTGACGCCGTCCAAGACACCGTGAGATCGCCATCAAGTACAAGGCGCCGCTGCCTGGCCAAATCCTCCGCCTGCACCGAGGAGTTGTCGTGGCCTACGATGAGATGCCACGGGAGCAAGAAGCCGGCGTTACCGAGATTATCGACGAGCCATATACAAGAGACGTCGCACGCCTCCAGGCTGCCGTCACTCACTCACACAAGCCTACCTCAGCATGACGTGAATCCCATGAAGAATACTACCCCGTACAAGTGCACACAGCCATGTGTGTACGTGTACATTTGTGTACCTGCTGCTACGTGAAGACATGATCCAAGATTGGAGGTGCCTCTGGATGACATTCCCAGTCGGCGCACACTTCCTCGACGCTACTTTGGTACACTCTTCGACGACGTTGCCGAGTCGCCGTATCGGACGAGCCAAGCGAACACCATGCATGTTCCCCTACTACTACTACAACCACACCGTGTCGTACGTGACTGACGAGGCCGGACGACAAGGGCAGGCGCTGCCGACGTGAAGGCCGCGCTGTCAACGGCTCATGGACCGACGAGGCCATGGATGACGCCGACGCCAACATCTACACCACCATCAACACATGCATGGAGAACGCGAAGCGAAGACCGAAGACGACGACCACACAGCTTAATCGGAGGTGTTCTACGAGTACGACTCGTGAATGTAATTAACTAGGAGCTTTCCGAGGCCCTAGGAACCAAGAACATCACATCGCCCAAGTCAGATTGCCGCCAGCAGGCTATGGAGCGCACATTCTTGGGAAACTGTATTTGTATTATTGAAATATGAATAAAGTTGTGTTTCCCTTCTCTTTGTTTATTTCGTGTACTTAGGTACACTGGCACGCCCGCACCGTTTTCTCTTTACATTCCCCAGGGCAGTGTTAGGGAGAAACTCGCACTCCTTGTGTGACTTTTTCTGCCTAAACAAATTGGCACGCCCGGTGGGACATGGTTCTCCTCCCATCTTTGCTGCGCATCAATGGTCGTCGAATTGGTCTTCGTCTACTTCGTATCCAACTAACAAGATGGTGCAAGATAATCCTTGGCGTGGTGCTGATTTCAAGGATCCACATCAAGCAAGAAGATCCTTTTGCAACAACAGCCCGATGCCATTAACATGAAAGTTGCTACCCTTTGCAAGTGGCTAGTCTCAATGTTAAGCACCAGGATATCCATACTCCATGGTGTCCATGAAGACAAGTTGGTGGAGTACGACGACTACTACAAGCAGCTTGTGGTGGCTAATCCCCGAGTCATGCTTCGACTTCACCAAGCTCACGTGCCCGCTTCTCAACATGATAGTGAGAGCATCATCGTCATCGCTCCATCACCAGCACGCTTGACGTCGTCTTCCACTACTACAACAACACCGGGGGCAGCATACTTCCCGGTCTTCTCCGACGATGCTGATGGTCTTCCAGCAACGCTTCTACTATACCGACTACACCGGGGACAGCATACTCCCCGGTCTTCTACTATGTTGATGGTCTTTTGGCAGCACCTTCCACTACTACAACGACACCGGGGGGCACTCTCCTCGGTCTTCTTCGCGTGCTGATGGTCTTCCGGCAACATCCTCTACTACATCAACAACACCGGGGACAGCATACCCCACGGTCTTCTTCAGTGCTGATGGTCTTTCGTCCACGCCCTCTAGCTACTACATCAACAACTTCAGGGGCAGCATACTCCCCAGTCTTCACCTATGCTGATGGTCTTCTGGCAACATCTTCTACTACAACAACAACACTGGGGGCAACATCCTCCTCGGTCTCCTATGACTACTGATGGTCTCCCAGCATCACACACATCGACAACATTAGGGGCAGCATACCCCTCGGTCTTATCCGGTGCCGATGGTCTTCCGGCAACACTTCTACAACACCGACAACACCGGGGGCAGCATACCCCTTGGTATTCTCCGACACTGATGGCTTTCCAGCAACAGCTTCTCCTACATCGTCAACAATGGGGGCAACACATGCCCCTCAACCTTCTCCGTTGCTGACGGTCTTCCGGCAAAACTACACCAACAATGCTGGGGGCAACACCATCCTCAGTCCTTTTCATCGCCGATGGCATTCCGGCAACACCTCCTACTACATCGATAACATTCATCATCAACACATCACAATGGGTAACACCCTACTCTCTTCATCGTTGTCGATGGTACCCCGACGACCCCTACTACATCAACATCAACGGGGCAATAGCCTCTCAATTCATCAACAACACCGCTGATGGTATTCCGGCGTCATCCACCACAAGCACTGGGGGCAGCATTCCCCTCATACTCCTTTACCATCGATGGTATCCCGACGACACCAACTACATCGGCAACGATGGGGTAATAGCTTCATTCATCCTTGCCATCAACTTCTTGGAGCTTCAAAGTGTCACATCGCATCGCCTCCAACAATGGCATGGTGTTCAAGTCCAACAAGAAGATGCACACGTCCATAGAAAAGTACAAGATCAAATGGAACTACTCCACCGGCAACTACCCTCAAGCAAATGGGGCGATCGAGGCGTGCAACAATACCATCAAGGAGATGGTGCACAAGTACAAGAGGGATTGGAATGATCTCCTCTTTGAAGCTCTATGGGCGTACCACGTTCGTACCCCAAGCCACTCCATACTCTCTCATCTACTGGAGCTCGACAACCTCGAAGAGGGGCGCCTCAACGCCCTCCAAGATTTGGAGTTTTGTCGCCAGAACATGGCGAGAGCCTACAACAAGCTGGTCAAGGAGTGGGTCTTCAAGAAGGGCGACTAGGTGCTGGTGTTGCGACATCCCATCGTCGCCATGTACAAGATGAAGAGCAAGTTCCCGCTTACGTGGGAAGGACTTATGGCATCGAGCATGTTCACGACAAGAGGGCTTATCAGCTGGTCGACCAACATGGATCCCAGCCGATGCCTCCAATCAATGGGCAGATCTTAAAAATAGTTGCATTTTTTTTTTTGCCTTTTTTTTTGACTCAAACGTCTCATAGCAAAAGGCTTTTTCATGAAGAGCTAAGCTGCGGTGCAAGATTCGGTTGCCCTAGGATCTGGCTGAACGAGGCATTGACCGGATGCACACATCACACATCGCACAAGATACATGCCAAGCGGTCCCCGCTAGAGGCAGTGGGAAGAAGAGCTCGAGTCACCTCTAAGCAGCGAGGTCACCATGCCCCTTGTGCTTTCTAGGATTGGACAACACGCTCTAGGGAAGACTATAGAAGAAGAGCAAGCAAGGGCTACCTGGCACGACACAAGTCGTCGTTCAGTGTGCAGCCTCTTGCCATCCCTGTGAGTGTGGCAACAAGGGACCAAAAGAAGAAAAGATGCCTGCGAGGGTTCTCCTTAGCTACACCAAGGCGAACCGGCTATCTTCCAAATTCCAGAAGAAGTCCAACAAGTCAAGCATCAAGAAGTCAAAAGACGATGCCTGAATTCAAGTATCAAGCAACCCCAACATCAAATGGGCAAAGTACAAAACTTCAAGATCAATGGGTCTCCATGAAGATGACCCTATTTTCCACCTCAAGCAACGGAAGGCTGTGATGGTCGGTTCGCCACCCTCGGCAAAAGCAATGGCAAATCCCCTTACCCGTTTCTCCCAAAACCATCCACACCAACTAAGCCCCACCTATGTCCCCGTTGGGTGGTGCAAGTGGGCTGTGGTGCAACTCAATGCAAAGAAGGCTAGAGCAAAATTCCCTTCGTCACTTGATGGGGCCGCAGAAGCATGTCGTCCTCATACACTCATTTAAATCAACAAGTTCACCATCTATATCGCTATGACATTCGGCGATACTCTACAGCCAGGTCTTTCGGCAGTCCTTTCCCAAGCCGCTCCTATAGCGAACGCTCAATGGGAAAGCCAACATTTTCCAAAATAAAAACAAACAAACATGTTTTCAATGTTTTGGTACTCAAACTACTTTATGGTTTGCCTAACACATACATACAACCATATACTCTTATCTAGCATTGCAGACATTTGCTTTGCATTTTTTGGGAGCGGTTTGGGAGCGGTGTTGGCGCGCCAGTGCGGGACGGCGTCAAGCTGTGAAACCCTTCGGTCTAGGCGGCGGGCACTGCAACAGCTACGCGGTCGCGCCCAGATTGATAAACTCCTTCACCAAGTGGCATGGCCTCTTCGCCACAAGTTGAAGATGACATAAGGATGTTTGTTGGCTAATGCCGTAGCAGCTACACGGCCCCAGCAACCCTGATGGCATGGACATTCGCCTCAATACCTTGGAAATACAGTACAATTACCAAGGCCCTTTTTATTTGTTTTTTTCTCTTTCTTTTTCTCTTTCCCCTACGTCTCATTCTCTGTAGGGATGGCATAATACGAAGGGGCCTCACAACACCTGATGGCCACATGTACAAGCAAGATGCATGATAGTTGCTACACATCACGTAGTGACTCTTCGGCGGCTGTGGTAGGCGCTATGGCCGGATTCGGTCACCTCGACGGCATGTAATACTCCACGTCAACTCGACGCCTCTACGTCAACATGGAGACCACCAGCGCCCCTGGTGTGCGCCGCGCGATAGGAGTCTAGCCGTCCCTGAGACGCGCTGGCTGTCGGACGCGTGGTCGTCGACGGGCTCGACAAGCACTACGGTGGCAGCCCGGGTGCCTCGGCAGGACGACGACGACGGCAAGCTCGTCCTGACAAATAAGAGCGGAGGCGATCCGGCTGCTTCGGCATGCGACACGACGGCGACTCGGTACCTCTACATCAACACTGGGGCCGTTGCCACGATGCGAGTCCAGCCATCCCGACGGTGCGATGGACGGTTGGACGCGCAGTCATCCGACGGCCTCAACAAGTACAACGACGGCTCCCTGGATGCCTCGGCTACACGACGATGCCGATAGCTCAGCTGTACCAGCGGCAGCCCTTGCTACGCCAGCAATTACGTGCCTCATTATGCATGCATGCGTCCTTGTATGCTACGGTGACGAGCCAATGGGCACGCGGTAGCCAAATCATGGCATCATCGTCATGTCCTGGCCGCGACCCAACGACATTAACAAACAAGGCAGTAGCGGCAACGATGGCCCCTGGTGACTGCGGCATGCGCCACTACAGCAGTCGTCTTCCTCATTGTCCAGTGCGCGTTACTTCAACAACTGGAGTCCTAAATGCCTAGAGCGGTCAAGCTACTCGATCCACTACGTCAGATATGTGTTACAAAATACATGTTTGTAGTAGTGATCGGCGCATGTTCCAGTGGCAGCTCCCCAACACCAGTCGACAAGCCCTGCAAACGTGCGGCGGCCTGACCTCAATGAGCGCCACGGCAGCAGTCCGGCTGCCTCGATGTACGCGGCGGTGGTGGTGACATACCATCCACGGCACACAACAGACAACGAGCTCATCCGGAACAAGAACGATGGCGAGCTGGCTGCTTCAACACGCGTCACCATGTCGTCTCGAGACGACCCTGCTGGCACAGGCGGTGCCAGCAGCCGTTACTCAGTCAGCTGGTTGTCCTCGCGCGCCAGCAAAATGGTAGTGCCTGCTCGCTTATCTCATGAGCGTCACGACGGACTTCGTCTGTGGCACGATAAATTCCAGCATGTCGTGGCGGAAATTTGGCTGCCTTAACCTTGGCGTCGATAAGTGCAGCAACAGTCCAACTAAACAGTTGTGACTTGGATAAGTGCTTCAAAAAGCTACGACGGCAGCTGACATTTGTATTATCATGGATACATTTTCTTTAATTTTAATGCAGCCTGCAGGTTACTCGTATGGCAAAGCGAGAACAGACGGGAATTCTCAATGGCGCAGTCACTTGCATGGCGTTCAAGACGGCTGGACGGGCAGGGGCGCCACTGGTGCCCGCTGCCTCGGCAACGGAATGCCGGCGACTAAAATACAACGACGCCGGCTGGCTCGGCAACCTCAGCATGTGCCCCACAACGGGAGCCCAACTTCTTCATCGCCGCCGCGGCAGCTCGATCACTGTCCTTTCCGGCCAGGTGTGCGGCTAGCTGTTCGCTGCTCCGGCAACCTCCCAGTGGTGTCGCATGAGCGCCACGGCAACGATCAGGATCCTATGATGGCCAGACATACATGGTGACGGCGGCGCGTCAACCTCGACGAGCACGTCAGCAGCCTCTCTACCCCGACATGAACCACTGCGTTATTAGTTCAATAATGCGGGATTCATTATACTATAGCGGCGCCGTGGTAATCATGGTGCGATATATTTTTATGCTGTGGAACGTCAAGAAGATGTCCTGGTACGTGAATGAAGGAAAAGCTACTTAACTGATAGAGATACGAGTTCAAGCGTTCAGCTAGCAAGTTTCAAAGGCAGCAATGCTAATGCGCCGTATTTGTCAAATTACTTCCACCAAGTTGAGTGTGAATTTGCTTCGCATTCCCACTCCACTTGGTGGGGGGCATTTGTTTGACGATATTTTGTCACTAATTGAGCAATTTGCATGGGTTTTTGTCCTTCATATTCTCAGATTCTGATATATATTTTCAAGGAGAAAATAGCGTGAAGTAGCTGAGCTGTTGCATAAGCAATTGCAGCATGTACACGTGCCAAGCTAGTGTGCGTACAAGTGCATTTGCTCGCTGACTTATCCCTTCTCCCAAATACGTACGTGTATACGTACGTGCGGCAAGGAAGGCCGGCACCTGAGTTCTCTTGGTCCACAAATCAGCCAGCAGCGGCATGCCGAAGAGACGAGATAAACATCTAGAAGCTGCCGAGCCTATCGATTCATCGTACATGGATTGCTCAGCGCCTCCTGCTTCTCCATCGACTAATCAAGCTGATTAGTGGGCTGTAATTACGCAGGCCCCACAACTCGGTGGATGTTGTAGCCCGATTGAACGAGTAACAAGCTGGACACCAGCAAGCTTATCCGTTCCCAGCGACGTCTTCATCCAACAGAATTGCCGAACGGCCTCCGCGCATCTCGTGAGCTGAACGGCAAAGTGGCGGCGCATGCATGACGCGCTTATCCTTTCCCTTGACCTAGCAGCAGCCTATAAAAGGGACCTAACCCTTCGACGACCGGGGGGCTGGAACCATTCTCTCCCACACATAAACACCAATCCATCTGCTCGTTGGCAAGAAGGCCAGACCGACGTCCGGCGGCCACGATGTAGTGGCGCCGTATTCCAGAGAGATGAAGCATGAAAACCTCACCGGCGAGGAGCACGGCGGCCGCGACACCACGTCGCCCGATGATCCAGATAAGCTAGCTCGACGCCCCCCGCGGCCGCACGTGTGATGTGCTGAGTAAAGGCGACGTCGCACACGATGGAGGAGCAGCCGGCGGATGCACTCGTCGGTGTCGCGCCCACCGTGCCGGGATCACGATCAGTGATCCACATATCCATCTTATCTAAACAAAATCGTATTATTGATTATTGCCGCATTGCTATTGCTATTGTATATATCTGCCTACTTTCTCTCTTTCTTTCATCTAGCGTGCAGCAGGAAGAGCATGAGCGATTGGCTTCTCCAGGAGGCAGCCAGACTTACCCTCCGGCGGCCACGATGCAGTAGCACCTCACTCTGCCAGGAGGTGTGCCATGAAGCCATGGCGGCCGACGACGGAGAAGCCATGCATGGCTGCCACAACGTACCGGCGCCTTCCTTCATCAACAACCGCCTGGCGTCGCCGTTAACACAAGATCAAGACTACACCGACGTCCGGCAGCTGCCACGCCCCGGCGCCCATGAAGATCAAGACATCGTTACATCCACGATGCGGCACCATCTCGGAGACCTGGCTTCCCATCGTGGAGGAGCCATGGACTCCGAACTCAAGGTCTCGGCGGCCGCGACGAACAAGCGCCCATTGGCCATCTCCATCTTGAAGGCCACGAGAGGAACGAATATAAACCAAAGACTCGCAGACACGACAGCGCCCTTCACCATCTCGACGCTAGGAAGATTGGTGCAAGGAGCCGACGTCCCGTCGCTGGCCCTCATGATGTTGCCGACGAAGAAGACGCTGCACCTTGGCCGCCATGTAGCAGAGAAGAGGTGCGCGCATGAAGATTAAGAAAAAGATGACGATGAGAAGGAGGCACGATCATTGTTGTCTGTGCTCTCAAGTCTCAACACTATCCAACAGCTGTGTATCCACCAGACCAATTGACCCAAATATGCGTGTCTTGTATTTTGAAGTTGACTACTTAATTTGCTGCGTTGATTATCTGCTGTACATATATATCTCTCTCACTTAACATGCAGATCACAAGGCATCTGTGTAGTTCAATCTACACGAACACCCAAAGTATACTGCAGGCCACAAGAGCAAGCTAGCACGGTCGCACAGATCGCTTTCCTGACGCCCATGCCGACAGGAGCTTGGAGCTCGTACGTCTACGCCGAGCGACGCAACACCGCGCGCCACGCCGAGCGGTTCCATGGCGTCGCCCTGTCCTCCATCTATATATGTCCTCTATCTACATCGGCGTCACATCCGCCGGAGAAGCCACACGCTGCCCGGAGCTAGGAGGTCGTTTCGTCAAGGACCGACGTCATAAACCGGACATCCACGCGGCCAGGCTTCTCATGAAGATCGCCACCACCCCGTGGCTCAGCCTGTTGTAGCCACTGATCGTGGAGACACTCACGCCTCATTCCACGCCGTCGCCATACGCACACAAGCCGCCACCAGGAGATCAAGTTTCGCATCGACACCAAGCACCGCCGGCCACGTCGAGCACCACACCGACGCCGCCCTGCCGTACGTCTACACCAAGCTTCGTCGGCCGGAACGCCAAGGTGGGCCCGTCGAGGACGACGACGATGGTGTCCATGCCGACCAACATGGGAGCCTTCCATCCATGTACTCGGGCAGTCATGTCTTTGACGCCACCATCGGGACGACGATGCCAGACACGGAGCCACAGTGGAACGACGTCGTTGCCATCTCGCCAGCCGCCGAAGACGACGCTGACGTGACGCCGTCCAAGACACCGTGAGATCGCCATCAAGTACAAGGCGCCGCTGCCTGGCCAAATCCTCCGCCTGCACCGAGGAGTTGTCGTGGCCTACGATGAGATGCCACGGGAGCAAGAAGCCGGCGTTACCGAGATTATCGACGAGCCATATACAAGAGACGTCGCACGCCTCCAGGCTGCCGTCACTCACTCACACAAGCCTACCTCAGCATGACGTGAATCCCATGAAGAATACTACCCCGTACAAGTGCACACAGCCATGTGTGTACGTGTACATTTGTGTACCTGCTGCTACGTGAAGACATGATCCAAGATTGGAGGTGCCTCTGGATGACATTCCCAGTCGGCGCACACTTCCTCGACGCTACTTTGGTACACTCTTCGACGACGTTGCCGAGTCGCCGTATCGGACGAGCCAAGCGAACACCATGCATGTTCCCCTACTACTACTACAACCACACCGTGTCGTACGTGACTGACGAGGCCGGACGACAAGGGCAGGCGCTGCCGACGTGAAGGCCGCGCTGTCAACGGCTCATGGACCGACGAGGCCATGGATGACGCCGACGCCAACATCTACACCACCATCAACACATGCATGGAGAACGCGAAGCGAAGACCGAAGACGACGACCACACAGCTTAATCGGAGGTGTTCTACGAGTACGACTCGTGAATGTAATTAACTAGGAGCTTTCCGAGGCCCTAGGAACCAAGAACATCACACCGCCCAAGTCAGATTGCCGCCAGCAGGCTATGGAGCGCACATTCTTGGGAAACTGTATTTGTATTATTGAAATATGAATAAAGTTGTGTTTCCCTTCTCTTTGTTTATTTCGTGTACTTAGGTACACTGGCACGCCCGCACCGTTTTCTCTTTACATTCCCCAGGGCAGTGTTAGGGAGAAACTCGCACTCCTTGTGTGACTTTTTCTGCCTAAACATTTCTCCTTTCTTGTATGAAAGAGCATTGTGTCTACCTTTTCTCTTAAAAGTTGTCAAGATTGGACACCTGCCAACTCTTGCCAATTCTCTGAGTATGACATATGGCCCCATATGCTTTTCCACCCAAAAGTGTAAGCCATAGTTGTTATGTTTTGTACAATTAGTTGCAATGAAGACAATGCAAAAGATCATAATTTTTATGCGCCAACTGACATATATTGACATTAGAAGCATATTAATCAAATTTTTTTTTTTCAACTTCAGGCTACATCATATCTGTTGTACAGTCTAGCTTTCCCATGGTTCTACCAGGTAATAAAAAGACATGGGCAAAGCAAGTTGTACCCATTCGCATTCACGCCAGCTTAAAGTGGGGGTGCTAAAATTTCACACACATGCCAAAAGTTGGTTGAGATGCAAATAAGCCAAATATACCTTGTCAAACCAAAAGATTGCTGAAGTTTGTCTTGTTAGTAATAAGCCTTAAAAACCATTTCCATCCCTAGTTGAATTCTAAAGATGGATGCATATCATTTGATAAAAAAGACAGCAAAATATTTTACTTCATAATGTAAATTTTGGCATGCCTCCTTTTCTTTTTGTTGAATGATAGTGTCGGAGTGTGGAAACTCCTCCAAATGGGGTCTGCCCGACCAACCTTGAGAGGATTAGGGAAGGAACGGATTAGTGAGGATTCGAGAGAAGAATGCTAGCACACGCACGATGTACCCAGGTTCGAGCCGCCCAAGGGGCTCAAAGCAATATGTCCTTCTCATCTGGAGTTGTATTGCTTGAGAGAATTTTGGAATACCAGAGTTGTCTGCTCCTTGCCCGGCCACATGGCGCGACCTCGTCAACCCGGGGTCATTGCGCGCGGGGGGGTGGTGGTGGTGGGGGGTGCGGGGGTGTACCCTGTGGCTACCTCTAGGCTGCGCTATGATTTCCAGTTGGCCCATGGGGCAATTTGGCCGGTCGACTCTGATTAGATGGAGCCTTGTTAAGAGATGGTTGATTGGGACCTCAATTCCCGTAACACCGACAGATAGAGCAACACTCCTATTTTGTAAGTAGGGAACGTATCAGGTGGAAACCAACCTCTCCGTGCAAACTATGGAAACTCCAATCTGAGCCACACGATGTTGATCCAAAGGGAGCGCTCAGAGGAGGTGGGAGGGTTAATTTGCAAGCTCATGAGAGGTGCAAGGGGTGATTTGCAAAAACGCCTTTGCAAATCACCCCTCCCACCTCCCTTGAGCGTCCCCTTAGATCAATATCGTGTGGTTCAGATTAAAGTTTTCATAGTTTGCATGGAGAGGTTGGTTTCCACCAGATACGTTCCCTTGTAAGTATGACTTAAATATCTCTTTTTTTCTTGCAAAATGCAAGAAATTTTAGCTTCTATTATTTAAATGCAAAGAAAGTAGACACAAAGGAATCATAATTTGAATACACTATTTAGCTTAAGTTGACATTTGAACACGTTGTTCTAAGAATTTCGAACTTCATGTTACATCTGAGACCATGCCATTTGACTTTGGCAAGTTTTTTTCAGGTTAGAAAAACGCTTACGCAAATAGCGATCGAGCGTTTTGCTCACCCGCATTCTCGCCAGCTTTCCAGCTTTGGGAGTGCTAAAGTTTCATAGCTAAAAGATTCAAAGGGTGCCGTTTAACTTTGGCAAGTTTTTATCGGGTTAAAGATGACGAGGCGTTTTTCTCAACCGCATTCTCACCACTTGTATCTTTGGGAATGCTAAAATTTCGAACCTTCGTTGGGATTTCACTTGACAGACCAATGTCCAAAAGTTCCAAACGATTCACTCAAATCGCCAAAATATCTCGGGCTTCAAGCTACATATGAGACGATGCTATCTAACTTTGGCAAGCCTTTACTAGGTTGGCAAAATGCTTATGCAAAAAGTATAGAATGTAGCCTGATACTTTTTGTGTAAAATGATATATCAGTACTCCAATTTTTTTCATCATGACATAAATGTTTCTATTTTTCTTGCAAAATATAGGCTATTTTTGGAAAGAAAATGGATGCAATGGCATCATAATTTGGATACACCATTTAGATAATATTGACATCTAAAACATGCTGATATAGGAATTGGACTTCACGCTCCTTTTTTTTTTTGGCGATTAAATTGGACTTCACGCTCCGACGATGCCGTCTTGACTTTGGCAAGTTTTAACTGGGTTGGCGAAACGCTTACGCAAAAAGCAGACGAGCCTTTTGCTCACTTGACAGATCGAAGTCCAAAAAGTTCCAAACGATTGGCTTCACACACAGATCGCCAAAAAAAATCTCTGTTTTCCTGATATATAAACCCTGATATATAAACGGTCGCTTGCTGCTTGATAATTCCCCAGTTTCACGGGTCGGCGGCTAGTAAAACCCCAGTCAAGTTCCCCGGGACCTCGATCGGACATTCCCCTGCTTCCCCCCAACTGACCACGCATGGCTCCGCCCGCCGCCGCCGCTTCGGAGCCCGACTCTTCGGCTGCCCCGCCCGGGGCCGTCCAGCTTCTGCTCCGCAACATCGACTCCCGGACCACCGTCGTCCGGGCGCCGCGGGAGGACACGGTGGGCTCGGTGCTCGGACGCCTCGGGGTCGCCGTCGCCCGCAGGGGCGACCTGCGGGTGGTGTACGCCGGCCGGGACCTCCCGCGCGAGGCGACGATCGGCGAGCTCGGCCTCCCGCCGGACGCCACGCTCCACGTGACAGCCCGGCTCCTCCCCACCCCGCGCCCGCCCTCGCGGAGCCTCGCGTGTGAGATCGCCGCCGCGGCCAGGCTCGCCGCGACCGGCCAGCCGGCCGCCGCCGCGTCCTTCGACCAGCTCGTCAAGAATTTTTTCCTAAATGCGGTCCGCTACGCCCGCTGGAGGAAATCCACTAGCCCCCTGGGCCCGGTCGCCGACATCCTGAGCGTCTTCCTCCGCAGCGACGCCACCGGCGTTCTCGGCCAGCTCTACCTCTCCGAGCACGCGGCGTGTCGCGTCGGAGCCGAGCGCGCCATCCGCCGCTTCCTCCCTCCTCCCGTCACCCGGCCGGGGCACGGCATTGCCAAGGTGTGGACGGCGCCGGTGCTCCTGGAGTTCTGCTGCGCCATCGCCGGCGCCGGGCGCCAGGGTGACCCGCTCTACGCTGACTTGCGACGCGCGCTTGCAGCGATCTTCGTCGCCCCCGAGTGGAAGCCGGCGTGCTGGCTCGACATACCGCTGGAATGGGTGGCCGCGCAGGTAACCCGGTTCGTCGGCGAGACGGCGAACGCTGTCACGGCGCATATCGGCGCCGGCGCGCACGGGAGCCCGGCGGAAGCTCATAAGCACCTGGCCGAGTTCAAGGTCTTCTCGAAGATGCTGCGCTTGCAGGGGCCTCAGCCCAACGCCCACGGGCCGCCGCGTCGCCCGTGGCCGACGGCGCTGTACGAGACGCTCGTGTCCCTGCTCAGGAGCGTCGAGGAGTGCATGACCATGTTCGACGTCGAGCTCGCGGCGTCGTCGTCGAGCGCGCGGCTCAAGTGGACGGCCTCGGTGCCGTTCGTCTGGAGCGTGCTGGCCGAGCTGGACGCGTGGGCGGAAACCGACGCGTGGCCCGAGCTCCGCATCGCGCTGCGGGCGACGCTGGCCGCGCACGACGCGGCAACCGGCGCGCTCGTGACGAGCGCCCCCGGGACGGCGTGGACGCAGAGCGTCGGCTGGGTCGCCAGGCACAAGGACCTCCTCGGCTTCGAGGCGCGGAGGCACCTAGCCATGACCGTGCTGCCGAAACTGGCCGCGGCCAGTAGCCATTACTCCACGCCGCACGAGATGCTCGTTGTTGATCGGTCCCGGCTGCTGTCCGACTCGTTCGGGTACGTTGCTCGCGCGACGCCGGAGAAGCTCCGCGCCGGCCTGATGGTGGAGTTCAAGCACGAGTTCGCCACGGGACCCGGGGTGCGGAGGGAGTGGTTCTGCTTGCTGTTCCAGGCTCTGTTCAGCCCGAGCCAAGTTCTCTTCTCCGCGTGCCCGTCTGACAGGCGAAGGTTCTTCGTCAATCCAAGTGAGTTAGCTTCTCGTGGCCATCTGATAAATTTGCACATGTCTCTGTTTGCTCCTACGACCAACTGGTGTTCTTTAGCATCATAATAGTTTCAGTTTGGAGATGCACTTGCTATAGTTATGAACATTTTCCTATATTGCGGGGTGTGTGTGTGTGTGTGTGTGTGTTGTGTGTGTGTGATGCACTTGCTCTGTAGTTATAAACTTGCTATGTAGTCATGATCATCCGTCTTTTTCTTTTTTTGTCCTCTGTTATTAGTTTCATCTGTATGACTGTCAGTGATTGATCCATCATAGCTTTGCATTGTATGAACGGAACCATACGCTAGCCTTTGCATTTTTTAGAATCGGGAATATATTGATATTCCAGCCTCTGCATCAAAGCGATGCATATAGCTATCATTATTACAAAGAAAAAGCTCCATTCCTTATAGCACACGGGCCAAGGGAAAATGGAGCAGAGAAACAAAGAAAAACAACGACTATCCTACGGCTGAGCAACCACCAACAATCACTACTTCCTTATGGCCACCATTGCAACAAAAAGGCTCAAGGTCTCGCCTAAACCTCAATTGAATCATACCAGGCTGCCATAATCTTTCCACTTATCTACCTGATGGTCATGTCACATCTTCTGCGTCGATTGAGCATAGAACGATCGACAATGTTCCGCGCACCTTAGCCCTAGAAGATCCATAGATCAGGGCCATCACCATCAAGACCTGACCATCCTCCATAAACTCCAATCAGCCGGCTTTGACACTTTTGCCGCACATCTCGGAACCAGATAGAGGGCTTACTAAAAACGTATGACAGAGTTCACCGAAGCAAAATTAGATCATATAGAGAGAGATCGAGCCTGGTGTCATGCTGATCGGACGTCGTCGTGCCCAATATACTAGACGCTGTGTAACCATATGCCATCCACCTCAAAACCTGACCAAGAAGGAGAATTGGATTCACCCAGAAAAGATCCATCAATTTCCCAATCATACAGGGCGACGTAAGCCATGCGATCTCATCTTCCTCCTCTTTCAAACCATCCTCACAATCTGCTACAAAGGAGACCGTCAACTCCCGATTGCAACTCAGCCGTCCTTGCCCTGCTCAGCCGTTGGTCCCCATCATCACCGTGCATATCGCCGACGATCCGTGCTTGCCGCCGCACGGAGAGTTGGCCCCAGGGCAGACTCGCCGCATCAGCAGCACGTGACCACGCCGATGGAGCGCCGCTGCCGCACGTGGGATCGTGGATGTCCGAGCGACACAGCGGTCGCCGCCATGGCCGCATCGACGGCCGGAGCCGGGTCGTCGATCGCTGTGCAGCTCCAGCCAGGATCTCAGCATCGAAATTCTTCGTGTCGCGATCTAGATCGTAGAGGAAAATAGGAACCACAGCCCCGCCGCCGCCGTCCTCGCCGTCGCCTGGGTTGTGCCAGCCTCGGGCTCCGGCGGCGGCCGGACGGGTGGGGAGGTGAACGCTGCTGGCGGCGGCGGCGGCGATTGGATCGCCGCCCGTGTCGCCCAGGTGGACGACGCGGGGGCAGTTTGGGATCTCCGGCTCGAATGGTTGAGGGCTACAGTTTGCCGTCTACGCTAGCCTCTGTGGGGGCATGTTACCATTTGTAGTTTCCAAATCTAAATAATGTTGGAAGTCCTTTTATACCTTCTAACCTCTTGCATTTCTGACTGCATTGCAGCATCTGCTGTGGACCCTCTGCACCTGCCGTACTACCAGTTCGCAGGACGGATGATTGCATTAGCCCTGATGCACAATATACCTGTCGGAGTTTTCTTTGACCGGACCTTATTCTTGCTACTAGCTGCAAGACCAGTCACACTGGATGACATTGCGGATGCAGATCCGTCACTGCATGCAAGCTGCAAAAATATCCTAGAAATGGACCCAAGTCTTGTGGATTCAAACGTACTGGGGCTTACGTTTGTGCGAGAAACTGAGTTATTAGGGTCTAGGATGGTTACCGAGCTCATCTCAGGAGGGAAGGATACAGCGGTAAATAGCGAGAATCGGAGCAACTATATACATCTACTGATTCAAGACAGATTTGTGAACTGCACCAGAGATCAACTAGCTTATTTCAGTTTTGGATTTAAGAGCATGTTTGAAAAATGGGAACTCCCAAAATATTTCTTCGAGGTTTTGGATGTTGAAGATTTCAATCAGATGCTTGGTGGCAGCAAGGACACCATAGATGTGAAAGAATGGAGAGCTCATACTGACTACAATGGATACAAAGAAACAAGCCGCCGAGTCAAATGGTTTTGGAAGGTATGCCCAACTCTCTCATGTCGTGAATTGCAAATTAACCAAAGTGTGCAACTTTTTTTTACTGAGTGAATTTTGATCCTATTTCTCTTTTCAAAAAAATTGATCCTATTTAACGAATTTACCAAATTTATTAGTGAGCCTGAGATCAGAACAACATCTAGCGGTACATTTCCATGAATTCTAATAAAATGAAAATCTTTCACATGACAGGTTGTGAAAGCAATGACGGTTGAACAGCAAAGGAGTCTACTCTTTTTTTGGACCTCTGTGAAGTATCTGCCGTTCGATGGTTTTTCCGGGCTGGGCTCCAGTATGTCCATATTCAGGTCACCCAACTCTTGCGATCATCTCCCCACCTCGGGTACCTGCTTCTACAAGCTCAACCTCCCTGCCTATACTTCCTTCGACATGATGCAGAGCAGGCTGCAGATGATTGTCCAGGAGCATGTGAGCAGCAGCTTTGGTAAATCATAGCATTTGCCGCGCTCTGATTTTGATGTTAGCCGCTGTGCATCTAGAACATGATCCTCTGTAGTTGTTTTGTGTCTTATTGCGCTCAGTGTTGCAATCCTGAATTTAGGAGACTGGTAGTTGTAGCACCTCACCTGGTGTACATCATGGAAAACTTCTCCATTTAATCTGTTTAGTTCTCTTGGCACCAGCCTGCTGTGTGTATGCCTGATATATTACAGGGATAGAATTGTACGATGAAATGTCAATGGCGAAGTTTGGTTATTTGCTTCAAAACTATGTCGTACTGATACAATGCACAGATCTGAACTGTGAATCGCTGTTGATGCCGTGCAAAACTGTGATTTTCTATCAGTTACCGCTTTGTAAAATAGTAGCATCCGTGCCTTCGCCCTTGGCTTCGTGTGCTTTGATTCTCCTCCCAGTACGTTGGCGGATGCGAACAACACACACACTCAAGGTATTACTAATGGTGGCAACAAAAGAACGGCAGCTCAGCTGAAGAATGGGTTGCATCCATGATACCTCTAGCCCGCCGGTATCATGGTCTACCGTAAAAGTCTAAGCCATTCAAGCAAAAAAAGAGATGGAACACAGCCGGGCAAATTCCAAACGCCAAACGCAACGCGCGCGAGGAAAGAGAGGATCTAGATCCTGTGCAGGTGTGCACACAGATCAATTCACACGGGCAGCGTGTGTGTGTGTGTGTGGAACATAATGGAGCAGCCCTGTCAAACAGATAAATCGGAAACATTTCCAACATTTGCTAACAAAGTAGTAACAACCACGTCCGTCGAGTGGGCACCACACGCCAGAGGCCCATGCCAGTTCACAAAGCAGATATATGTTCATTCAGCTGAGAACAAGATCTATACAGAGCAATGAATATGTATATACCATGAGATACGCCATCCATTAGCAAATTATCAACACCCAATGCTCACTAGAGAGTGCAAGTGTGCAACCTTTCTACTGACGAATATATCCAGTGGACACGAATGTGCAGGCATATACGAAATAGCGAACAAACACCCAGTAGCACCAGATCATTGGTAAAAGCTTTGCCAAAATCGAATGGGCATTACACCAGGTTTTAATCGCCTACTATACAGCCTCGTGTGTCTGCTCAGATCAGCAGAGCTGCAAAAACCATTGCGAGCAGCATACCGGTACTTACAGTAGTTGAGTGAGCATTAGAACGTCCTGTGCCTGGAGTTGGTGTGACAGCACCGCCAGACGTATTTTTTGACGCAGCAGGAGGAAGTGGTGGCTCCTCGACGCTTGATGCGTTCAGTGTCGGCATTGGCGCTATAGCTGGTGGCTGGGCTAACTGTGCAAGGGAACCCACCTGAATATACTGCATGTAGTTGGGCATGTCGTTTCCCAACCTTGTACAAGAATTTTCTGCCAATAGAAGAGTATGCAGGTGTCAGAAACGAGTAGTATTACAGAACAACTCCAAAAACGAAACAAATATTTGCCACTCGTCTAATGCAAATCAGGACTAGGCTACAGAAAATGTGCGGTCAGGAACATGGCACTTGAAAATATGGTATCGCACAGGCTATATGGTACTGTGAAATAGAAAATGGTTGGAAAATGGCAGCACCACAGAGAAGATATTAATAATGCCTCACAACACAAACCATGTCCCCTGCTATAGATGCAAGCAGAAAAACAATTTTCTACCATGTGGAGATATCAACGAGACTTACTTTTGTATCTTTTGACAGTCTTCGGGAAATCAGTTATGAAGCCTGATATGTTTACCAGTTGAACATAGTTATTAATTTCCACTGTTTCATCTGAAAAGAAATCCCATGGTTGTGAAACATACTCATTACGGAACACCTGAGCATACATATCTAGCCCCGCTGACTGCAAATCTTTCACAAGCCTATTTATTCTTATGATAAAATCACCACTTAGTGCAAAAACAGAATTCTTGTCAACAACTACAGCATTAGCGAACTTCTTTATATCTACCAATGACGAAGGAGAAGCATCCCCAATGTTTAAAGGGAGAGTGTAAACAAGCTTGCATTTTGTATTCTGCTGCTTCAATTTGACAAGAACAGCACTATCTTTGGACTGTATCATAACTTCCTTTGTAGTCTGGTTATTATAACCAGCATCATTTAAGGCAGTTGTCACATCGCCAACAATGTCAATTCCTGGTGACTCTGCCACAAAGGCAGCATTCTGCAATAAAAAGGTAGATTGATCATGGAAGAAAGATTTATTAGGAAGATAAATTCCAAGAAACTTCTGGATGACGAACAATATTCAGTAAGACATGAAGGACAAATACGATATTTCCATTATCATCTTAGTCCAGAGATCTGTACCAGTTTAGTATGTCTGTTTCTCCCACTGATTCTTTCTCATACAGAACTCATTATTGTGATATCAGTAAAACAAATTGTACCAATTATAAATACACAAACGAAAAACAGATACTGAGCTATTAAAAAAACATTTACTGATTATTCTTCAATATATAGGAAGGTTAAGTATCAGGTAAATGTACTGCCATACTGGTTACATAGTCATAATTGAGGATTTATGATTCATGTAGAAAGTTTAACCTACAGGATCATATAAAAACTTAAAAAAGTGAAACTTCAAGCAGATGTATTACCTCAATAATGATCATGACACCAGACAAATCCTTATCCTTTCCTATTTCTAGAAAATCAGATAACTTCATAAACTTTCCTTGATTTGTGGATCTTGGATTCCTTTTCATAATATAAGAACTCAATGGGGAAGACATCCTGGCTGCAGAACAGAGCAAGTCCAAAAGCTAGGTCATGAATTTGTGTTTTTTCATTTTTGGCAAGCATTCATAATATTCTAGTTAATTACTTTTCAAAGAAAATATCATTATCTCAAAAATGCTAAAAAAAACTCACGTTTTAAATCACTACTATTAAGCTCGTCCCAAGTGAGGTTGAATGTGAAGATTCCTGGCGTAAGCTGTACTTGTGAAATAATAGAAGCACGGGAACTGAAAGATGTTTGCTGAACATTTGTGGTATCAAGCAGGTTAATGGAACTCATGCATACTAGAACTCCATCACTTGTCACTTGAACAGGGCAGTCAATGACATCTGCACCATCATTAATTGCATTACGGTAGGCCAGGTCCGTACAATCTGGGTAGTCTCCACTAGCACCATTATGCGAGATAACTAAGGGGTTCTCTGTACATACAAATTAAAACAATTAAACAGAGTTCAAATGAAGGCATTGATGCATCATGGCAGAGGAACTAAGGTAGGTCATACTCCCTGACGAAACATACCATGATTAACTTTAGTTGAATTCAGATTAACAAAACAACCTGCAGACGAAAAGATTTAAATGAGTTAACAAATTAAACTTGCTTATTCCCTTACAAACAGTTAAATATCACTCCAAGTTTTTGCGATGGTCATCACCACATCTCCGTTTCCTCACAGCACATTCTTATCTTATATACATTTTACGACTTTTCATTCTGCTTTACAACTTACCAATAGCCTCCGAAGCAGTAATTGGGTAGTCCGACAATACACCATCAACTGAGAAGCCGTCACTACTGATAAATGACAGGTATTCTTCTAGTGGATCATAACTGTAATTATAGGGAATAACCCTATCATTTGCAAAGTCAGAAGCATATACTTCTAGCCCTGCATTATGGGCTTCTGTGACAATAGATGTGTGAGGCAGTAGGTAGTTATCGCTTGTCACTGGCCAAATGTAGCTCTTTGGGATCATTATGCCGGAAGCAATAGTTTTCACAAATGTTAGATTGCTCAATAGTGAACCATATGTTTGGTTTGTAGATGGATCAGTGCTGGTTTTATCAAGAAAGCAGAACACTAGCTTAGTTTTGCGACCAACTCTTCTAGCTATGCTTTGGAGGAATCCAAGTTCAGGAGACGAAATATAATTCACAGAGACACTCTTTTGGATGGAAAGTATGTAGTTCCTCATGTTCAAACCATGCTGTCTGTAGAAGATATCATGCTGCACATATGAAAATGTAGTTAGACTTTGAATGATAGAACTTGTAAGAATGAATATACAGCTTAAACACCATGAACAGTAGTCCGACCTGCACATTCAACCAAACAGGCGATGAATTGACTATGGACGGCAAGTCGGTGACAGAGAGGATAGAATAATCATTGTCAAAGATTGGAGTGCGAGAATAAATTGCTTGTGTCACTGCACAAAACGTTATGTAATCAGTTAAAAAGCATTGTTCATAACATCAGAAAAAGGTTTTCTTAGCCATGAAAAACATGCAACGGAAAAAAAAAATGTTTGAACAGACAAATACGACACAATCAAATAATATCTATGTAGACCAATTTAGAGAACAGATAATATGAATTCAGTTAAAATAAAATAAAACAAGATGAAGAAGGATGTACTATATATTCTATGATGATGTACCACAAGCCCACAAAGTCACGATTCATGAATTAGTGGTGGCTACACTTTTTTTTTTTTCACTGATCTTGTGCAATGATGTAGTAGCTACATACAAGATGAACGAGAATATGTAAGTACTCACAATAAACATTTCGAAGCTCAGCCATGGTAAAGTCCACAGGAAACCATCCAGTTTTCAGCACACCATCGACAACATATCTCTTCTGTCTCGCAGGGAACGCCTGGGAAACATCCGTGCAATTTTGCATATTTATGTCCCGAAGGCAGATTCCAACACCGTCCCTTGTTAGCTGCACATTGCACCATGAGATTGTATCGGGCGCGCTAGCCAGCATCGCAAAAGCATAGGCCGCCTTACTGGAATCAGGGAATATCCCTGAAAAGCCACCTTGGGCTATTACAACGGGAGCATTACCTGCACAGACAAATACGCATGGTTATATCCCCGTTACAGAACGTGTGTACAAATAACCAACCAATCAATTTGACAGGATGCAACCTTACTGATCATGGGAGCAGTTCTATAGAGAATGTTAGCTAGAGTTGACCCATTCAATAACCCAAACGGGCATCACAATTGCATCGTCGAAACGATTCACGCCGCGGAATCAACAACATTCCTAAGATTTTCGAAAGAAATTCCAGCTGCGCGGCGTGGACGCCGTCTCACGAACCACCCACATCGAAATCTAAAGGTGCCGTCTAGCAGCGTCCTGGTAATAGAAACCAGGAACGCAAGGGCCAGCTGTCACTGCCACCCTTTGAACCCGACCGAGGAAGCAAAACTTAACTAGAAACAACCAAAATGCACGAATCGATCGAAGGCGAGAAGTATAAGCGTCCAGAACCTTCCAGAAGAGAAGAGCAGGGGTGTTACCGCTTAGGGTTTTGTAGGTCGCGGCGACAGGGGCCCTCTGCGCGGGGGCGCCGCCGGCGAGGGCCACGAGGCAGCACAGCAGCACGGCGAGGGAGGAGGCCGGCACCCTTCCACCACCGCCACCCCCTCCTCCTCCTCTTCCATCGCCCCCGCTCCCCCGCATCCCCGGAATCTTCCGGAACCTCGTCGCTGAGCGCCTGAGCACGCGCGCACGGGCGTGGGAATCGGCGGGGAGAGACGGACGGACTGACCTGACGGAGGGAGGAGCAGACCCGAACAGAGCACTGGAAATGCTCTGGTGTTTTTGGCAGCGAGCATATAAAGCACGCACGGGTTCATCGCGTTTAGCGTTCAAAAGCTTTTTCCCCCACCTGTCAGTGAGAGGGCCGAGGTGGCGCGCTGGCTGATGGGCCTACTGAGCAGTGTCACGCTTGTGAACCCGCGTAGGGGAATTCGCGAGTTTGGCCCCTTCTTCGGTTGCACTTCCACTAACCACACAGCGTGATGACCTTTTGCCCCCACACAGATTCTTTCTTAACTAGTGCACCTTTTTTTGTTAGTCAGCCTTTTTGGCCGTTGTTTTGGTCTTATTCTACTCATGCCCTGTTTGAAGCGATCATTAGCAAACGTTGAGGGAAACCGTCATGCTACTTCGAGCACCACACCGTGCAAAACTTGAATTCGAAATGCTATTTTTTTGGGCAAAAGCTTTGTTTTTCGCACTTCAGATAAGCTCCTCTTTGACTTGTGCGCGATATCACTGAAACTGAGAAGAGGTGGTGTCACGCTCACGCAGCTGCAAAGCACCAGGCAACCGTGCAAAGCTTTCCCCGCTCGCAATCAGCTGCGGTTGATTCGCTCAAAAAGGTGGTGGGGGCTGTGGCAACACCGCGAGCAGTGATGATTACGATGATGCGCTCTTGCTGCTGAACAGATTGTGCTATGGTGCTGGCACCCACACGAGGCAGGACAGAGGACGACAGCCTCCGTTAGCTGTTGTCGTTTTCGAATCGGCATTTTCCTCTCACTGTGGAATTGCTCGCTCGTGCTTCATTCACGGACTCGTCTAGGAATTACGGTGGCAGCCGCTGGCATCGGCATTCGTGCAGAGAAGCAGTGCGAGCCGAAGGCAAAGCCATGCCATGCCGACTCCTGGAACGGCACCTGGTTTTGAACGAGCATCGGTGGTGCTCCACAGCAACGACACCAAAGTGTTCGAGGAGTAATCAACGAAGCACCCCGGCGGCTGCATGTGAACCCACGGCCATTTTCATAATCTTATGGTGACAGGATCACTCGTTGACCAGTAACACCGGTCTCCCTAGCTCCCCTTTCGCCATGATAGCCTAGTTCTGCACCGTGCCGTTTCCCTTAGGAGAAAGATCGAGACAGCCCGAATTTCCACGGCAATTCCACGAAGCGAAGTAAAGGAATGACAACGATTTTCTCTTCACCGCTGCATTGCATGCATGCCTCCAAAACCACGAGCGTCCATGATGAATTAATGAAACAGATAACGGAGAAAAAGGTGTGGAATTTGGACCACGTACGTGCAGCTCTGGGTTTGCTATGCTCTGCTCCATGGGGTTGGCCCATGAAAAGGACGCGTATATATACCTGGTCAGATATGTACCGGGAGGGAGGATATCGGTCGTTAGCACGCGTGCTTGATCGATCGTCTCCGGTCAAGGTCGTCGACCTCGACATTTTGCTTGGAAAAACACGAGTGCCGGAGGAATCTTCTTACTAGCTCGGCACGAGTGCGTTCCAATCATCTCGATCTGCTTTACAGAACCGCTCCAACTAACCTTCCAAGTCTTAGCTCGACAGAGGTCGAGTTTTTCCACGTCAAAGGGCAGTGAAACGGTCTGCGCTGAGAGAGACGTTACGCGGGTGATGACAACGATGTGGATGCCCTGCATGCGGGCGTCACCGCATCGGCGTCTGCTGCTCTGAGAGAGACGACGCGCGCGCGCACTTGTCACGGGCGGCGGATCGAGAAGACGGCGCGGCCGGCGAGCCTTGTGATTTGTGAACCTGCCTTGGCCCTGGTCTGGTCTGGCGAGCCGAAGGCGGCATGCACTCGTTAAGCATCCAAAGCAAAAAAGGTTAGTAACTGTTTTTTTAATCCTAGTAGTATTAAATGATTTGTTAGAGCCGAGATCCTAGCAAACAATTAAGCTGATCCCCGTTGTGCTAGCACTATAGCAGTATTATGATCTGCCGATCCATTTCGGGGTCCTTTGGATTACAGGAATCTTGGAGGAATTTTGGAGGAATACTGTTCTCAAAGGAAAATTCCTATCCTATGCTTTGGATGGTAGGAAATACCCCCACTATTCCATAGGAATTTTCCCTTGCATGCCGATTCCATAGGAATTTTTAGCATCCGCTCAGAGCTCTTTGGAAAATTCCTGCACAACGAACGAGGAGCTTAATGCTGCAGCTGCTAGCTAATGTTCCATTATTGTTCACGTGGCCCAATTGTTGCAACTCAACCGGGGAGAACACACACAAATCACTCATTATATGATTTTTTATCCACTCTCAACATTCCTCCACAATGATTCCTTCACTTTTCCTATGCCTCATCCAAACAAACTTTCACTCCATATTCCTATGTTTGCAATCCTCTATTTACATATGCATTCCTATCAAATTCCTACGTTTTTCCTATTCTGTGTTTTTCAATTCCTGCGTCCCAAAGAAGCCCTCATTTCCATCGTCATCGGAGCGAGGTCGATCAAAAAGTAGAGGCCTAGCGGTTTGTGGGCGGCTAGTGCGACTGTGCGAGTGTGCGACATGACGTCCACGATGCAAGTTGAGGGTACAAACTCTTTTGAACGTTCGTAGAAGATAGGCTCTCAACCATGCATTGCTCCAGCAGAAATCAGGTTAGCAGTACTACTCCAACAATGACCTGTCGTCGTCATGGGTCAGTTCATCGGCGGCACGGAGCGCTGCCGGTGATTGACCGGTGCTACCCAGTCCAAGTAAACGTGCTGATCCGGTACCGGGCAAGCCGGGGCAGCGAAAGAGGACGTGACAGCATGAATGTTTGTCCCACGCCAGGACAATTATCTCTTTTTTTTAAGAGAGAGAGAGAGAGAGAGAGAGAGAGAGAGAGGAGGTCACCGGCTGTTTGGAGATTAGGCGGAGCATCGTGCGTTGATGGGCCCACAGAATATCATGGGCCACATGGATGCGAGAACCGATTATAAACGGGCCGTTCTGACAGAGGCACATAGATGGGCCTATATCTGGATGAACCTCATCGGGCCTGGTTACTCCGTGATGCGACGGGTTGGGCCTCCGGTGAATAATGAGAAGCAAGTGAAACGCATTTCTAACCAAATTGTTGTCGACCACTCTTCTCGTATTTAGGGATCATCTCTTCTCAGTGTGTTTTCCCATGTTATTAAGCGTCGCAAACTGTAATCCGGACAGGGCACACTACGTATACACAATCACCTGATCGGAAAGCAGAAGCTGCAATCTGCTGAAATGCAGGGTTTAATTTTAATTTTAACTTTTTTTTGCGAGAGAGAAATGCAGGTTTTTGATAGATACAGAGCTCAATATCATATCTCATTTTGCATGCTCAAAGATGGACAGCTCGATTAGCTAACCATGAAAACAACACACGGTGGTACACATAGATAAACCAACATAATTAAACAATGGAGAGCTCCAGGTCCCGGCCCCACCGAAGAAGTGCCGTCAAGCCACGACACGTCGTCGCTGACTCAGGGCCCGGATCAAACCCCACAGACAGAGACACATAATTATTTTACCCGCCCCATACAACGGACGGACCCCACGTGGCTGACACGAACCGATGAACGAACCCAAACAACGCAAACGAAGCAGGGAGAGGGAGACCGTGCCGTGGCACGAGCACGGCGCCCCAAAGATGAACTAGCTCGGCCGATCGTGCGTCGTACGCGCCGCGCGCTCTGCCTGCTCACTCGCTGGCCTTGGCGGCTCCGGAGCAGCAGGCGCGGACTCCTCTGCTGCTGCGGCGGCCGGGGCTTCCCCCTTCGCTGGCGCCGCTTCTGCGACGGCGGCGGCCTCCTCAGCTGGCGCGGCCGCTGTCACCGCTTCCTTGGTCTCGGTCTCAGCCGGGGCTGCGGCCTCTTGCTTCTCGGCCTCGACGGGAGCTGCCTCCTTGGTCTCGGCCACGGCAGGAGCCTCTGCCTCTGGCTCTGTCACCTTGGTCTCGGCCGCGGCGACCTCCGGCTCCGCCTCTCTGGTCTCGACCGCAACCGGAGCTGCCTCCTTCGACTCAGTCTCGGCCGCAGCAGCAGCCTCCGGCTCTGCAGCCACCGGCTCGGCCTCTTTCGTCTCGGTCGCGACCGGAGCAGCCGCCGCCTCCGCCTCCTTGGTGGCCTCCATCTCGGGCGCCAAAACGGCCTCCAGCACGGCCTCTACCTCAGCAGGAGACGGCTCGGCGTCCTTGGTCTCGGTCACCGCTGGAGCAGCGGCCTCCGTCACGGCAGAAGCTGCCTCGGCCACGGCCTGAGCTGCGGCTTCCTCCGTTGGGACCTCCCCGGCAACGACTGCCACGGCCTCGACGGCCTCCTCCACCACCACGGGAGCCTCCTCGGCGTCGGCGACGACCGTGGCGGTCTTGAAGTGAACCTGCATGCACGGACGCACGTACGCGCCGGATATCAAGTTAACGATCGATCGATGTGCATGTGTGCGCACGAATATGCTCCGCCACGAACGGTGCACAGGTTGATCACGCATCAAGAGAAGAGATGCAGTACCGATCCGTTTGATAAGACACTTGACACTAAAAGATGTAAAGGGAGGCGAATGGGATCAACAGAAATTTCGATCGATTACCTCGACGGCGGTGGCCATTGCTGATGCTGACGAGAGGTCCGGCGGCTGCCGAGCTGGAACGATCTGTGTGGAAAAAGGCACCGAAGCTCTTAGCTTTAGCTAACAGTGTGATCGACCGGCTGAGTGTTTGTGCGGCTGTGTGTCGAAGCGGAGGCGCTATATATAGTCCGCCCCAAGGCCAAAATGGTCACAAGACCTCTTCGCAAAGCAAGCAGTAAGCACCAACCCAGCTCTAGTTTGCGTCGCGCATAATTCTTTGTTTTAGGACCAAAAAAAAATAAAGGGAATGAATCTTGGATCACTTCACATGACGACGTGTACTAGTGATTTTAATTTACATCTCATCCTGACATCGTGCCATTCAGCAGGCAAGTTGCTCTGATCGAATAATCAAGAGGTGGCGCCACACGGGCCCATGCATGACAGACAAGCTAATAGTAGAACCCAGATTAATGTGCGGCACTGGAGCGAGTACAGATGCAATGTTTCGAGCACCATTTTCCTCCGGTTGATTAAAGAAGAGATAATTAAGATTCGGCTGATCAATTTCCTTGCTGAAAGGAAATTGGGAATTGAAATTCGAGCGGAGAAAAGGCCACGCAAGAGCTGGCCAGGCCAGGCCATGCGGGCGAGCGCACCTTTTGAGTTGTAAGGATCGGGGGGCCACGGTGCTCCCTCCCTGCATGTGTCTGCGCCGCTCCGATCGGTACACGCGTACGTGGCGTCAAATGTTCCGTTCGTGCACGTTCTGCAGTGCCAGCCTGCCTTGGGCGATCGATCCTAGCTAAATTGTGTCCTAGATCACTTTGTTTTTGTTGGAAGCAGTAACAAATCCTTTTCTTATGTACGTTCACGATCGAGATTGATGTGCATCGATTTGGGAGCATTAGCACTCGATGGTGGCGTGAAAACAGCGCAACTTGATCAGCCGAGGAATGTGCGCTCGCTCGATCAAACGCTTCCATCGAAGAACGAGACACGATCGACTACATCAGTAGCTAGTACAAGCACCCATATGCAAAAGAGAGAAATTCTGTTGCAGGGGGCGATCGACTGGCTTAGAACCAAAGAAACCCAGGAATGAACGCACACCGATCGCATGGTTAGCTAGCTAGCTAGACCGCCGAAAGATAGAGAACGACAAGAGCACGTAACGTCGAAATCGTACCCCCAATGCAATGATGCTGACGAGGATTCCCCGGAAAAATGATGCTAACGAGGAACGAACAAACGTCGCAGAACCACTGGACGATCGTCGAACCACCGCTGACTAAAAACATTGATCAGATGAAGAACCCAAGTTAATTTTCAGCACCGCAAAAAAACCGAAGCTTCCAGTGATGATAAATCACGTACGTGTGTGTATGTGTGGACACCGTGAAAGAGATCAAACACAGCTGCGATCGATCGAGATGAGATAGTTTTACAGCTAATTAACTTGGGATCGATTATCTTTGGGTTTCAAGTGCGTGCGTGGTGGTCGCATGTGTCATGTAGTACGAGCTTCCACGGGCACCAATAATTCCGGCAGATCTCCTCCGATCCTGTTCGCGATGACTAAAACTTTCTGCGCCTTTTCCCAAAGCCGGTGTACTATAAAAATGGCGTCGTGCTGCACCGTCAGCAACGAGCGATCGATCAATCAGTTCGAGCTGGCAGATTATAGGTGCGATGCGAGCCTGTCTGTCTGCTTCCCCCCGTGCCAGGTGAAATGGACGTCGCAGAGACATCCAGCCTGCTAGCCCATGCATGTATTCCACGTAGTATACTAGTATTGCGTGTGATCTGGCGGTCGTGGTGATCAAATTGCTCTTGCTTTGTTCAGTTTTTTTGGCAAGGCACAGGCAGCCACGATAGATTCTGATATTCGTCTAGACGTTGTGAGCTGTCTCGTCAGTTGGCAATGCTCGGGGTGGAGGGCCATTCAAATGGTCACTGAAAATCGACAGCAGTATAAGAGCCACGTTACTAATCGTGAAGGTGTGATTTCGATTAATCGTTGGTTTCCCTGTAGACGACGGTAGACGTTACCGGGCAGAGTGCCAAATCGATGGCTTGACAGTGGTGATGGCGATCGGAAAGGATGCACTCTTGTGCGTCAGTGCGTGTCGTGTTCGCGCTTTACAGCATGGACTACAGAATCAAGAGCTGCAAGGACGACAGAATAGCTAGGTCGTTGTCACGATAAAAACAGGCAAATTGAAAGCATTAGGAAGAATCCGGACCCAATGTTCAACCTGCTGTACGTAGCTGTAGGCCACGAAATGAAAGGCGTTGCCTAGGCGGCGCCTAGGCACGCCTAAGCGCTAGGCGGTGGCCTTCCGCCTCGCCTAGAGGGGTAGGCGCTCCCTAGGCAGTTAGCGGCGCCTAGGCGGTCAGCGTCGAGATTCGGAGAAGAGGAAGAGTGAAAGACCGCCGGAGAGGAGGGAAATGGGGTCTTAAGAGGAGGATCTAACTGTCGGGCGTCGTTGCACCTTCTCCGTCGGTCACTACCACCCCTTTTTGTCGCCGCCGCTGCTTCTAGCATAGTCGGGAAAAGATGAGGTGGGAAGAAAAAAGCCGCAAGAGAGGATAAGGTCGGGAGAGCCTCCACCGAAGGGCTGAATGGGCCATTATATGACATCCCATCTCATGATTCATTCTTTATTTTCAATTTTAGTCTTATTTGTTGTATGAAATATGTAAATTTGTAACGCCTAAAAAACGCCTAGGCGCGCCTAGGCAAGCATAGGCGTTAGGCGGTGGGTCAACGCCCGCCTAGCGCCTAACGCTCCCTAAACATGGGCTGTAGGGCATTGATCGATTTGTGGGGAATCAGCATGGTCGGTGATCCGAAAGGGCCCCACGAGCACTCCGAGTTTCATCACCCTGTGGCATCGCTCTGGAAAAACACTCTTGGCCCATCATCCATGGCGTGGCGCGGCACTGGTGGCCAGTGGCCACAGAGACCAGCGAGTCGCTTTCAATAGAGCCGTAGCCGCCAGGCAAGGCTGATGTGGCAACAGGTCGAGGGCGGTGGCCTGGGCCCGGGAGCAGTCCTTATGAACAAGTTGTTTGCACGGACGGACTTTCACGATGCCGTGATGGCTTGCGGCAGGAGCACGCGTGTGTGTCCAGGTCATTCTGAGATCACCAGTCCTTGCGTACCACGTCATGGACCGGCTCCCCACGAGTACTCTGTTCTCATGACGAAAACGAAGGCATCCAAGATGTGTGACCTTGACTTTCTTTCTGAAAAAGAAACGAGCATGTTGTTCGTTTTTATTTCGATATAAGCAGATCAGATAAGTAGTTCTGTAGTTGTCCTAATGTAACATATGGTTGATTTTAAACGGCACATTACTCCTGAGCTCCCTGCAAGGCTCTACTCCATCTGCAGCAGTAAGCACAAAACCCGGTGTCCAAGCTTCTGAAACTTGCTAGGGACAGACGGCTACTTGTAGGGCATGGAGCTCAAGCCACGTTTGGAAGAGTATCCTTCCTTCGTTACCTTGGAATCACACTTCCGAGAGATATGGCTATCTTTCGTCGCATACTATCCTTTTCTTGTTTGCCGGACATGCATCGACCGCCTCCTCGCCGGAATTCCAAACCCTGTTCGATCGATCACGTATAAGACGCCTGCGACCCAACCGTTAGAGAGCTACTCTAACTGATTAACAACATCTGATTTGATGGAGTCGACCCTGTCGTGTCTTCTCCTTCCTCTTCCATCGGTTCAGCGCCGTCAATCTCGCAGGAAAGCATTTCCAAAAAATCATGATGTCCCCGGCGGCGGCGGAGGCAGGATGCCGGCGCGTGTCAAGACGGGCACGGGAGGGAGAAATGCCGGCAGGTTCTGCGCGAAGGCGATGTTCGGCGACGGCGGCGGAGACGGGTTCCGGACCATCAGGAGGATGGTGAAGCTGAACTCGGCCATCCAGAACCGGAGCGTCAGGGAGTTTCTCGAGCTGATGGCGGACGAGTGCCTGTACTTCATGGGTAACCTCCGGTCCGTCGATCTTTCGCAGCTGAGCAAGGTAAAAAAAGGTTCCGCATTGGCAGTAGATTCTAGAAATAGCTAACGGTAGTAAACATTAGTACTACTAGCCGGAATGTGAGAAAACAGAAACCGCGAATTAATAAATTGATAGAAAAGCGCCAAATAAAAATATTCACAGAGTAACATCTTTGTACCGTATGCACTGATTTTATCTGACATATAGTATGCCTGAGATCCTGCAATTTTGACGCGTAACGCCATTCTTGACAGGACACGTTTCTGCTACTCCATGCAATGATGATCCGTCACAATGTCTCCTTCGTGCTCAAGCCGACGGAGAACGACGCAGGCTTCGACCTGGGCGTCAAATGGTCTCTTGGTTCGTTCAATCAGAAACCCAGCAGCTAAGTTAGGCATTTCAGTTTCGAAACGGAACTCCGAAACTGAAGCATTGGTGCTTGCAGAATGGAAGGGGAAGAAGCTGCCTTGGGACCTAGACTGCAACGTCTCAACAACGCACATTTACAGGGGCCTCTTGCTCATCAGGTATTCTCCAGTTCTAGTGTCATGTTTATTCATGTTATTGTCATCTCTAGGGATTACGTACGTTGGATTATTTTCTTATTGTTGCAGCCAAGTGAACAAGACCTGCGTGCCAATCGTTCAGAGGATCCTTCAGATAATCCAGCAGGCAAGCATAAAACAAACAGATGATGAACACGATGTTGCAATTAATCTAACAGTTTCAACTTTATTTTGCAAAATACGCAAAATTTATAGTTTGATTTTATATCTTTCGCAACTGCAGAACTTGGACGTAATAATTATGACCGTCGTACACAAGATTGTGCCAGAAGGGACTCTTGACGAGAACACGGCCAGAATAATAATTTCGAGCGCTATCATTGGGCTCGTGGTCATGGTGCTATTCTACGCCATGTTCAAGAACTTATAAGTTCAGGAGACGAGGACGCGAAAAATCTTCTGTTAAACAGTTGTCAGAGCTTCTTGTAAATGATCAAAGCACATGGTAAATCGCAATGCATCTGCTAAAGCTTTACCCACAGTAGATATCATGCTTTCCATGCATATGGACCTCATCAATGCTACAATAAGCAAGATCGCAGTAGCTGTTACTTGCAACTGCAAACAACTAGCCACTTATCTTGCATAAGATGCATAGTTTGGAACATCAGAATAGACAGGAACAAAAGCAGAACAGCCTGACAACAATCTAAACTGTATAAATTAAGTATCACCTACGAACATAGGGAGATTACAGGTCTCAGCTCTTCAGCTACAGCCCTAGCAGAGTAAGCAGCTTTCAGGCTGCAAAAGAGAAAGCAACATCTTACCAGAAATCACCCTACGGTTGCTGAATTTACATCAACAAAGTTCATCAGCTCCCGCTGTCTTTTTAACTATTGCTTCAGGGCTGCTTTCTATTTAAAAAATACGAAATTTCGATAAGCCTCAGACTCAGAATATGCAACAACTGTCGTCCTTTTCTTCACTACCGTGAAGATATTAGCCTACAAACTTTTCAACAGGTAAGTCAGTCTGACGGATACAAAGATACCATAAACACTTTCCATAAATTTAGGTTATCTCTTCAGTGCCTACACCAGGATGTTAGACCAACTACAGTCCAGTAGACAATTCACCTGCAGTCAAAATAAAGCAACTGACAATATTAATAGAAGCGTATCAGAAAATCTAACTACGATGTAAAAATGGAAAAGACTTGTTATCAACAACTAAAGAGCCATCAGAGAAAATAACAACAAATTACTATAAGGCAAGAAACATAGAAGGCAAGTATAAATTTTGCTTAAGAAATAAATATATTACTGTACAGATTTGACACCATTACCATTCAAAAAGGGAAATCTAGGAACTGAAAGCCAGCAACATTAAATCTAGGAATTGCAAAGAATGGATGTTCTCCCACAACATTAGGCAGGAAGGAGAAAGTCAATAACTAACCAGTTAGACTTTGGTAGGTTGCTTGAAAAGGTGTTGTGACAGCAACTCTGACACACCAAGAGCAGTTAGACTTTCACATCCAAAGAGTTCTTTAAGTTTTGAGTCGCATAATATCACTGTTGGATTCGCTGGATCCTGCCACGAAACAAGGTAAAAAGGAAAAAAAGGTCACCAATTGCGCATAAATGCAGTGTTCAGTTAAGATTTACGAAGAGAACACCAAAGATGGCACAAAGATTTCCTATGTTTAGGACATGAAGCCACAATACAGTATAGTCATAACTGTTTTTCTCCCCGAAATAAGAATGGTGCACTCTTGTAGTTTAATGACAATTTTGCACAAAACCATGAATATATACTCTACGCATCAATGAACTACAAATGCTTGACAGGCTGACAGTAACAAATGCTTACATCCAGGTATGCCAGCGTGCATATTTTTCCAATGATTCGGCATCTTGGATCATCTCCATCAAGAATAAAATGAAAAAGGAAGCCAGGATGGATAGGGTACAGATAGAACAAGAGACAATAGCGTTTTGACCATAATTTTGAACTCAAATTGTGAAATAGCCATCGATTTTTCAGATTTTGCAAGATCACCATAGATTGTTCTCTGATTTTGCAAGATCACCACGGATTTTCATAAAACCTGTGGTAAAATCGCAAAAAAAAAAAAAAAGCAAGATCACCACAGTTTTTTGAAAATCTGTGATAAAATCGTAAAATCTGAAAAATCGATGGTTGTTTCACAATTGGACTTCAAAAGTGTGGTTGATATGCAATTGCCCCGAAGAAGAAAGTATGCAATATCACAAAACAGGGAGAAGCTTGCAAATTAAGGGCAGCCAATAGTGTCATTCAGCTATTGCATATGTTTTGGTTTATCATTCTAAAGTCATTGATGGCAACATCATTACTAAGCGTGTATGAAAACACCAATGGAAAAGGGGGGCTTGTGTGGGACAAGCTTTGCTTATGCTTCACTCTTGTCATGGTCAAAAGAGCAGACAATAAACCAACCTGTATATAAAAATAAAATCTGCGCGCAAACTTGCATACGCTTGCATTTAATTATTTTATACTGGTGCGATACTACATTGAATAGCATATCTTCCCCACGTACCACTACGTTCAAGTTCAAAAACAAAAGGCACATGAAAATATGCATCATCTAGTTGATCTACCAACTTATATCTAGAAACAACTACCATATGCATCATCTAGTTGATCTACCAACAACAACTAGGCCACTCAGCCACCTACTAAATCAAAATCTAAAAGAGGAAATGAAAGCAGGATATCTACCAAATTAAAAATAATACCAATTAATCACTAAGCAGGGGGGCGATGTCATCAATTAGAAACATTATCGAGCGTGAAATCACCAGCGTGAAGTACAAGGAATGCACTTACTACTTTCTGTGCGACTACAAATTTACATTTACTGCATATTGAGAAAGCAATTTGAGCTTCTTCAAAAAGAAAAGTTATACAGTTCACTTCCGGACCATCCAGGCACTACCAGAAATCATTTTCCATTCATTTCGCATGTTTTTCCACAGTTAGGCACAATTACAATGCCATGGCTAGAAGTTGAATACTGCATATAACACATGAGGATCGGATAGTAATAACCCACTAACCTCTAAATTATTGCTTTTAATGTGATCCCACACGCGCTTAACGGCCTCAGAATGGACCATCTCTCTTTCTTCGGTCCCAAGAAAGCTTGCGAGAGCATCAGACACAGTAATTGGAAGTTGGTTAGCATCAGCTTCAACAGGAGAAATAGATTCACCGTCTGCAGGTTTCAATTTCTTCGCATCCCTTTTCGAATCTTCTGCAAGATTTTGAGCACATGTTCTGTAAATAGAATATCAAAGATGTAGTGAAAATTTAGCTATGATGTGCCAGGAAACACCTACTTGTTGGCTCGAGAGGAAGTATATGCTTAGCTAGAAGCTTGTTCATCTTGAACATGTCAGTGGAATCAGTCTCAAAAACCAATCGTAGCTCATCATTGCAAATGATCTTTCTCTTATTGTTAGGATCCTGCAAGTTGTTTTTCGAATGTATGCCCAAAGCTGCTTCACAATCTGCAGTAAATTAATAAACTTAGGGTTTCTGCCATGAAATAATCATTACAACAAGAAATTACAAAGATGGGCCAGTAAAATGAACCTCAGTTCTAGCCATGGTTGGTTCACCAACGATAGCTTGAAGCTCTGGCGACACACCACAGACTTTGTTTAACCCTCCTGAACCACCTCTTCGTTTTACTCCAGTAGTAGCGCTGCTTCAGTAGTGAAAATGATAAGTTTTAAGTGCACAGACTGAACACAGTGAAAGACAACTGACATTTCAGAACAAGGAACACATCCATGTCTCCTACTGTCCTAATCTAGAAGCAGAAAAAATTAATATGGAACCAGAATCATAAATTTCATTAAACAAATAAACAGAAAAGAATTTCCAAACTTGAAAGGTCCATTTCCACTGATCCAGCGAGACTCCTAAAAGTACTTCAATCTGCAATCCATTTGTAAGCACAGTGGACGGCTGGACACAAGGATAAGCTTTGTTTCTTCAACACGGTTGCTTGCAAAGCAAACATTTTGATGGGGCGGTGGGGGAGAGGGTATCCATTATTACTCCAACGAGTTCAGAGGCTTTAATACTGCAGGTAAGGTTGACATAACTACGGCAGAATTCAAAGATTTGCAGGTACACTAGAATCGATTCCCCTAATCGTCCATGGACATTGAATGTCTGTCTGATACAAGTAGACAAGCACCACAATATTCCACACTTGAACCAACTGATGCGCTAGGATATCATTCCTTCTAGTTTACCCCATGTCCCCATCCTACTAATCACTCGAGTAATTATAACAAATATCTCTGTCCACCAGAACAATCGAGCCCAAAGCCCTAGTGACCTAGTACTCCGTAAAAATGGATCATTTTAAATTGTATTTCCGTCTCAATCCACCAAACAAATCTGATGAAAAGGGAATAGAACTCACACCCTACAGGTTTATAACTGCTTGGCTTCGCGTAGAAGCTACTCCTAAATGAAACCTCAGGAGCAGGCGCATCTAACAGCTAACCGGATAATCCAAACCCTAATATGAAATGGGGAAAATTTTGAGGAAATAGAGTGTAGGGAGCATCACCTGTCCTTCTTGGACCCGCGGGGGCCGCTGGCGCACGGGGACTCTCCGCCGGAGTGGTGGCCGGTGCAGCCGCCGCGGCGGCAGCCATGTGCCCCTGCTGCGTATGCTGTCGCGCCTCCTCCTGCAGCTGCTGAAGATAGGCGAGCCCCGCCCGCCGGGCTTCGCTGAGCTGCTGGAAGGGCATTTGACCGTAGTGGTAGGACGAGGGCGCCTCAAACGGCGAGGCGGGCGCGCCGGGGCGGTGCTGGTGCTGGTGCTGATGCGGGTGCTGATGCTGGTGCTGGTGCTGGTGCTGGTGCGGGTGCTGCTGGTACTGTTGCGAGGCGGAGAGGAAGGACTGCATCTGCTGCGGGAAGAAGTGGGGCACGGCGGGCGCGTGTGGGGGAGCGGAGGCCGACGCCGCGGCGGAGGTGGAGAAGTGCGGCTGCGCGGGAGCCGCGGGAGCGGCGCTGGCGCTGGCGCCGGCGGCCGCCTCGAAAGGGTCCCTCCGCGAGGGGGCCTCCGTGCCATGGGCCGGGCCGAGGAGCGCGACGAGGATGTCGCGGATGAGCTGCGCCTTGGGGGCGAGGTCGACGCGGAGCTGCGCCTCGAGCTGCCGCACCACGCCGTCGGCCGATATCCCGGAGCCGCCGCGGCTGGCGGTCTGGCGGACTAGGGACTCCACGTAGTGGGCCAGCTCCTGGTCGGACACCATCGGGCTGGCGGGACCGGGACCTCTCCTCTCCTCGCCTCTCTCGTCGGCGGCGGCGGCGGCAAGGGCGGCGCCTCCAAGCCCTTTTGAAAATTGAAATGGGTGGGGGATCCCTCCTGCGGAGAGGCGCGTTTCGCTTTGGTTTGGGGGGGACTCGCGGTGGTTCGGGCCTGTTCCCGTTGGTTTTGTGGTTTCTCTCCTCCGCCGGCTTGCGGTTTTCGCGTGTTGGGGATAGAGACGAGGGGCGCTTTTGCAGTTCTCTTTGCAGTTCGGCGCCTGGGTTATTTGGGTGTTTGACACGCTAGCCTGTGGACCAGTTGTCAATCCTGTTGAAAGGAAATCTTGGCAATGGACTTTATCAAGTGCGACAAGTGGAGTGGCATTATCTACGTTTGAAAGAATTGAACAAGGATTTTGACCTGAGAATCTTGAAAAAATTTAGAATCAACGTGGTTTTCACATGTACCACTAATCTAATTTGGTGGTTTATAATAGTAGCATTAGCGATATATTTAACCGTATCATAATACTAAGAAACAAAATAAAAAAATTGGGATACACAATTTTTTAATGATATGTAATAAAGAACCATTTTAAAGATGTCAAATACTTTTAAAGGTTTTGACCTACATACAATTACTAGAGCAAAACGATCGAATAACACCTTCTATAATCGATAGTCGTGAGGCGCAAGAAAACACAATCGCAAATCGACATGCAACCACGTCCAGTGAGGTGCATGCACAAAAAGTAACAGCCCTATTGGTGTTTCTAATTTAATTTCACGTATTAATGCAAGCACGTTCCAGTGAGGTATATACACAATATTGTTTGCCTAACTGATAGCTTTAGACGATAATAATAATAATATAGTGTTATAAGGTTCACATCCTGACAAAAACACTATTCATTTTTTTTCTAAACTATGCACATAATAAAATATAATGGTTGCGCCTGCGGTGCGCGCCGCCGTCCGTCCGCGGCCGCCGAGGGCGGTGGTGCCAACGATGGCCGGCTTTCCGACTTTGCAGTCGCAGTGCAGCGAACAGTTGGTAATGATTTCACATACTTAACATCATCTAAAACTTGGTTTGCACTTTGACTAACCTACATTAACATTTGCGTTTGAAATCTGAATCTTGTACACTCATGTCTATAGCCTCTGTTGTTTTTTTGTATTGACTAGATTAAATTTCAGTTAATCAGCATCCACAAAATCAGAACGGAGAAAGTACTGTAAGACCGCCGTAGCGTTGAATCAACCAAAGTACTGTCACTATGGTAGAGCAAACGAATATCCGAACACCAAAAGTCTTTGTTCCGTTGACGCAGGAAAAAAGCTGAAACCCGACCTCCATCCGCACTGGCCACGGCGGTACAAGCCGTGGCCCCAAGCTCGGCCACCGCGCACACGCAAGACCTCAACCGCCGCTCCCCAAGTCGGCTGTATCGCACCCAGCAGCAGCAGCACGGACAGATGGATAAAACGTGGTACGTTTGCCCGTGCCGGACGGACGCAACCTCCTACCCCGCGCGCCGCGCCGCGCCCCACCACCGCGCGGTGGTTGCCCGCCCGCCCGCGCCCACCACCGTCCCACGCGCCCCGCGCGCGGCGCACCGCTCGGTTGGCGCGGGCCGCTCACCTGCCCCGGCTGCACGCCACACGCCAGCCACTCCGCTCCGCTACGGAGCTTGCGGTTGCCATACACGAGGGACGCCGCCGCGGCGCTTGCCCTACTTGCGCTTCCTTGCTTTTTCACCCGGCTGCCTGCAGTGCCGCGTTTCCCGTTTCGGCCACTGGCAAGTGGCGGCAACCCTGCCGCTCCTGGCCGATGGATATGGTAAAACTGAACAGTGAACTCTGAGCGGTTACATCAATGCGCATTATGCGTGTCCGCGTGAACAAGCAGCGGCATCCGATGCGAGTGAACCGCGCGCGCGATGAGCCGATGCACATTGATCCGGATATTCTTGTGGTCTGATATTTCTAGCAGGAGTAGAGTAGTAGTACTTTTTGCGATGTGCGACGGTGATTTGTGAAGGAGAGGTGATCATGATAATGATGCTGGCCGTGCGCTTGCTTGTGCGAGTCTTTTGCCAGGCCCCGTTGATAAAGCTGTGGCGGCCAAACGTAGCTGTAACTGGGTTTTTACGCATCGTAAACGGTCCTTGCATAAACGCAAGAAACAAGTGGACGTGACACGGGTAGTGAGTGAGTGCTCCCGCGTACATCAACGAAAAATTATTTTTGGGTGGGAAGAACACAAGATCAAAAATCATCCACGGAATTTCTCCATCTTCCGCTTGGTTCTTCGCCCAAAAGCGAGGAGGGGAGCAGCGGTACGATAAATAATTTCTGCTGCTGCCGCGTGCCACGGAGTACATGCTCCTGACACACGGTACTCGCATCCCGCGTGGCGCGTGCTGCCAAGGAGAGGTCAAGCTCGGTCTGCGGTCTTTGCCTGCCCTGTCCTTCCGGCCGGCCCACCCCTTTTCTGCTTTCTCGTTCTTTCCCACCCCTCTTTTCGCGTGCCCCCAGGTGAGCGGTTCCGGAATCCAGACATCGGAGGCGTCGACGCAATCATTGAAACGCAAACCCAGTGAGTACTAGTACAGCGCGCTGCTAAACCATCAATTTTTGTCGCAAAACACGCAGTTCTATCTCTATTTTCGTTTTGGTTTTGGGTCTTTTTGGCGCGCTCTCTCTCTCTCTCTCTCTCTCTCTAAAAACGACCAGGTCCGAATGTACTGGAGCAGAGCAACGTCGCGGCGAAACGTGGAGCCTGAGAGCTCGGCGCGGCGGACGGCGTGGTGCAGGTGGACCATTTGGCTTTCATGGTTTCCGAACAGAGGGTCTGCATGAACCCTGCAAAGGATCTTGCGCTTTTCCTATGTTTGTTCAGGGACCCTCGCAGTGCCCATCCGGTCTGACCCGGGCCGCTTGCCACATTTGTTGGAGCTTCCTGTCCAGTAAAAACCTCCACTGCTGCTATTGGACTACTCCAGCAGAGTTGCTGAGAGTCTGATTGGTTTTTTTTTTTTTTTGAGAACAACTGCACCCTTTATTAAACAGAATATGAGTTACATACTCCGTCGGGTGGAGTTAGGAGCCACAAATGTCGACCTAAAAGAAAAAGAGCACTCCTTGCTAAGCTATGGGCATCCACGTTGGACTGCCTTCTCTCATGAACTACCTCCGTCTTGGTGAAGCTTCTTCGTCTATCCTTGATCTCCAAGACGATAGGGCCATACATACCCAAGCCAGTTCCTTGAATGCTTCTTACCACATTCGAGCAGTCCGTTGCAATCCTGAGGACTTGGACGCCGAGGTCGCTGGCTAAGGCTAGGCCTTCCCTGCAGGCGATTGCTTCCACAGTTTCCGCATCCTGGAGTCCCTCGATTACTAGAGCCGAAGCGCCCAGGAACTGGCCTGCATGGTCTTGTGCAACTGCTGCCGCAGCGGACACTCCAGAGTTCTTCGAAACAGCAGCATCAACATTAATCTTCACGTAACCTTCCGGCGGGGGAATCCACCGCGGAGTTGTGCCTCGACCAACTGGCCTCTCCTTTGGCGCAGTAGACTCCATGCCCAATTCTTGAACATAGCGTTCCACAAAACAATGAGTCGAAAGAGGGCTCTGAAACTGGTTTTCATGAATCGCTTTGCGTTTGGCATGCCATATTGCCCGGAGCCTCACCACAACTCGAGTAAGTTCTCATGCTTCAGTGCCTTCATCACTACTGCGAGCCATGCCCTCGCATCCACTTCTGGAACCTGACACCAAATGTAGCACGTACTTCCTAACCCGTCGTTCAGACTTTCTGAAGTCCGGCCCAGCCCAAACATCCGTCATACGTGGGTTGGGCCGGAGGGATGGGCCTGAATGTTTCTGCAGCCGACTCGGCGCCTACTCCGAACTGAAAGAATCGTGTGTAATTAGGCCATTCTCAATGGACCTTTCATTTGGCATTTATTAAGTGACACATCAGCAAAAAAGATGACATGGCATGATATTTAATATGAAAGAGGAGAGAAGCCTTTCATTAGGATGAAAGGGTAGTGACACTCTTTCCAAGTTGATGAAAGGAGAATGAAAGATGCATTGAGACTTTTTTCCTTTCATATGCAAAAAAATGCAGATCCCCATTGGTACACCTATGCAACAATTTAATGTCTCGTTCAACCTATGAAACTGTGATATGAAAGAGTGCACTGAGAGATACACTTTCATTTCACAAATTAAGACTAAAATCTGATGTGTCACACTTTGAAAATGTGAAATGAAAGAGGCCACTGAGAATGGCCTTATGAAACTTCACCTTCTCTTTCCTCATAAAATTGCTGATGTGGCAGAAATTTTAATGCTCATGAAACTCACTATGAAATCCCATTGAGACTGGCCTTATGTAAACAACAATACACACGGACCGAAAGTGAAAGAATTGTCCAAGGGAATTTCGGAAGCGATTCAGAATCCAACGTGTGCATATGTTTCGCCGGAGAGCGACAAGAGACATCACGGATACTTCCAACCGCGTGCTCTCGTTTCAGCACTCTCAGTACACCTCACACTCCATCCGCCCGGGCTGTCACCTACCCGTCGGTTCTCTTCGTCCTTTCCCTCGACCATTTTTGTTTTCCGAGTCATAAGTATTTGAGCTTTGTCTCTACGTATTTGAAGACGAGGAAGGGAAATGGTGCTGGGGTTCCACGGACACCGGCGCACCGCAGATCCAGTGGGAAGGGATAACATCCCCGACGTGGCCGCATCTGCGCCCGTGGTCTGCAGATTGGCCCCGACCGGAGCCGAATTGACCTGTCATCTTCATCCGAGAGCGCCGTGCCCTGAACACCGACGTACGAACAATTTCCGCATCAGTTGCTTTTCAATTGAAAGATCACCTGCTCCTGGTCGCATCCAATGCAAGAAAATCTAACACGCTTCTATGGGACTTTAGACAATCAGTAAAATGGCACTAAATTATTTGAAGAGTTTCAAGAGTTTCTACTTCATTCAGATATATATACTCCTAGACATGAACGGATTATTTGAGTTGCGTGGTCGCGTGAAGTTGTGCGCATGTAACAGACAGCGACGCAACAGAGGATAGTTATGGAAGGCTTGCAGGAATGGGTGGCAGCATCATCCACGAACGCCGGAGCGCATCGGCCGAGCTCTGAGCGCCTCACGATACGGCGCTTATCTGCCAAGCGGGACTGCGACGGGCCCCGCGGAAGGACCGTCCTTTGGACGCCGTGGCTCCTATATAGCCTCCGTCATCCCTATCCTTCCTGCCCCCAGCCTCACGTGTTTTACATACGTGCGCGGCTACTTCTCCTTCCTCCCTGGCTTCCTCCATTTCACTCCAGGGGACCTCGCAGCAAACAGGTACGCAACCTCCTGCATCTTACTCGGTTACGACCTGTTTCCTCGGCGAGTAGTGATCGATCGGTGATACTAGTTGTGTTAACTCGCTGCTTAGATATTCCTCAAAAACTAGCTGCCTACTACTTGTCTAGATTAGCAACAGTTTGCGAAAGATTATTGCGTTTCAGGATTAATAACCAGGAGAATTTCCAGTTTCACTCCAGTTATCTCTGTACGACTGAAGATAAAGAGCCTATGATTTGTTAGGCGGCCTGTCTCAGAATGCTGCTGTGTTGGACATGTAGCTGCGTGGTTGTCGGGATAGCTGTCGCGTAATCAGGTTATGACAAATTGTCTGTCCTGATCGAAAAGTAGAGTACTTTGAGCATGGGAACTAACAACTCTGGCGAAAGGGCCTCTAGCTCAACTGGCTAGATGGTCTCAGTAGCACTTCTCAGGTCGCTGTCTTACCCCTCGCAGATCGAGTTTTTAGAACTAACAACATTGACCGCAAGTATCAAGATTCGAAGTCGATTGGATTTTTTGTTTTTCAAATAGGAACAAGTGGTTTTTAGAGGAGGACAGTTGGTTTTTTCGTCAGAATATGTACATGCCTTTTAGATATTTCGAAGTAATAATTTTGCCTCTGAAAGTGGCCTTTTTCTTCCTTCAGAAAAGCATTAAAGAAGTTTCAGTAGGAAAAAACAAAGATAGAATTTGTACGGTAAATACATGGGCCTTCAACAGGCCAACGCTACCGATCCGCTGAAACTTGTGGCCAACCCCCGTCATTCCCGCGCTGTGACCATAACAAAGTCTGTGCTTTACTCTGTCTGCTACTCCTACTCTGCTTGCTGCAGCAGAACCATGGCGGATTACGTGTACGGCCCTGGCCGGACCCATCTGTTCGTGCCCGGTCCGGTGAACATTCCCGACCAGGTGCTCCGCGCCATGAACCGGCAGAACGAGGACTACCGCTCCCCGGCCATCCCTGCCATGACCAAGATCCTCTTGGAGGACGTCAAGAAGATCTTCAAGACCACCACCGGCACCATCTTCATGATCCCCACCACCGGTACGGCTCGCTCCTTCATGATCTCCGCTAGCTGTTGTTCCGTCGACCGTCGGTTCATTCATCTTTCAACAAAGACCTGAACGTTCGATTGCGTGCGTGCAGGGACTGGGGCGTGGGAGAGCGCGCTGACGAACACGCTGTCCCCCGGCGACCGCATCGTGTCGTTCCTGATCGGGCAGTTCAGCCTGCTGTGGATCGACCAGCAGCAGCGCCTGGGCTTCAACGTGGACGTGGTGGAGAGCGACTGGGGCCGCGGCGCCGACCTCGACGTGCTCGAGGCCAAGCTCCGCGACGACACGGCCCACACCATCAAGGCCATCGCCATCGTCCACAACGAGACGGCCACCGGCGTCACCAACGACCTCACCAAAGTCCGCAAGCTCCTCGGTTAGTAGCGCCGCCGCCGAGGCAGGCCTCATACAAGTGCTATGTTATAGTATATGTTCTTCTCATGACGCGCGCTCATGGAGGACGGAATCATGCAGACTCGTACCGGCACCCCGCGCTGCTGCTGGTGGACGGCGTGTCGTCCATCTGCGCGCTGGACTTCCGGATGGACGAGTGGGGCGTAGACGTGGCGCTCACGGGCTCGCAGAAGGCGCTCTCGCTGCCGACGGGGATGGGCATCGTGTGCGCCAGCCCCAAGGCGATCGAGGCCAGCAAGACGACGGCCAAGTCCCTGCGCGTCTTCTTCGACTGGAAGGACTACCTCAGGCACTACAGCCTGGGCTCCTACTGGCCGTACACCCCGTCCATCCAGCTCCTCTACGGCCTCCGCGCCGCGCTCGACCTCATCTTCGAGGAGGGGCTCGACAACATCGTCAAGAGGCACAACCGCCTCGGCACCGCCACAAGGTACGTTTGCTTTGCTTTGCAGTGGGATGTTGATGAGCTTGTTCTTTTGTTGCTGTGGGAATTAATGGATCTTCTATAGGCTGGCCGTGCAGGCGTGGGGGCTGAAGAACTGCACCCAGGAGGAGGAGTGGTACAGCGACACGGTCACCGCCGTCGTCGTGCCGCCCTACATCGACAGCAACGAGATCGTCAAGCACGCGTGGAAGCGGTACAACCTCAGCCTCGGCCTCGGCCTCAACAAGATCTCCGGGAAGGTGTTCAGGATCGGCCACCTCGGCAACCTCAACGAGGTATGTCCTGCCCCTCGCTGCCATTCCATGGCTGCACAGAAACATCATGCATTGCAGAATAGCACGACGAAATAACGATCACTCTAACTGTGCAGCTGCAACTTCTGGGATGCCTGAGCGGGGTGGAGATGGTGCTCAAGGACGTGGGCTACCCGGTGAAGCTCGGCAGCGGCGTGGCGGCCGCGGCGGCGTACCTGTCGAATTTCACGCCGTTTATCCCGTCCAGGATCTGAGGCCCACGCAAGAACAGCAAGCAACAGGGCCGGCGACGAGCAGATGGAACAAACGAGCAGCTGTGCTCCGCAGAGCAGCCGCTGTAACTATTTCTATACTCTCTCTGTATGTAAAGTTACTGCAGCGCATCAGCTCTGCTTTTCTCCTCCTTTCTGTTCATAAGCACTAGTATCTGTTCTTGTTCCGACTCAAGTCCGAGCTCTGAACTAGCAGCAGTAAAGTTCGAAAATGTAAGAGATGATAGTAGAACATGCGATCTTATTTTTTCCTATAAATAGATTTACTCTTGTAAAACTTACATCACACGTATAGTGTCATCAAGTGACTACTCAACATCTACCAAATGATAAGTAGCGACGATGTAACTTAACTAAGTATTATATGAATAGAAAACACATCAAAATTCAGCAATCAACTCCAAGGAAATAAAATAGGTGCATGCCATGCGTCCGTGTACTGTGTAGTGCTCGAGGTCAGAACCGGCTCTTGAATTAATCAATCAGGCGGCTTTCGCGAGCTGGCCGAGCTCCCTGTCGACGGCCACCTTGAGGAAGCTGCCTTCCTCGACGACCATCTGCACGGGGAGGAAGCCGAGCCCGTTGGCGACGGCGAGCAGGACCTCCCTCATCTCGGCGCGGAACTCGTGCCGGTCCACCTTGCCGCTGCCGTCGCGGTCGAACCGCGCGAACAGGCCGCGGTACAGCGCGGCGAGCTGGTCCGGCGGCACGGCGCCGGCGTCGTCCACGCCGAAGTGCTTCTCGAGGACGCGCAGGCTCATGAGCTCCCCGGCCATCTCCGCGTACGAGAGCAGGCCGTCGCGGTCCGCGTCCAGCGCCGCGAACCGCCCGTCCACGGACGAGTTGAAGGCGCGCTCGTCCTCCACGAAGCTCCGGACCGTGCTCCCGTCCAGGATCTCCACGCTCATCTTCGGAATTCTTCTTGTCTTGGGACGTGTGTTCGTGCTTTGAGTGCGAGAGGACAAGTGAAGTTTGTTTGGTTTGCTCTGGTTTTGATGAGATGCGAAGCGATCGGTCGGTCCCTTTTTATAGGTTCGCGATGGCGAGCGAGTGCGTTTGGAGGACGCGCGTTTCGGGCCGATGGTTTATTCTGCGTGGTTGGGTTGGGCCGATGGATTTTGACGTCGGAAGATGCTGCGGGCGCGTTGGCGCTGCTTGGTATGGGATGGAAACTTCGCGTCGTTCCCAAGCATTGATGTGTGGTGGGCGGACCGCGGACGGAGACCACGCGCAGGAAAAGCCGAGTCGGTGGCAGTTGTGCGGTCCGCCGACACCACCGGGCAACAACGGCTGGCTCTACGCGGACGGCGTTCCACTTTGCAGTGGAAAACGAACCAATCGAGGTCGGTTCTCGGTAGAGACTAGAGACCGTGGCGCGCCGCTGGATTTGGGCCTCAAACTTCTTTGACCGGAGTGTCAACGCCTCCAGCAGCCACGTGCGACCTGTGTGTGACTGTCTCGTGCGAGTGCAAGCCCTGGACCCGCTGGGCAGCAGCGCAGAGTGAGCGTTCCAGTGTTCCGCCTGCGGATTGCGTCTAACAAAGAGGAGGGACAATCTATATGGTCCGCGGAATCGATGGATGGACGACGCATCATTTCCAGCAAATTGTATAGTGCCTACTAAACAATTTACTACCAGTAACATGGTGGCGCTCTAGAAGTTGTTTTTGTGTGTGTGTGTGTGGGTGTTGGGGGGGGGGGGGGGGGGGGGGGGGGGGGGGGGGTGGTGGTGATGCGCTCTGAATGCTTACATCAGAGAGGACGCGTAAAAATTAGTTATCTTTGCTTCTGGTGTGTGTAAGATCAACGAGGCAAGGTTGTTGATAACAAAATTTTTCTTTCCAAACTGTAACGCCTGGTATTATTATGTTGTCCCCCACGTCAGTTTTGTATCGTCTTTGGATTCGTTGTTGCTTGGTCCAGTACGCACTTCTTGCTCTCCCGGATTTTTCTGAAAATTGTAGTCTGAACATTGGAGCGCCTGAAGTCTCTCCACATGCCTCATTGTTGGCCTGTTATCACCCTTTATTTGCAGGCACGATGCTGATATTTGCGGCCACTTGCTTGGCCTCATCTTCGCCCTCTTCTATGACCTGAATATCCAGTATTTCATCCAGCCTATCTTCAGACAGTAGCAACATGAAGTGTGCTACTAAGCTGACACCATCAAGTGACATTTCAACAGTTGGCTGTTAGAGTTAGTAGATATATCCAGCGTGAGTTTGTAATCAGAGATCACAACTGAACTTATTAGGCCGGGTGTTGAGATGTTGTAGATAAGCTTGTTGTAACAGATAGAATCTAGTTCTTGTTGTAATCCGGCCTAATCAAGTTCAGTTGTAGATACAACTTGTAAGCCACGTCAAGGGCGATTCTTGCCCAGTATAAATAAACTCACGCGGCCTCCTACGGGAGGGTAACATGCTTCATCATATTTCACATTGGCTTCTTCCAAGTTAATAGCTCCACAAGCATAACACCGTAGCTGTATACATCACTTTTCTCTATCGACCATCTAGTGTAGAAATACTCAGAATCCAAATATGCGTATGCACCTTGTATGGCTGTACTTACTCCAGATTTGTCAATAGCTATCCTTCTTGACGCACCAAAGTCTGAAATTTTTGCTGTCAAGCGATCATCAAGCAATATGTTACTTGTTTTGATGTCCCGGTGCACTATTGATATTGAAGCCGCAGAGTGCAGGTAGGCCAAAGAACTGGCAACTTCTAATGCAACCGTAAGCGATCTTTCCAAGAAAGTGATAAAGCGTTGTTTACATGAAGATGAGAGTAAAGTGTTCCATTTGATATGAACTCATGGACCAGTAACGAAACTTCTGTCTCAAGGCAACATCCAAACTACTTCACCACGCTTCGGTGATTTATTTGAGAGAGTGTAGCAACTTCATTTATGAAATCATCGATTTCCCTTTGAATCACAAGTTTAGACTTTTAATGGCAACAACATGTTGGTCCGTGAGTATGCCTCTGTATACCATGCCATGCCCAGATGCCCTCCACCACCCCAGATGCGAGCCTTGTCAAACTTGTTTGTGGCCTTCTCAAGTTCTTCTAGACTAAAAATAATCCTTTCTGCAATGTCTTTATCTACTAGCTGTTGGAGCAACAACCCACACGGTTTTGCTTAAAGAAATACTCCCTCATCTTCTTGGCTCTGATCATCCCTGAATACGAGGACAGAGCTGAATTAATATTTAATATAACAAATTAGCAAGTCTTCTCTTTTAAATCTTCTTTACGCTAACAATCTAGTTTCTCCCACAATGGACACCAATGATAGCATGAAGATTCCAAAGCTTCAATTAGAAGAATAGCATCATATCAGGAGCCCAACATAATTTAACTTGATCTAGCTAGTACTCCTGATATAATGCTATTCTTCGAATTATGTTGGGAAGTACTCCAGATTAAGTATTAATTTTACTTACCTAAATGCCTCTATTTAGAGTGTATGGGAAGTAAAAAAAATTAAATAGGCATTTGGTTGGTTTTGCAACTAATCTTTTTATGTTTGATAGGTAAGTCTTCTTAACCTTATTAGATGTATCATTGTATTCATCGTATAAAATACTTGAACAACATCATTGCAAAATTAATAAAAATATACTTATAGCAGATGTTAAAAAGGTCAAACGATTTTTTTCCTGCGAAATGTCAAAAATTACAAAAACAAAACTGAATAGCAACAAATATAAACCAAAAACTTAAGTTAGTAGTGTGAAATTTCAAGCAAATGAACAATAAGATATTTTCAGGAAACTAAACTGAAAGTTAGAATAGCTATTTTGAACTTGGAAAAAAAAGAAGCGTGATACAACAATCATAAGCCATACACCCGACAGAAAGTTAATTTGTATAACCCTTTATAATAACCACAATTGTGTTAGCTCTCTGATTCAAAGGCGCCATTATTCAAGTGAATTATCTTATTGATTTGTTGGTTGGAGTTGTACCTGGATTGTGCATAGGCCGGGTGCGCTGCACCAGAAAGAGGGGATGGAACTTACAGGTTGGAAAATGTGCTGGCGGACTCTGGCATCCATCTCGTACGTACCTTGGTAACCATGGCGGCACCGGCAGACGTAGCACGGGCGCTACCTGTGGATTCGCGGCATTCGCTGTGCTGGCTGACGCAACCAAAGTCGCTCCTCTCGGCCGACTCCGCGCACGTCGTCGACGAGTTGTCCAACGCCCAGTCCAGTATGTCCGGGACGGGCAGCCCGCTGGCGCGGCCCGCGGCGAGAAGGGACATCTTGAGCATGAATAAGTTCATCGCGTCGTGCCACCACGCGTGCTCCACCACCACCATCCTTGCCTCGGACGTGATCCACGTCGACGAGTCGTCGCATCCCTGCGTACGGTTACTCGTCCACTCCAACCGGGCGCGGAACGAAGCGAGGGCTCCCGCCGGTACGTGCGCGACGCAGCAGCCGATGCCGTCGCACCGGTAGCGGCGGATCAGCTGCGCCTTGCGCTCTGGGCAGGAGGACGAGCACGTTTGCGGCGGTGCTCCTGATGATGGTGGTGCCGCCGGGCCCGGGCTCGGGGCCCACGACGCCGCGCGGAAGCCGCAGCCGACGTGGACGAGGCGGTTGCGCGCCGCGGAGAGCGCGTACGGCAGGCCGCCGTGGACGACCCGCAGCCGCGCCGTGCTCGTGTCGCCGACGCTGAAGTACCACACGCCGCTGCTGATGCGCACCGTGCTGTTGCGCACGGATATCTCCAGCACCTGCCGCCCGAGCGTTCCTGACCCCAGTGTCAGCCTCGGAGGCCTGGTATTGTTGGCGGCGCTGCGGTAGCAGGTCACCTTGAAGCCCGGGCGGTAGCAGCCGGCGGTGGTGCCGAACGGGTACGGGACGTCGATGTCGCCGCATTTGCTCTCGCAGCCGGGCAACGCGATATTCGCTGCTGCCGCGGTGGTCGCGACGACCTGCAGCAGCAGCCCACCTACAAAGAGAGTGTGCATCGTCGTGTCGTGCCTTGCTAGTGTACGTACTCACATGAGGCCTAGCTAGGCTTTTATATGGTGATCAGGATGTTGTTGTTGTTGTTGTTTTTTTTTTATCGAACGATGATCAAGATGAATGTAGTCAGAATTGTGGGTAATTTGAGCGATGGCCGGCCGCCGGCTCATGCAATCATTTTTCTACGTACTACTACAGTAGTGGATAAAATCGTGGAACATTCAAAACCAAGAAACTAAACGAACATAAAAATTCCACTCTTGTACAATTTGAGCTATTCTGCCGACGGGGACTCTTTTCCATTATTTTTTCTCAACGCATTCGACTTGTGTGTAACAAACCAGAGGACTGATGCAGGTCAAAAAAAAAAAAAAACCAGAGGACTGATGTGTATAGTGACGCCCCTCACTCTAAATATTCGGTCCGATTCCTCACCTACTTCCAGCAGGCCCCGTATCTGATGAATATTCAGGCTGATTCATTTGAGATCAGTTTCATAAGCTTGTGGTAGCTGATTGCGTCCAACAAAGGCGTGGAGTCAATTGGGGTATAATTAACCACGTGGCGGTTGGCGGCCGGCCGTTGATCAGCACAAATAAAACTCGTAGCCGTATGTACTTGCTCAAATAAAACTTGTAGCAGAGACAGTGGCGGACTAGGAAAAGCAGTGCTGCCCTAGCTCGACACGAGCGCGGCGGCCGGCAACTCGATCGGAGCTATACCGAGCTAGACACGGGACGGGACACGGGAGATGCCGGAGTCGTGTGGGTGTGGCATGCCTCGCCAACACGGGAGCTTTTGGAGAGTGTTGCTCTCTGGCGGTCCGGCCGCCGTTGCCCGCACGGCGCACGCCGCTGTTGGAGCTCAGGAGACTGCAGAGGATGGTTCTGGAAACATTTCAAATAATGTCTAAAAAAAGCTTTTGAGCTGCCTAACACTTTTATTGAGCGAGTTTGGAAATTTGAACTGCATGCATTAGGATCCAGATCAAAATGCTTGGTCGAGTCGAGCCAGCCTGAAGCAGGCCGTGGTATGTACCTGCTGGTTTGCCGGGCCGTGGGGCTGCTTGCAGCAGGCCTCGTTCCGATTCCCTCGCAGAACGATGCCCACTGCCGAATCTAGGCCCTCGCCATCCGCGAACCTCCCAATTGCGCTGCGTGGGTGTCGTCTACCAGTGTGTACTCGCTCCGTGCCAAAATGTAAGCATTGATTAACTTTTGGACGTCACGTTTGACCACTCGTCTTATTCAATTTTTTATAAAAATATATAAAAAATAAATTATATTTGAAATATATATAATGATAAAACAAATAGTAACAAAATAAATGATATTTTTATAAATTTTTTGAATACAACGACCGGTCAAACGTGATATTCAGAAATCAACAAATACTTACATTTTGAAACAGAGGTATTACTACCACTGCGCCACAACGCCGCCGCACTTGGGCAGGGCTGGTACGGTGTGGTATGAAACAGCGCGGGCTCCGTCGATTCTCGATAGTGCCATGCTGCCATAGTGCCATTAGCCGTGTATTAACTCAAATCCTTCCATTAGCAACAAGCTCCTGTGTATTTAGAAACGCAGGTCCGGCTGACAAACAGCCATGAGCCAGCTGCCCGGGCACGTACACGTGCGACCCGAGAGGCGAGTGCAAACCATTGGCAGGCCCGCTGGAATCTGTCTGGTCTGCGGGCCACCTATCTCGGCCGCGACCGACACCACCGCCGTGCACTTCCAAAAACCGTCGGCACAGCTCGTACCCACACGCAGTGACGCAGCGGTGCATCTCGTCCCCTTCCCGCCGGAAAGGAGATGGCGATCGATTTGCCGCGGCCCAAGTCGGCATTTTCGGACGGCAGCCGAGACGAAATCTGAAGAAGAAACGACGGGCTGCACATCCGCGCGGATCGGCGGATGTACCATCACCACATCCTTTTACAGCCGGACGGCACTACCGAAATATCGATGGGTCCTGCCAAATAAGTGGACAGCCAAAAAATGCTTGCAATCCACTAACGTAAGCTTTTCTTTTTCTTTTTCCAAGCACAGGAATGCAGTAATCTCAGTGAAAACAAATTCACTGATACGTAGTACCCGCATTTGCTGCATTGATCAGTCATCGTAGGTGAACCCGGCCGGCAACCCGATCCAGCGTCTGATTCTACCCCCGCCCGCGTACACTGTACGGAAAACAACCAGATCCTCATGTCGGTGCTCACAGGGAGTGCAATGGCGTCTCGAATCTCGCCTCTAAACTACCGTGACGTGGCGATCAAGAACCGCATGTCAGTTGTCATGTCTTGCAACAGTCCAATTATGCTAAGTACCACCGTCAATGGAGTATTGCTTTGCTTTCGCCTCCCTTTCACGGATGCACTTGCCGGCTTGGACTTCGCCGATGCAGACATCAGGGGCCTGTTTGGATTGACGCCACCTTTTGCCACGCTGCAACCCCCCGGTTTGCCGAGCCTGCGCCGTCGCGCGTCTCGTTCTCGCCAGTTTTGACCATTTCCCGCGTCAAATCGCTCGTTTTTGGGTTGTGATTCGGTTGGTCTCACGTCACATTGGACAAAGCTTCCAATAATAATTGCCTGCAAGGGACGTCCACGCCACTCCACGGCGATGCGCTCAACGCGCTGTTCAGGTCGTTCATCACATGCATTCCTCGACATAACGCAACCAGTCTGGGGCCGCATATGTTTATAAACTTCTTTTTTATTGGTCTTTTTTGGCGTGCGCCAAATACAACGCAATTACGATCTCTCGGGATTTCTTTTAGAGCGAAAAAGTGGTTTCAGAAGCAGGTTATGTTTTAGCTGGTGTTTCCGTAGCGCCGACGACAAGCAAACGAATGTGCATCTTGCAGATCAAGTACTAGTAGAACACCTTGCCTTGGCAGCTCAAAACCTTGTGAACTGGTCAAAAGCGCGCAAACCTTGTTTAGTGCCCGAAAACCCAGGTCTCTGCTCTGGAGGTGGCCCGAAAACCTTGTTTGTCAGGATTTCGATACGGATAAACAAAAATGTGAATGCTATCATGTGTAACTAATGGTGGCCGGAATATTATAACTCACATGGTACAATTAGTACTAGTACTACTTTATTTTCTTCAAATCGAAGCAAACTATGGGGTTCATCTCGCTGGCAAGGCCTGAATTGAACAGCGGGCAAAAGAAGGGGGTGTGCAAGTTCGAAATTGGCGTGCTGTACTCAAATCTGTGGACGTTCCTTGCGCTATGAAAAAGATAATCTTATTTTCAGTTCTGGACAGTTAACTAGTAAAATTTACTCGCAGCAACGGATTTACACCCCTGTATTTTTATTAGTGACGTTCAAACATGTGACAACACATGTATCCTACTCATTTGATCTGATTAGCCGGATGTAAAGTGCCATAAGTACCAGGTAAACCATTGATTTTGGTTGGGAGCCCAGTTGAGCACGACAGCTCAAGAGCTGTGTGCGACTCCTCTTTCATGATTAAAAGGCTTCTCGACACCGAACCATCGGAACAGCTATTAACTATTCTGCATTTGGCTCAACAAGGTGCTTAGACTAATCAATGACACCATCCGGGCACGAGCTGCGTCTGCCCAGTTAGAACCGTCGTTCCACCGACACTGCGTCGCCTTCTCCGTCGTCACATCGCCGGGAGGTCACGTTAATCACATCAGATTTACAACTTAATCCTGCACAATCATTGGAAGCCGCGTAGAAAATCACAATGTCTTATTCATCTTTCAGACCGACAAGCACTGTCATGTGCCCCGAAAAATGAAATGGAAAGAAAATGGAAGCTTGTGAACCCCCTCACATTTTGTTTGTATGGTTTCAGTGACACCGCTGCAAAATGCTGCTACTTGTGGCCACTAAACATGTGCGGCCTTCTGAAAATGAAGCTTCCGTTTCAGACTTCACATGTCGCGAAATTCTCCGGAACAATCACTGAAACAGCTGCACAAGCTTCAGCTATCTGCTCTCGTAGGAGTAACATTTTTCTAATGCTTCTAGCCTTCTAACCTGCACATAGTGTGTTTGTCAGATTGTCTCATGGAAATCTTCAACTAACCCTAACATAAAAAATGGATTAGGAGTTGCGGGCAGCGTGAAACTGTGTAAAGCTGAGGAATCCTGTTCAACAGAAGAAAAGGCCAAAGCGCTAGTACATTGGTGCTTTTGTCAGTGCATCACATGAAATCCCTTTTCTTGGATCACTACATGCCAACTCTTTTGTTATTTGCTCTAAAACGATTAATCAAAAAAATGATTACATTAGGAAATTCCTCAAAGAATTATCCTATCTGGCACTTTCGAGCTAAAACCACAACAAACTCTACGAAAACATCAGACAGCTTGATCCAAAAGCCAAAGACGATATTCTTGCGGGCAAGCATTGCCAATATAAAGCAAGAAAAGCTTAAGCTGCAGTGCAGTTTATCGACGCTGGCGGCACTAAACACGAGCAGCGCCATTTACTCCAGAAAACAACAGACAGCCAGGACGCAAAAGGCCACTGCTCCGGCCTGGCCATCTTTTATGGCGCGGTTTGGACTGAGAGAGGCGGCATGTGGCTTGTGCCGCTCATCACCAGCTGCCATCCATGGCCTCGTTATCTTTACCACTCCCCACGCTGCGCACACGCCTTGGACGCCACCTTTATATAGGACACACTCCCTCTTGACGCCCATCCCACCAAGCTCCGCCCTCATCCGAGGCTCCGCCCTCATCCGAGACTGCTGCCTCTTCAGTTTCACTTCCCTGCTCCTCCTGCTCAGGTCAGTCTTACTCAACCTGTCTCTTGCTCTGCAATTCAGCGCCGTGATGCAATGCTCAAAGATTATTCCTTTTTGTGGCCTCCATATGTTGAAATTTGGAGGTATTTTGTGCTGGATTAGAGCCTTGGGTGCTTAGAGTACCGCGTGGTGTGCTAGTGTTGCGGCGCTGCATTTGGATCTGGTTCCGCAGTTCTTGACCCGAGGAAGAACAGATCTCCTTAGTGTTCCCCGTTGTTTCTCCTTAGTCTTGTGTAGTTCTTGGTTTAAAGCTCTTAAAATTACGAATTATGTGGTTGGTTAAATTGGCCGCTTCAGATTTGTGTTTTATTCATGGTGCTGAGATCTGCTAGCTGTGGTACTGTTTGTTCATGCATGTACTAGTAGTTTATATCGGGTCTTGATTTGGTAGGTGGCACCTAACAGTTCTATAATGTTGGTCAATTCGGCCAGATCGGGTCCAAAATATTCTTTCTTTCCTGCCCCTACATTTGTCTTTCTTGGTGATAGGGAAAGGGACCCTGATTCATTTTGAAATTTTTCTCAATCCTGTACCACAAGGATCTGAACAATTCTGAACACCAATGTGGCATTTCAGATAAGAAACAGCCTATATCTTGGAACCTGATTAATTCACGTGGTAAATCTTTAGGCTGTCTGGGTTGAAGACTTGAAGTTTTGATTTCAAGTCCATCTCCTTAAAATTTGTCAACGACATGTGTTCATCCTATTAACAGAAGTTACCAACAGTTGGTCCGAATATCAAGAAATTACTATCCTGTCATTTCAACTTTACCAGGAACCACGATTTGGGTTTTATAGATCTTTAGTAGCTTAGCTGATTAGTACCAACCTTCAATGCTTACCAAGCCCCATCACTTTGACTTATGTTTGTTGCTAGTTACCCTAAAGTTACAAGTCAAACTGTCCATTCAACTGTCTAGATTTACAAATTCAGTGTTTAATGTTCAATGTTCATGTGTGACCTCAGGGAATTGGATCAGGGAAGGTGATCGGATAACCTAAGATGGGGTTCAAGGCAAGCATTTTGACTGTGGCAATGGTAGCCATTGTGCTCTCCTCACCAGTATTTGCTCAGAAGCACAACAGTCCTCCTGCTCCAGCTGCCCCAATCCTTCCACCGTCCCCAGCACCGGCGCCTGGGCCGCACTATGTGAACCTTGCTGATCTCCTCAGTGTGGCCGGCCCATTCCACACCTTCCTGGATTACCTGCAGAAGACCAATGTCCTTGAAACCTTCCAGAACCAGGCGAACAACACCAAAGAGGGCATCACCCTTTTTGTTCCCAAGGACTCGGCATTCGCCGCGCTCAAGGAGACGACATTTGCCAATCTCACCAAGGACCAGCTCAAGTCCCTGATTTTGTATCACGCACTCCCCAAGTTCTACTCCCTGGCTGAGTTCAACAAGCTGAGCAGCCAAAACCCCGTGCCGACCTTCGCTGGCTCACAGTACACACTCAACGTCAGTGACAATATGGGCAGCATCCATGTGCAGTCGATGTGGTCCAACCCGAAGATCAGCAGCAGTGTGCTATCGACGTACCCGGTTGCAGTGTACGAGGTTGACAAGGTTCTCCTGCCAATGCAAATCTTCAAGAGCGAACCCCCGCTCGCGCCAGCCCCTGCTCCAGCCCCAGCTGACGCGAAGCCATCTGATGTTGCTCCCAGCCCAAGCTCAGCGAAATCCACGAGTAATAAGGCGAAGGGGGAAGCAAAGAATTCATCGCGCCAATTCGGTGTCGGCATCCTCAATTACTTGGTTCTTGCTGTCTCAGGTGGCTTGATGATGCTCTTGTGGTGAGAGGTTCTGACATGTTTAAGCACAGGGTTCAGTTGTCCCCTGCTTAATTTATATGGGTTGTTTCTGGATTCATTCTTTGGATATATACTAGGCATTGTGTTAGGAATGAGTTGTTGAGTATTTGCATCATATGGTCACTTGCGGTTGATACTTAATTTGATGCATGTATGCAGAAAGTATTTCATACTTATCAGTGATAGTTCCAAAATATAGCTAATGGATGGTGTCTGTCATGTTTGCTACATGATTCTGTAGGCAGGAAGATGATTCGGAAAAATTGAATTGTTTTTTTGAGGGAGAAAAATTGAATTGGTTTACATCATGTCAGTAAAGCCCAAAACCAATTCACTAGAGTAGCAATCAGCATACAGTTCTCTGATAAAGAGCATGCCCTGAATCCTTGGAGTCTGTCTGTCCAATGGTGCTTGCATGTCCACGGACCACAGGGAGATCAGCAGTGTGGCTGTTCTTCGATTCTCTTATCTGAGGAATTGGTCAGTGACAGCAAGAAGCAGGTGCTGTTATTTCCGGTATTGGGGAAAATTAATCACAGCGATTTCCATTCTACCGCATGCAGTTAATTTTGTGTCGGTGGAATCTTAAAACGTGAAACCCCCTACCCCAAAGATTAGTTTATGACTCTGCTTCTTCCTCAATATAAGCTTTTCAGCAAGCATGTATACTGCATCCATGAGGCCAATTCTGATCCATGCAACACCTTGCCGACAAGACAATTCTCTCTCGTTTCTAGGTCGCTTGTGTTCTGCGGTGACAGTCCTTCCTGAACGCCGCTCGTTGGCTAAAGGAAAACTGCAAATGGTGGTGGCCTCCTGAAAAGCTTTCAATGGGGGATTGTTCGAAGAGAGGGAGGTTGGTCGAGCGAGCTGTGGCGGGGAGAGATTTTGGGGACGAACTGTGGAGCGAGGGCGGACGAGATGCGGGGAGGGGGAGTATGCTTACTTGTGCGCTTCGGTTGCAACCACGGTCACCTTCCGCTTGGTCCGCCGCCTCGCCGGCGCATGGGCGCCGTCCTGCCTGACGGAAACGACGATGCGGGCAGGGCAGTTCGCAAGAGCTTTGCTATAGGTTGTTGGGCCGCTCGCTCGGGGGGTAGGCCAGGAAGTCTGTTCAGGCTTGGGTTGGGCCGTTTTCAGTCTGTATCAGGCCGCGTGTCATGGGCCAGGCCCGCTGACAGAGTTTCCGTTGATTTTTTATTTTGCCAAGAGAGTTTCCGTTGATCCAAAAGAAGAAAAAAGTGTGTGAAAGAAAAAATATGGCGGAGTGAAAGAGTTCAAAACATTTCGGCCGTCATAAGTGAGAGCAATTGATCGGACTTTCGTCCAACTTTTTCAAATCTGGTTTGAGTAAAACTCGACATCAATCCTTCTCATCTTCCTCTATCATCATGCGTCACAATACTAGTCATGCACGGCAGCTTTGATGAATGGTCGCCGCATCGTGTAGCTTTTGGATTGACGTACTCCGATCTACCCCGCCACCGACCAAACTGCGCCGCGTTGGTGAATGCCGCAGTATGTTTGTTGGTTGGCAATAGCGAAAGAGGCTGGGAGGAGTCAAGCCGCAACAATCAGATGGCTCGAATTAGAAGTTCTAATAGAAGAATGGTTCCGCTACTCTAAATCGTCAGATAAGAATCTGATAGGGAATGAACGTGCTGCACTTGCCTGATCAGAACAAAGCGTGTTCTCGCTTGCAAAAAAAAAGAATAAAAAAGGAACAATGTTCCACCTGCTTTTGCTGGAACAGCTTTGCTCGCCGACAGCTTTGCTCGCCGACGCCGTGCCCCCGCCCGTGGCGGATATGCCAAGCCGTGCGCTGATGCGCCGCCGTGCCGTGCCATGTGCCAAACTGCCATCTGATTTCGCCCGATGCGAGAGGAGAGCCATTGGTCCCATGGAAACCTGAACCGTCTGGTGTATCTCTGGTCGCCTCGCTCCACGACCCCTTTCTTCAGAACGGAAGGAATCCTGCCAGACCGAAAAGGCTGCTGTACTTTCCCATGGGAAAAGAAATGGTGCAGTAAACCGGAGCAGTAATTTTGGTGCCTTCATCGGCGCCGTCGAGATACTAAAGTCCAACCGAATCTGCACCGTCGCTCGAGCTTCAACAGAAAAGATCAGCGGCGTCCTGGGTCAGAGGGGACACGGAATCGCGTCAAAAGATTTTCCTCCTATCACACGGCCCGTGTTAACCCGTGTTAACCCGGGCCCAAAGGCTAGGCTACTCTACGCCCTCGATCACGCAAAGCGTGGCCCATGCCTCTACTCACTGTCCCACACCCCACGATCTCCTTGACAGGTGGGCTCCGCAAGGGAGTTCATTTGCTGCGTGCACCCTATCCGAAACGGCGCGTGCCGCTGCTAATGGGACCCATTTTCTGGACCCACGAGTCAGTGGAGGGTTTGTGTGACCAGTGAGTGATTTTGCGAAGGTGATGCGGGGGGAATTCCGAGAGGGGAGGTGAGCGCCCAAACAGGACGACGTGCCGTTCCCTGCTCTGCTCCTTCACCCCTTTTCTCCTCCCAGGCTCATTCATTGCTTCTGCTTGAGGCGTGAGTTCGGTTCCGCGAGGGCTTTCGGCAGGGTAGGGGTTTTGTCTGCTCCCTCCTCCTGGGATCAGAGCCGGTTCCGGAGATGGATTCCTGCCGCGAGGATAGGCGTGCGGCTGCTTGAATCGCGCGGCTCCGTGAGGTACGCGTGCTCGGCGACTCCATCGCGGCGGGTTCCGTGAGGTTCGTTGCGGATTTCGGGTTGGAATGCTTGGTGGCGGTCGGTCTGTTAATGTTTGGTTTTCTGTCGATTCGTGGTGAAATTAGTGGGGGAATGCTTGTTTGTGGGGAGATTCCCTGCGGCGTTGGTGGGTTTTTAGGCGGCCTGTTTGCTCTGATTCCTGCAAGTTTGGTTTCGCGGCGATCGGGTTGTTCCGGTTTGGTCGCGGTGCTTCCCGGGAGAAATTGGTGAGGAATGCTTGCGTTTGGCGGCATTTTTGATGCGATTTGTGATGCGTTGGGTGGGGGTTTAGCCCCCGCCTTTTGTGGGATTTTTCGGCTGGTTTATTTGGGGTTTAGATTTTGGCCCTTTAGTGGCAACTTGTAGCATCGTTTGTGTGTTTTAGGCGATTGTTGCGCGGTTTATGCCCGCTTGCGGTCGTGATTTTGCTTGCTTGGTTGTGGGCGATTAGGGGTGCCCGGGACGCCGGCGCTGGCCTGCTCGGGAGTTCGATCGCCGCCGCCGCCACCCGCCGGCTCCGGCTTCGCTGCCGCCTCCGCCTCCAAGCTTCAGGAAACAGAGGCGCGGCCGCCGCCGCGGCTATGGGGTGGCGGGATTTATCTGTTCGAGTTCTCTGGCATGCCCACACCTCGCCGCCGGCTTTCCTCTCCTTGCTAATGTCTCGTCTCCGCAAACTTCTCCCCCGTTCCCTTCGGAGTTGTTGCAACCAGCAGGGGTTTGCGGTTTTCTCGAGGGCGTGGGGTTCGTGGGTCGGCGGGTGCAACGGCAGCAACGGCCACGTGCACATTGCAGCATTTACGTGCTTCAAATCGGAAAATGGTACATTCCAATCAGTGCAGATGTTATGATCGTAGTTTTTAACAACTCTCCGTGCGCAATTTTCTTGCATCTGGGCATTTCGGCACGGTTTTTGGTTAGCCAGCGCCATTCTCCCCTCTGTACATGTATGGAGTAGTTGATAAAGTTGCTGCAAAATTGAACGCAGGAAGTCATGGACTTATGGTTATTCTGCTGTAGCATTTTCGCTTCGGATTGTGTCATCGTGTTTGTAGTTTTCCCCAATTTTGGGTGTGTTTTCATGTTCGTGCATTTCATGTTTCAACTTTGGTTTCAAGCAGTTTGGCTAAGCACTTAAGTAATATTTGTTGTCTCGGGTTGATTCAGCAGAGAAAACCTGGTTACGTCTTACCATGTTTCAAAAATTTGAGGTATGAAAAGAGCCCTTGCTAATTTCAAAATGTGCTGAACACACTGTTTTGTTGCTTGAACAGGTTCACGAAAGCAAAAGAGTCGAAGAAGATTTTTGAATTGTTGATCACGAGGATATGGCTGATAACACTGATGGAGATAATTATGCTAATGTTGATTTAGTATGTTCCTTGTGTGATAACGGAGGTGAAATTGCTAGGTGTGTGTCCACTCCACTTGTTCTCTATAATTTCTTCTTTGTATCTGAACCTTGCTCCCACCAGATGCGCTGGCCATTGCGGCATTACACATTTCCTGCCAGGATAAGAGAACTATTCAAAATGCTCTAAATTGGATTTAGTTCATATTTAACATAATGTCAACCAGACTTTGTGAACCACAGTGGAACCATTATTATTATAACTTACACTAGCTCTGGTCAAACAGAGAACTGACGGGTAGAAAATTTGATATAAAAACAGAACATTGCGGCAACAAGCTTCGTTATTTTGTTTTAATGTTGAAATAATATGATTATGCAGTTTGAAAAGAATAGCCTAGATTGGCCAATAAATAACTAGCTGTTTTGTATTATGTATTTGTACATGGGAACGCAAGAAATTTGGATTCATTAAACAATGCTTTGGTTATGTTTGAGCACCATATGTATTGCGTGCATTTTGTTTCAATGTTATCTAAATAGGTTTGACGGTAACAGCCAGGATTTGGTATTCTGTTTGTAGTCATCTATAATTTTCAAGAGAACACACAACAAATTTCACTTCATTTATATCTAGCAACTTTAAACTATCTTCAGTTTTCACGTTAACGACAGTCTTTTCGTAGTGTTCATACATTACTTCTGATTCGTGATATGCTCTTCTTCTACATATCTTGCAGCTGTGAAGGCAGATGTCTGAGGTCGTTTCATGCGACTAAAGATTCCTGCGAAGATTGTCAAACCTTAGGGTACAGTAGGCTTCAGTTCAACGTAAATATCGTGATCCTTCTGACTCTTCCATGATATTAATTTTGCTTACTTGAGATTCTCAATGAATTGTGGCCATCTTTTTATGAACTTCATCTTATTGTCAGGCAATGAAAGTCTTTGTGTGCAAGAATTGTGAGCATGAAAGATATCAATGTTTTGCTTGTGGAAGGTTGGGTTCAGCTAAAACTGATCGTCCTGAGGTTAATACCCTTTGCTGAATATGTTCATAGAAAAATTCGTTCAGAAACTAATTGGCTGATAACTTTACTAGTGTTTTGTAAAGCTCCTTTGTGTTGTATCACACGGCTATGTAGGTTTTTGTTCTAAAATCTTATTTCTTCCAGGTGTTTCCATGTGCTTCCGCGACTTGCGGTCACTTCTATCATGCTAAGTGTGTTGCTCAATTACTGTTCCCTGAAAATGATGCCAAAGCAACTGAGTATACTGCAAAGATAGCCAATGGAGCGAAATTTGCATGTCCAGTCCACAAATGTGATATTTGCAAGTATGGTGAAAACAAAGAGGTTGAGGACCTGCAGTTTGCTATATGTCGGCGGTGCCCGAAGTCATATCATAGAAGATGTTTGCCAAGGCATTAATCACTTATTCTATTGTTTTTTCCTCATTATCATTATCATTATTTCTTGCTTTATATTGGATCATGTCAATACATATATTCCTGTCCACAGGAATATTGCCTTTGAGGACTACACTGAGAATGGTCAATGTTTTCTCCAAAGGGCATGGGACGATCTTCTTCCCAACAATCGTATCCTGATTTATTGCCTGTATGATTTGTTTTCTTCTGTTAATGACTTAGCTGATCATCATTGATGTACATAATTCTAACTAGACTTTGTTCCTTGGCCAGGAAACATGATATTGATACAGCACTTGGAACACCTCCAAGGAATCATATTAAATTTCCTGATGATCCTGCTGTTATCAGAAAACCCCTCAATCAAGTAAATGGAATGAAAAACAAGTTAGTGAAGATACAACAAATTGAGAAGCATCCTTCTGCCCCGTTGTCCAGTGTCAAAAGATCTAGTGCAGTGAAGCATGCATCATTGAACAATTTGATGAATAAAAGGAGGAAAGTGCCTGTATCTCTAGAGAAACCAGTAGCTATGGAGAAATCGGTAAATATGTCAACACTCCCATTCAGCTCATTTCCCGAGATTGACAGAAACACCGAGATGAGGTAAATCTGTCACTTACTACTATCACCTTTCCTTTTTTTTTTCTTTTCAATTGTTTGTTCTTCGGATGCATTTCCACTGTCACAATAAGTTCACTTCAAATACTAATATTTATAAAATAGTTTACGCATGGTAGGTAGAAATCAACTAGAATCATTGTGATAAGCGATTTCTGAGAACATTGTACGTTTATAGTTTGGTTGATAACTCTTTCTGTGTCAGTTGTAAACATTGTGCATTAGAGTTTATTAAAAGCCAATGCTTTATGTTTGGTAACAGAGTGAGTGCACAAGCTCTTGCACTTTAAGATGCTTTGGATTTCTTTAGGTTTGTTTCAATGGTTCTCTTGATGGATTCAGAATTACTATGGTTTGATGTGTGCTATAATTTTATTTTATGCATACATTGTCGGAAAGAACTGTCATTTCTGAAAACACCAACTTATGTTTTTGTTAATGAAACAGTCATGTTTGAAGCATTTAGATCTGTTGCAATGTACTAACAAAAAAAATTCTGTACACTATGTTTTGCTATGTACAAACAAAATAAAGGCAACAAATATATCATCATATATTTATCCTTTGTCCTATTATTTGTCTGGCAGTTATCATATCAGATATCTTGAGTTGTTTCAATGCAACCATGACATGATGTTTCAGTATTTGTTCAAGTATCACATTATTTATAATGTTGTATCCTTTCCGTACTCGCATGCACTGAGATTATCATTATCTCCAGAATTTATGAGTTTGCGCAGAAGGTGTCAGCTGATATAACAATTGAGGATGTGCAAAAAAAGCTAGTGGTACCTTCTACATACATAACTATGCAGAATGCTGATAAGATTACGCTAGGAAAGGTGGAAAGATCCGTTGAGGTACTCTACTATGCTTAATTATAAGAACTGCAATGATTTGGTCGGTCTTATATGTTTTCCTTGCAGGCAGTTAAAGCCGCTCTGCATATGTTAGAAAATGGTGCCTGCATAGAAGATGCGAAAACTGTCTGTGCACCTAGCGATCTTTTTCAACTTGCAAAATGGAAGGTAATTATGAAACTTTCCTCCTGCTTTTTTATACAATATGGTTTATTACTGTATTCTTAGAGAAATATACAGTGGCAAATGGCCTCCATATACTAGTGAACTCATGTATCTTTGCTTTTATTTTGTAATCCAGACACTTGTAAAATATCTCATGTTTCTCTATAAAGACATGCTAGTAGCAGGGATTTAAGTTTTTTTTTTTGAACTGCAACTATATCCATGATAACATGATTTATTACCCGCAGAACAAACTGAGTATATTTCTTGCACCATTTCTTCATGGCATGCGCTATACATCTTATGGGCGCCACTTCACCAAACTGGATAAACTCCAGCTGGTAGGTACAATTATGAGTACTATTGCTTAAAACAAGACATCAGTGCAACACCGTTCTATCAATTCTGCAATTATTGATGCTGCTGCTTGAAACAAGACATCAATGCAATAGTGTTCTATCATCTACAGATAGCCAAGTTCCTCATGAGTTATTAGGGCGGTATTGTGATTTCGAAGTTTGCACAGAATTACATGATCTACCATCATCAGAAAATTGACACCCATGATCAGAAAATGAACTTGGAACATAATTTGAACATATTCGTTTTTTTCTTGAATACTCGTAAGATGACTACCAAGGTGGTTAAGATCCCTTTCACTATGGTCACACAGTTTATGTATTAGGAACATAATCAAAACGCTTTTCTATGCCACTCAAATCCACATACGGAAAACCAAAAGAAGAATGCATGCTAGGATGGTATGGTAGTAGGAACAAATAATTCTTATCCTATGCCTGCCATGGCAAATAACTGGGATGTGTCCTTGTCATTTCGTTACTGTTCTGTAGTATCCTTTGGATGCATTTAGTGTAAAAGGAATAGGTTCTTCCTATCTCAGTTTAGAAATGTGTCCATTGATATTGGTTATAAATAGAATGCTGAATAAGTGCATAACTCATGGCAAATGTATTTACTGGTTACTCTTATACTCAGCAACTTTGTTATACACTATTGTGTTTTTGAGATACTGAAGCAACTGTTGTAAAATGCACGCAGATTGTCGATAAGCTACAATGGTATATTCAAAGCGGTGACACGGTAAATATCTGCTCATGTTGTATTATGTAGATTGGGCTGATTGTTGTTTTGTTATTTGGGATTATGCTCTGATGAATGTGCATAAGCTCTGTGCCGCATTATGATCCCAGTTTTTTAAAAAATTATTGTCATTTTTGCTTAGTTCACTCAATCAAGGAAACTATTCTGATAAAAGAAAAACTTTTGTATGTGATATATCTTGTATCCGTGATAAACTTTAATAGAAGGTGATGGCCCTGCTAGTCAGGATAAATCGAGTATATAGATAAAACCTTGTCGTTTTGTTGAAAGTAGCAATATTTAAGATAATCTATGTCAGAGGATAATTGAGTGAGAGCAACATTGGTGGAGCCTCCGGTGGAGAATGCCACCCATTTGTGCTTGAGCCATGGTGCTCACAGCAGGGTTGAATTTGGTTTCCGTGTGATCCTGGCCAGCCAAGGTTTGGTACCTTAGAAAAATCAGAGCTCAGGGAACACATCTCTCCATGATTTAGGGGGAAATACTTTATGGATAAGTTCTGTTTACAATAAACAGCATGAAACTTTATGGGCCATGTGCGGGTGTAATCACCATGTCTCTGTTTCATTGCAAATATTGTAACATGTATATCTGTTGGTTGAATGACTTGCTTGAGGCCCCTGCAACTTGTGCCTGAGGCTAGAATGACACTTATTTTGAAACGTAGGGAGTATTTAATGGATCAGAAAGAGGAGTTCCCTACTTATATTTTTGTATTATATATAAAAGAAAGTATGAACTATGAAAGGTTTGACACAGGCCGAATGCCCAAAGAAAGACCTAAAAGAAGAGCCATCAAAGGTTACTCAACCAATTATCGAGAAAATACTTCAGAATTGGTTTGGCCCTTGTGGAAGATTACAGTAAACATCATAAACTTTTATGGGCCATATGTCGGTTAATCACCAAGCCTCTGTTTCATTGCAAATATTATAGCATGGATATCTCTTTGTTGAATGTCTTGCTTTACTTCATCTTCGCACAAATGATTGTGGTTCTCATGAAGACTTTAACTTACGAGATTTCTATCCATGTGCTCATTTAATACAAGCTTTCAAAATTCATTGTGCCATTTGTAGGGTTCAGATCCTGAACTGAACGCAATATGTGATTGACAAATGTTGTTCTTATGAATTTTACTGTGCTTCTTGTTTTATTCATCTCAGGTGGTCGACTTTTGCTGTGGTTCAAATGATTTTAGCTTATTGTTGAAGGAAAAACTGGAAGCTTCTGGGAAAAGTTGCTCCTACAAAAACTATGATCTCATCCAGCCAAAGGTAGCATGCTTGTTAATTTCATCAAATTGCTAAAAAGGAATGGTGTCCTGTATTTCTTTGTTCGGTTCTTTCAAAACTTTATCAGCTGACTGTTAAAACATCTTCATTTTGCCTAGAATGATTTCAACTTTGAGAGAAGAGATTGGATGACTGTTCAACCAGATGAATTGCCCTCAGGATGCCGACTGGTATGATCACAGCCATTTACGTTAAATTGTTCAGCCCATTGTTAGTGACATAATCTCTCAGTTAGTATTTCAACACATTGTCCACAGATCATGGGGTTAAATCCTCCATTTGGGTTTAAATCTTCTCTGGCTAACCAATTCATCAACAAAGCTCTCAGTTTCAAGCCAAAGTTGATTATACTTATTGTACCCAAGGAAACTGAAAGGTTATCTTTTCTCTCTGCTTCTTTTTGGCTGAAGCTAATCTCTAATACCATTCCATACTTGATGTTGGATAGGTTGGATAAGAAGTACCCACCATATGAGCTAATATGGGAGGACTCTAATCAGCTCTCAGGAAAGGTACTTCTGCAAAGTACATCATATTCAAAATGTTGCTCTATTCTTTACTGACATTTTCTGTTGCAAATTATGTAGTCATTCTATCTGCCCGGATCCTTTGATGCTGATAACAAGGTGATGGAGCAATGGAATGTGTCACCTCCTCCGCTTTCTCTGTGGAGCCGTAGCGATTGGGCGAAGAGGCACTCAGAGATTGCCAGATCAATGAGGCACGCCCCTAGCGAAAATGCATCCCATGTTGACATGCAAAGCGAGGTCACAATGCATGTGGAAATGGATGACGCTGGGGACACAGTCATCCATGCCTCTGTCATTGATCAGTTGTTGGCCGACACATACCATGATGCCACTAATTCTCCAGGGGACTTCTGGAATGATACTAATGGCCGATCGCGGCAGCCTTGCAACTATGAAACCCCAGGATGGAGTGATCCGACCCAGAAGCATCATTCAGAAACTCGTGCTGAATCTGATATGAGCATCTCTCTGTCAGATAGAGCTGATTGTCAAAGACAGGATCAAACTTCTTCCATCTCAAAGCATGGGGGCACTGATCCACAAGCCTGTAATGCTGCTGAAAGTGCAACTGCAGAGAAATCAACTGCTCCTGCTGATTGCGACGAGGTAACATCAGCTTGTGGTCCATATCATCTACCTGGAGACTTACCATTACCACCGCCGGGCAGACCCCCGGCTGGAGTGGAATATTGGAGGCTGGAAGACTCACCACTCGTGGAGGAGCCTGCAGCTGGCTTTCTTTCCAGAGAGCCGAGGAATGCACCGCCTGTGGGCAGGATTAGAGCTGCTGTGCAGTATCAACAGATGGAGGACACACCGCCAACGCCGACACCGGAAGACTCCTGGAGCGGGGAGACGGAGGATTCACCTCCTGCAGCCGGGCATGCTGGAAATCTGCCACGAAGCAGCACCTTCCCTGGACTACCCTCGCGCCATGGATGCTACACATCTCATCAGTTTATCTCCCAAGGCATGGGCCACCAGGCCGTCCGTCCAGGGCCGTCGTCGTCTGGATAGGTCGACGAGCGAGGTTAACCAGCAAACGATGTTGTCTTTTGCTTGCGACTGACCTGCCTGTGATAGTGTTGTCAACTTGTCATATAGCCGCTAATGTGCCTCAGTTTTATCTTTAGAAGTGTGTGCTTGTTACGTTCTACGGCCGGCTTTAGAGTATGCTGAGGTTGTGTCCTGCTAACTTTGGTAGACTTGCTTCGCGATTTGTACTTGGCTCACTATTATTTTTTATTGCTAACTTCGTGTCCTAATTGCTTGATCTCGTAACTGTGAGCTGAAGACGTGTTACTGCGGAATTGGTTGTGAGCTTTTTTTTTTTTCAGAATGACATGGTTGTGATTTTTTTTTTTTTTTTTTTTTTGAACTTGACATGGTTGTGAGCTTGTGACAAGGAGAGCATGGTTTAGAATAGATGACAGGAGTTGCTGTGGACCACTCTTTTCTGTACTGGTAATACCTTGGACAAAGCGTTGTAGCTGGATCATCAGCGTTTATATGTTCAGAATCTCTCAAGTCTGAATTATACTAGTTTCTTCAGAATCTCTCCACCCTGACCATTGCATATTTGCATTGTATATCTGCCAGGGCACAGTACGCTAGTAGCTCCGTGGGAACGGCGACAGACAAGGGCGCGCTGGACGCCACCATCGGGATGGACGCGCGTGCGTGGGAATAGAAGCGAAGCTGCCCGTGGACGGACGGGCGTTGCTTCGGTGGGTGGGCGTTATCGGTGGAAGAGCCGGGCCGATGTCGTGGGACTCGGTCCCGGAAACGCCCGACCGCCGGCTCCGGCCGTGGAGACTCGCACGTGCGAACACCGCGAAAAAATGACCACGGCGCCCTTCGGCCGATGCGGGGTCGCGCGGCACGTGATGTGGCGCAGAGGCGGCGACGGAGTGGCGGGTGGGCGTGGCCCCGCCGGCGTCGGAGGTCAAAGTGCCCGCGGCCGTAGGCCTGTCACCTCTGCAGCGCGTGGTGTGCGGTGCATGGTGGACCAGAACCTACCCCCTTTGGGCTTTGCCGGCCCCCTTTCTCATTTGAGGAGGTTCTATCATCGTCACCGCACATTCACCCGATGCAATTCGCACGACGGCCAAAGCAGTAATTGTTGGTATTCCAGTTTAATCATTTAATCATGTCGTAGTACATAGCAGACAAGCTTTTACATGGGCTTGTTGATTATTGATCTGTATTATGGGTGTTGTTGACGATCTATATCATTTTTTTAGCTTACAAAGTTATCAGAATGACAGGGTTAACTCACCTTCTCAACAATAGGGCACCATTGAGCTTAGATTATGTACTTTTTCCACCTCTTACTTGCCTTCAAACATACAACACTGTTTTTCCTTCCTTATCCATTAGAGGTGCAAAGATTGCAATATAAGGGTGTTTTATGATTTTGTCAACATGCAAATAAGGTGTATAATTATGTGTTAAGAATGATGCATATATAGGCAATATTCATCTTTTTTTTTACTTCAAAAAAATTTGGGGGGGGGGGGGGGGGGGGGGGGGGGGGGGGGCAATGGGTTCACCCTTAATCATACATAATCATCTTATCAACGCCTCATTATTAGAGGTCTTCTCAATACAAGTAGTTTGTTGCATTCTTGATCTATCCTACTATATTAACTCTGCATTGATCGGGGTGCCGCCGTTCCTCATCTAGTTAAATTTGAGTTAGATAGTGAGAGACGCCCTTATGAATAAAACAGATTGCCAGACATTGCAGAGAAGTTACGTTCATGACCGATAGTAAACCACACTTCATAATTTTCTTTTCTCATTTTTCCTACATACACTACGATCGGATGAGGTAGAATTACAAAATCTAAGAGGAACTCCTTTGTATTCCATGGAGAAACTTCTACTACCTCACTAAATCATACATCTCACTCTGTAAATCATCATTTAGAGAGTCATTTGCATAAAAATCGTTTTCTATATCTTTTTACTCTCCAACAGCTTTTCTATATCTTGTGCGCAGTCTAGAGAGCAATCCTCGCTCTCCATTTCTGGCTAGCGAGAAATCCGTAATAGAGGATATCTATATTTGGATATCCAATTGAAGAGGATGTTGAAGAGTGTTTCTTTAACAAAATCTCTATTCCTGTAAATTGAGAAAGTTATAGAGAGAGTCTCTTGAAGATGCTTTTAGCAGAGGCATATCATGGGTTTATATTTTATCCTTGATATATAAGGAAATATTCCAAGTATAAAACTCATAGCAATCATTTGATGAGTCCGTGGCAATTGTCGATGTGAAATTTATTGAAAAGGTTGTGCTAGAAAACAATGGTTAATTTTTTGTTGAAAAAAACAAAGGTTAAGTTTTGATGCCTTATTACTTACAAAATAGTGGTTATTAAACACATGAAAGGTGGATTTACTGGTGAACAACATGAATATACTCTCCTTGGCTTTCACGTCTATGTAGCAGTTTTCATAGATAAAGATTTCAAGAGCAAAACAAAAACACCAATGCCAATTGATTATTATGCTAAGCCTAACGGCACAAGAGAACCACGTGCTTCCTTTCGTTGTGGCAACGGTGGGGTGGACCCATTTGAGTGTGCGAAAAAAGATGTTGTTTTTCACTTTTAGCCCCCTGCCTTCTACGTTGATTAGAGAATCAAAAGCCAAAAAGCTTGTTTTTCTGTCAGTTTCTTGTGGGAACGACCCTCTTCCCTGTCTTTTTTTTTAACGGATTTCGAACTTCTGCACCAATTCTGAACCTGCACATTGCATAGATCTTTCAAAGAATGCATACAAGCTAGTTTAAACGACACAATGTTTTTTGAAATCAGGATTTTAGTGACCTCAAATTTGTTCATGTCACTAAATTTTAAGACATCATCACTTGTTATATTTTTTTCACCATTGAAACGCATGAAACTTGGCTTTCTACATATGAAACTTGTTCCTTGAAAAAGAATCCGCGGAACTACCACCTATACGTGAAAAGTGTACCATTGAGAACACAATTCATGCTTCAATAAGATTGATATAAAATCAAAGTCAGTATCAAATTATGAATTCCAAGGCATTACCGCACACGTCCAGGATCATGGTCTTGCCTTGATAGGGAATTGAGAGTTGTGGACTTGAGTTTGTTAATTAAATAACAGCAGATTAACAGTTAAAAATCCTATGAGAATGTTGTGCGCTTACCATTCCTTGTTTAAACTTGCTGGTCGGTCACATGTATGCACGCACAAAAGATCCTGGTGTGAGCCTTGCTGGTTGTGTTTGTGTGTGTTTAAAAACCTCTAGTATATTATACTAGCATCTAGACATCTAGTGCAGAGAAACCTTCCTCGCTCTTTCTATCCCTCTCCAAAACACACGCTTTGCTGCTGCTTTCCGAGTTAGCAGCTCACTCGGACATGAAGAAGGATGAAGAGGATGTCAATGCCACCATCTCCTGCAACCTACCGTCTCCTCTTCAGCGATCTTGCTTCCTCTCCATCCCGGCGAGGCCGGTCCGGTGATCTCTTCGTCTTCCTCGCCTTCTCAGTTCTTCTTCAGAGCAAAGCCATGGAGGTCGTCGTGCAAACCAGCGGCTTAACGGATTGAGGAGAGTTCTGGCGAAGAAGAAGCCATTTCGTGAGACAGATTTTGGCATGCGGGAAAGCCAGGCATTTTTCTCAATTCAGACTTGTTTTCGCTTTCCTCTCCTCGGCAATTGTTGTTGTTTTTGTTGTTGCTTAGGTTCTTTCCTCGAACTGTTTTTAACTCGATTAAATATCGGTGACTGGAGATTGAAGTTGTCCTAAGGGTTTTATATATCTATGTATAAAGTCATCCTTTATCATGAAGCTTGGTCAAGTGCAATGTTATTCTGTATACGCATTTCAGATGCAGTGTTCTTGAGCCATTAATTATTTCCTTCTGATGTTCAGAAAATCATGCCTCTTCTCTTATATCTTCTATATCTTACTGCTTACTCAACAACAGTGCGTATAATTCTTGCTTATGCATTCGGTTCACTTTTCAGTACTACGCATATTGCTTGTGCAGCACAAGATCTACAGAATAGTCATGAACATATTTTTGGTGCGCAAGCTTAGAGATGTCTTGTTCTTTCGTGAATCATTGAGCAAACATTATGCAAGTACTTTTTGTCTTTTAGGTGCCTTTAGCGTGTAGTCTTCAGACTCTTCAGTCCTGTCTATGGACCAGTACTGCACTTAGTTTTCTGTTGGGAGATCTCTTCTATGATTGAGTAGTGATTGGTGAGACCTAATTTTTAGAATTATTCATGAAGCTCAGATGAGGTCTTCTTTAGCCATACTCTTATTTTGTTTCGATAATATGTTGATGGTGTAGTACAGCTAGCTACATTATGCACCTTGAATTTGTTTCTGCCCTAACAACCACTGCCCAGGACATAATTTATATGCATATATACTATTTCCCTCTTATGTTTTTTTAAGGGAAAATATTTCCCTCTTATGTTCTGTCACATCCCTGTCAATAGCATGTTGACATCACGAGTCACGACTGTTCAAACCTTCCCTTTTTCTGTTACCCCCAGTAACCTCTTTTTGACCGGTCAAGTCACCTGACTTACCTAAATTGCAATTTATAATTTTTTTTGTCTGATGCACTCAACATTTCAGGAGTAAGAAAACTCTCCATTTTGTTTTGGGGGACGTTTACTTACCGAGCCTGTCTTGTGCAGAATAAGCTTCTACGACCTTTTATTTTCCTATAAACCTCTATTTTCCTATAAAAAGTACATGAATCTGGTGCAGTTGCTCAACAAATGCAGCAACTACATAAGTGCACATGCTTCAGAAAATGCTGTTCAACTTAGGGAGAGATTTTCGCAAAAAAAAAAAAACTTAGGGAGAGAGAGAGAAAAAAAAACTGAGAGCAACTCCATGAATAGGGTAGACCAAGTTCTTCTGCGAGCCCCAGAAGAAAAAGAAGAAAAGGATCGTACGCCATAGTTTTGCCATTCTCGGGATTCGCGCACTCCCCCGACCAAGTTTATGTCGAGAAATATACAAAGTGCAAGGCCCCGTAGCATATGCAGCACGAAACGTGGATCGCCATTAAGTACTAATTAAGGCGCAACGATGGCGTCGCTATCTTGATCACCGTTGTTTAATCGACCAAGGTATACCAGTGTCCTTGAGCTGCCGGTTTTGACTTTAGGATCAGATGCTGCTGCTGACAGGCGCCGTAAGAAATTGGCGTCATAGCTAGCAGGCTGAGACCTCAGACTCGAGGCCTAACGTGTTTCAGCGTTTACACTAGCTTTAGGCCGGGTTTGTTGAATCCATCCTGTTCCATTTTGCATTTCAGGGCATCTCGGTTTTCCTCTCCCCGCGCATTAGTGAAAATTCGATGATCTTTTTATGGTTTCTTGTCCTCTCTTTGTGTGTTCTCAAATCTCAATCATTACTAGATAGACTTGCGTGATCGAAACTCTGTTTGAATAAATAGCTAACATGTCAACAAAATCTTGTCAAAACTGTACTAGCTCAAAAGCTCATGGCTTTCAACATAGGGAGAACATAGACCACATTGACTTCCGCCGCCTTCAACCAGACCAGTGTCGACCACCAAGGCACCAACAGCCGGAAGTGAAAAGCAAAGTCTCTTGTTCTTTCATCCGTGTCGCTTAACTCGCTTTCGGGCCAGTGCAACTTCTGTTTTTAAAAGCCTTGAAGGCAGGCGGGAAAAAGCTCCTTTACATGCCATGCAGCCACTGCTTTTCCCCCGGATGAGTAATAGTTACTTGACTGAAAAAAATGATTGCGAAGTTAGGCAGCCGACAGTGCAGTGGATAAGAAGCGAGCCGTCTTCGTGTACAGCAAAAACACCATCTTTCAGAAAGAGGGCGCAAAAATAAGAAAGAAGGCTTAGCATCACTGTCACAGTTCCTGTAGTGGTATACTACTAAACAACTCTGTAGAACACGGGGATTTTTTTTATACAGGAACTACGGCCTTGCGATCTGCCTGAATTTTATTGCCAAAAATTCACTGTTCAAAAGTTACAAAATTTACAGGCAGAACCAAGAGACAAAAACAAATTACTACTAAGAGGCAATAACTAACAAGAAAGCGGTTTGGACAGAAATTAATTTACAACCCGGTGTTGCGATGTTATTGAACTAACAATGCCAGATGCCAGTGCTGAGGACAACGAGTTAACGATCGTTGCGAGGAACAGCAAACCTGTGTTATGGCAAATGCTCCTCGTGTTGAGCGTGTACTACTACTGAATTATCCGGGCGTACGCTAGCTGCGGCTGAGCGCGTGAGCCACGGCCCACTGGCCACTGGTCTCGGCCGCCGTGGCGGGGGTGGTGTTCCACCGAACGCTTGACTCGCGCGACATGCGTGGCGTGGAAAGGCTAAGGCGAACGGGTCTCGATTGGACAATAGTAAAATCCCGGACGGACGCCGCGTGACCGCGTGGTCCGTCCGCGCGTCCCCCGTCGCGAGCCGGAGCCCAGATAGTGGCGATGGGACACGACACGAGAAGCGGAGACATATTCCCTTGACAAGAGGGCGCGGCCAATCCCCAAAGGCGACGGCGCTCTGTCTGGAGCGGACCAGCGACGCGCCACGGCGCACCGGTGCGGATCACGGTCGGACAGCTGCGTACTTTTTCAGTTGTCACCAACTGGCGCCCCCGAAGAGCTCTCGTGCCCATGCCATGGAAGGTAGCTGTCTCTTCAGTCGACCCGGGGCGAGGTGAGCCGGTACAAATGGTCCGGCGGAATGGTGTGTTTGTCGTGCCCAGCCGTTCTGTGGATTGCTATCGAACGTACTACTGTTTCTTGCTGCGGCTCCTCCGTCTGCTGATGACAAGGGAAGGATCAGTGTCGACTGTCGAGTCCGCCGGTGGGTTCAACCTTGCATGGACACATGGTGCCTGCCATCTGCCAATCTGCCATGGCTGCCGCACGGTCACCTTCCCAGAAATCGCCAGGGGATATCATACTGGGACAATGTGTCGCTGGCATCGCTGAGCTTGCTCCATTGCACCGGCCCAGCCCACTTGTGGAACTGCCGTTACAGTGGAAATGATAAGCTACATTGTTCTATTCAACACTTGCCACATTTATCTTGGCTCAACATCTAGTCTATATAGTTAATTAAAAAAAGTCAAAGTCACCATGAAACTATGTTACGAGTACGGCGACGGCCAAAACTGCCTGAACTCAGCTTCTGACGGACACTGCTAGTGTGTTTCCTACACAAAATCGACTGGGATCATCTTCACCGCGACGGCGATGGGCATGCCGATGAACCCGATGAAGATGCAGGCGAACCACTGCGTGAATGTGAGCGGGGTTGTGTTCGCGAAACTCCCGAGGAACTGTACGATTATGAACTGGAAGACGACCGTGCTGCCGAGGACGGCGACGAACACGTTGTTGTCTAGGATGCCTTCCAAGACATCTATCTTCTCCATCTCTCTTGAGCTCACCTCATTGAACACCTGCACAATCAGTAAAAGGTTAGTGAATTCCTCTGAAAAAAAAGAGAATTTAGTCGACTTTCAGGTCAATTTTCTTAGTCACAGTCCTGTCAACTACGCAGTACCACTTTTGTTAGTAGGATTATGTGGAACTTTTGCATTTTTTCCTGAAATTTTAGAGTATTTCTTATGAAATCATGGAGTGGGATAAAAAAAACAGGTCATATTTCAGCAAGAAAAACAAAAGCACATCCAAACGTGGCCTTGTCAGACTTTAAAACGACCAGTACATTTCCACATTACCTGACAGAACACAAAGCAGTTGAAGATGATTGTGTTCAAGACTAGATCGGAATCGTCTCCCTTGATTCCAAACAGCCATTTCCCTTGGGCTTGGAGATACCAAATCACTAGGAACTGGTAGAAGGACTGTCCCAGGATGTTCCTCCACATGACGTTGCTGATGAAGTTTCCCTTCCTTCCAACCGGAGCTCTCTTCATCAAGTCATTGTTTGGAGGTTCTGTGGCCAATGCCAGTGCCCCTAGTGTGTCCATGATCATGTTGACCCAGAGCAATTGCACAGCAGTAAGAGGAGCACTCCCTGAGATTACAAGCAAATGTAAGAGAACAGTAATAAATCAGTTATCAAATTGAGTGTTAGAATATGTTATAGTCAAGTTTGTCCAGATTCAGAGTTCAATATACCTATCAAGCAGGCAGAGGAGAAGTTTACAATGAGAGCAACCACATTGACTGTTAACTGAAACTGCACGAACTTCTGAATGTTGATGTACACTGATCGACCCCATTTAGCAACAGTGACTATAGTGGAGAAGTTGTCGTCAAGAATAATGACATCCGCACTCTCTTTCGCCACCTTCAAACATCATATTCAGCGTACACTGTTAATGGATTGTTGAAAGCACATGCAATTTAGCATTAAAAAACTACTGTTATGTCAAAGTTCATTTGCAATTATTCCAAAGCACACAGGAATGGTTACCTCAGTTCCGGCAATGCCCATCGCGAGCCCAATGTCGGCCTCATGAAGTGCAGGTGCATCATTTGTACCATCGCCGGTCACCGCAACAACTTCATGGAACGTTGTCCGAAGATGCTTCACCAACGTGTGTTTGTCGAGTGGCGAAGATCTCGCCATAACCTGGTCCATGCAAAGGAGCCTAGTGAGTGATGAACGTTGTAAAAGGTGGGCGAGGCAAGTAAAATTAAAGAGGTCAATATTTACCTGAATTTTCGGTATCAGTCCTTGCAATTCTTCTTCACTCTTTTCTCTAAAGTCCGGGCCTTCAATGGCGAGGCCACCTTCAGTCAAGATGCCACATTCCCGCGCTATCGCCTTCGCCGTGTTGATGTTGTCGCCTGTAACCATCCTGACTGTAATGCCTGCCGACCTGCAGATGGCCACCGATTCCTTCACGCCGGGCCGGACAGGGTCCTTTATCCCCACGATGCCGACGCAGGTGTACCCATCCACCAGGAATCTGATCGTCCACCGAGAACCCCTCGCCGACGTCGACGTAGGCGAGGCACAGCGTGCGAAGCGCTTCGTTCGCGAAGCCGTCGATGGTGGCCTTGAGGCGATCCGCGGTCGCGCCGTCGAGGGCGGCGACGCCGCCGTGCTCGTCGAGGTATTTGGTGCAGGATGCCAGGACGATCTCCGACGCGCCCTTGCTGAGAGCTCGCCGTGCTCCGCCGGGGAGCTGGATGACCACCCCCATCCTCTTCTTCGCCGAGTTGAACGGCTCGACCTTGACGAGGGCGCTCGCCTTGCGCACCGCCTGGAAGTCGCCGCCGAGCGACAGCCCGAACTCGAGGATGGCCGTCTCGGTCGGCGTGCCGAGGATCTCGCACTTGCCGCTCTGGTTCACGACGACGTCGCCGCCGGTGTTGTTGAAGATGGACTGCATGAGCACGGCCACGGCGGAGTCCGGCAGCTCGGAGGAGAGGGCCTTGGTCTCGGAAGGGCTGCCGACTTCTCTGACCTTGCCGCAGATGCAGGCCTTGACGACGGTCATGTGGTTGGTGGTGAGCGTGCCGGTCTTGTCGCTGCAGATGGAGGTCGCCGAGCCCATGGTCTCGCAGGCCGCGAGGTGCCGGACGAGCGCCTTGTCGTTCATCATCTTCTTCATGGCGAACGCGAGGCTGAGCGTGACAGCGAGCGGCAGGCCCTCGGGCACGGCGACGACGACGATGGTGACCGCGACGGCGAAGAACTCGAGCAGCTCGAGCGCATCGTCGCCGGTCCACCGGAACCACGAGCCGTCCGCGAGCTTGCGCGCGAGTAGGCTCTGCATGAGCACCGCGAACGTGACGACGGCGAAGGCGAGCCCGACCTTGCCGATGACGGTGGCCACCCGTTCAGCTTGACCTGCAGCGGCGTCTCGTCGTCGCCGCCCTCGCTGAGCGTCGCCATCAGCTTGCCCCACTGCGTCCTCATCCCGACCGTTGTGACGAGCATCTTGCAAGCGCCGTCCTGTACTTTGGTCCCGGACAGGAGGAACGGGTTCTCGGCGGCGACGGCGACCGGCTCGCTCTCCCCCGTCAGGCTCGACTCGTCGATGAGCAGCGAGAAGCCCGACACGAACAGCCCGTCGGCGGGCACCTGATCGCCGACGGCGAGGTGCACGACGTCCCCGGCGAGGAGGTCGTGGATCGAGAGGCGCCGCCGGTACCCGCCCCGCGTAACCTGCACCGCGATCTTCTTCTTCTCCGCGTCCAGGTCCCGGAACTGCAGCGACTGCCGGTAGTCGCTCGTGGCCGTGACGAGGACCACGAGCAGGATGCTGGCCGCGATACCCAGCCCGTCGTGCGCGCCGCGGGGCCAACCCTCGGTGGCGACGCCGACGACGAGGGAGACGAGCGCGCACGCGGCCAGGATCATGAGCGTCATGTCCTGGACCGCCTCCCAGACGAAGACCCAGAACCCGCGGGGCTCCGCCTCCGCGAAGCGGTTGACGCCGAACAGCTCCCGCCGGGTGGCCAACTTGTCGTCGTCGTCCTCGGACGCGGCGAGGCCGTCGGACGCCGAGGTGGAGAGCTTCGAGACAACGCCCTCTACGCCGCCGTGCGAGGTCAGACGCTTGAGGTCGTGGCCCTCGATGATGGAGCTAAGTTCCTCCGCGCAGATGCCGAAGCCCGCCGCAGCGACGTCGGCCGGGACGGTGTACTCCTCCTGCGGTGGGAGGCCTGTGGGTCGACGATGGCAACATTAATTCGGAGAAAGAATTACCAAAGCGCAGATTCTTGTTGGCATCGGAACGACGCTCTGGTCGTTTGTGACATAATAAGTACGTACCGTGGATGAACTGAAGTGCGGCCTTCGAAACAAGCACGGCGACTCGCAGCTTCTCCTGGTTGGATCGCTTCATGGCGGCGGCCTCGGAGCGCTTGCCGAGGTTGGCGGTGAAGCGGAACCGCCGCGTGGGGTTCTTGACGACGCCGACGACCTTGCGCCATCGCCCCAGCGCCTCGTCCGACGTGTGCTTCGCCGTCACGCCCCCGAAGTTCTCCTCCAGGTAGCTCTCCATCTTGATCACTTGTTATTACCACAACCTCTCGTCTCCCCAAACACCCGACCTTGGCTGCCTCATGCCAGCAGCATTTCTTCTCCGGCGCCTTCCGGCGAGCGTGCAAAGGCCGATCAGAACACACGCGTCCGCGCAACGTCGGCAGAAATCGCAGGAGGGTGCTTCGGACTGAGGTCAGAGGGTGGTGGTTTGTGTAGGATCCGCACAAAACGGGAAGAGAAGAGGGAAGAGGCCCTCTCCTTCGCTTTTGGACCACCGATCAATGGCTTTGCTATTGGGGGCGCCTGCATGCCACGGAAGGAACTTTATTTTTTGGTGGCAGAAGCATGCCCGAGGGCAACTCCTGGGCCGTGGAAGACGCACGCAATGAAGTCGAAGAATTCATGGAAACAAAATCAGCAGAGCGAAACGAACAACTACAATTGGCATGCGCTTGATGGAATTCATGGCGAGAACGCGCGTCGCCATAGGGGAGGGAGGGAGGGACTATGGGGAAGAAAGTTCCAGGCGGCAACGCGGGTGGGGGGGTTGGGCTGGGCAGAATTGAAGAGGATTGGGCCGGAAGAGGCGGAAACAACCAATGAGAGGTGGGCTGGGCCTATTTAAGTAACACATGTATGGCGGAGTGGCCCAGAATTCCCTCGCCCGCGACCCAAGTTGGATCGCATCGCGATCCAGATTATGGACCGTGATGACCGGGCATATCACTGAAGCGGCCTGTTTACGAATATCCATGGGTCGATCCTGATCGCATCGGGCCTTGCTCACCCATTGGATCAAAGAGCCCATATAAGAAGTTGGATCGCGATCAATAGTCGCGATCCAAATTCTGGGCCAACATGACGAAGCGTATCCCTGAAGCGGCCTTTTTACAAACATCCACGGGCCAATCTTGATCGCTGCGAGGCGTGCGCCCATTTGATCAATAGGCCCGAAGAAGATTTTTTTGGCAGCGGCGGGCAGATTATTTTTGAACGAATATGGCAGGTTGTGGAACGTCAGTCACAAACAAAAAGAAAGGAGCAATGCACGTTGCATAGTGGACATGCAGAATACTCGTAAGCACTTTATTTTCAGCTATGAAAATGGTAAGTTCTGAATTCCCGATGTGACGTGCGCTGTCTTCACGACCCAAAACTGCAGGTACTATATCGAGCATCCTACATCAGTGTGTTCTACAGAAATGGATCAATGAACTCTACAAAACCACTGCTAGGTAGTACTAACAAGTATCCCTTGCAACTCTTGTTTGTTTTCTCGCAGAGCAGGAGGCTGCAACACCGGCACAAACTGACTGCGTGCTGTAGCATGCCACATCCTCTCTGCCCTGCACCGCTTTCCCCCCTTTCTCCTCACGTCCTGCTTGCTTCACTGCCGTCGCTCGAAACATCGTCGTCGTCGTCGTCGTCGTCCTCCGAATCACTACTTCTCGCCGGAATGATGAAGATATCGGACTCGTCCGGCGACCTGAAGCTCACCCTCCGGGACACGCTGCTTTGGCTCCTCATGGACGCCCGGCTGATGGACACGCTCTGATCGGCGGCCGGCGAGCCGCCCTCATCGTCGTCGTCGTCGGAGAAGTCCAGGTTCATCGGACACACCTTCGGAGAGTTCCGCCGAGCCGGAGTCGACCCGACTGCCTCCATCTCCCAGCTCGGTTGTGCGTACAGAATTTCTTCGAGGGTGAGTTGCCTCGCTCCTGCACCAAGGTTTTCGCCGTGTCCTACTCCTTGCTTCTGCAGGCAGCTGGGCGCCACTCTGTCCCAGATCAGCTTGAGAGGGCAGGAATAACAGCGCTCTGGACACATATTTTTAACATAAATTTCTTCTGTAGGATTGGTGAATGAACTCTGTGGAGTAACAAGTATTTATGGCCAAGAGACCTTTGCGTATGGATTGTGGGGTGAGCCTTGGAAACTAAGATGCCTGTTCTGCATGCACTAGGTGAGCACAGAGCCTTGGATAGGTTGTGGCGGTGATAGCAAAGGACTGGAAAGGAACAACCTTGTTGCTTAGTTTGACACTAGGCCACTGTTCTTCCCTCTTCTTGGAAAGTCGTCCTGAGAAACTGGATGCTTCGGTTGTTGTCAATGCTATTGCTGCCTGCAGGCTGAAGATAGTAATTAATAGCAATGAACTAGAGATTAACAGAAGATGTTTGGTAACCGTTGGGAACTTCTGCCGGTATCTGCTCTGTACAAAATGGGATATCTCCACTGGCCACTGCCATCAAGAAAGTTTAGGAGGAGCAATTAGAGGCGCTTGTTTTCATTGGTATAAACTGTTATTGTTGTTTACGCCCTGGATCTTGTGAAAGTATATATAGAGTGACCAGCATTCTTGTTGTTTACACTTGAGTTGCCTTGACATGACGCTCGTGCTGAGTGAAGAGGCACCCCAACTTGCAAAGTAGTTCTGCCTGACTGCTTTTTTACAGGACATGCATTAAAATGAGATCGACCTATGAGGAATTTGGCGGGTTTTCATTAAAAAGAAGCATCCAAATTCAAGGTTGAGTACACTTGAACTTGGGTGGTTAGGGTTGTACACTCACATCCTTTACTACCTAACCAGACGAAACAAGCTCATTTTCCTTTTGCCTACCATCTATTGTATGCCTCTTTGGTTTTTCCGTTTTAGGATTAATTATGAGATCTTTATATCAACACATAAGATAAGATCAACACTATTTTTATCTTCTACTGCCGAATAAAAAAGAATTTACACTCGACTCACCTCACTACTTGACCACAAACCACTTATGAAATGGAACTGTTAGCATCTCTATGAAAACAGCAAGCTTATAACACTCAAGGAAACTTGTTTTAATTTCTGAAAGCCAATGCTTAGCCTCATTACTGCAGTTAGTGAAATGCTCATTCGTTCTCTTCAGTGTAATAAGGGCTGTCGTCAAACAGAAGATAGCCATAAACTGAAGAGTTGAAGTTTATAAGCTTGAGTAGTTACTTACTGAAGCCTTCACGGAAAAGGTCAGTAAATCTGCCGGTATTGCTCTGAAGAAACGGTGTGTGGATGGTTACAGAAGCTCTAGTTTTCTTGCATGATGATGTAGAGACACCGAGAGTAAACCTATATTCCTTTTCAGCCGGTGCTACAAGTTACGACTGGATGCCTGCAACTCTTGTAATTTGGCTCCAACAGGGCGACGACAAACGAGTAACGAAGACCCTACTGATACGGTGTGCAAATATACCAACAATACAAAGTAGAAACAAATAGTTTACTAACCAACTAAAGTAAGACCAACTTATATTACTTACTAAAATACTCCATCCATTCTTACAAATAAAACATAGGACAATAAATCTAGTTGAGCATTTCTCTAGAATGCCTTTGGTTTTCCAATGGGTCATTCTTACCAAACTCTAATATTTCCTAATCTTTGTGCTGCACCGGAATTCTTCAATCATATAAATTCCTATGTTTGTTTTTCTTGTCTCTATGTTTTTTTTTTGCATGCCTAGTTTCTAATTGAGCCCTCACGCGTTCTTAAAAGAAAAATCCTCAAGATGTATGAGAGGCCGTGGTGAAAGGCCTGAAATTTGAAGTAACACGCTATAGTATTGGAACGCCATCCTGATGTCGGAACATTGGATCTGAAATTTCAACTATCACGTCATTTGTACGCATCCTTGTACGAGGAAAAAGAAATACAGTTGCTTGTTCGGAAATCTTAGAACACGTCTACGTAGAATAGTTAAGCATTTCGAGCCGACCTGCTGGTCACTACAGCACTGTAATTTATTCACCCCTTTTGACGAGCACTGTAATTTATGTTTCTCATCAATTACGGTCTGACCTGCTCATTAACCTCAAGGTAAAGATCAACGACTACCAGTGGACTTTGAATCAGCAGGACACGGCTCCTCTGTCTGCCAACCCAACCTGCTACCGTGCGCGCGCACTGCACTCATCCACCCCTCGTCCTCGTCGTCGTGCCCGCTCAACAAAAGGCACTGCACACTGGCGTTTCAGAGGACCAACGCGTACGTGCGCTATCTACAACGTACAAATGCATAGCTTCCTCGTCGTGCCGCTGCTGCTGATGCAGCTCGCCACGGCTGCCATGACATCGGCGGCGGCGGCGGCGAGCATCGCGTTGGACGGCTGCGAGAGCAAGTGCGGCGCTGTCGACGTGCCCTACCCGTTCGGCACCACCGACGGCTGCCACCAGCCGGGCTTCAAGGTCACCTGCGACCGCGCGCGCCAGCCGCCCAGGCTCTTCCTGGGACTGGGCGCCGACGGCCCGGAGGTGCTGGCCATATCCATCCGCAACAGCACGGTGCGCGTCCGCGGCGCGGTCTGGCGCTTCGCCGCCGCCGGCACGACGACGAGCAACGCAACGGTAAATATCCTTCCCGCCAACTTCCAGCCGTACGTGCTCTCCGCCGCGCGGAACAGCCTCGCCGTCGTGGGCTGCGGCTTCCAGGTCCAGGTCGCCGCGGCCCGGCAAGGAGTCGACGCCGTCGGCACGACATTCGGGTCGTGCGCGCCGGCCTGCCCCGGCGCGAAGCAGCGGAAGCTCCGGCACGGGCCGTGCGACGGCGTCGGCTGCTGCGAGGTGCCCGTGGCGCCGACGGGGTTGACATCCTTCACCGTCCGGTTCGCCTGGCTGCCGGAGAACGCGACGGCGCGACCGGCGTGGGTGCGGCCCGGCGCGAGCGTGCTCGCCGTGGAGCGGGAGTGGTGGCGCGACAGGGACCACGTGGTGCCCGTCAAGCTGTCGCTCCTCTCCACCGGGAACGCGAGCGGGAGCGGGCTGGCCATCCCGGCCGTCCTCGACTGGACGCTGAGCAACTCGTCCTGCGCGGCGGCGGCGGCGGCGAAGCGGTCCGGCTCCGGCTGCGTCAGCAAGAACAGCGAGTGCGTGAACTCCGTGAGCAGCGCCTACGGCTACGTGTGCCGGTGCAGCGACGGCTACGATGGCAACCCTTATGTGCCGCGCGGGTGCAAGGGGTCTGGAACGCGTATCCCAGCTGGTAAGTTCAATCCAATCGCCCTATGAAGTATTGGCATGATGACATGGTTAATTTCAAGATTGAGATTTTTATACGGGGATCAATATTTTTTTTCACAGGAGTGTATTTTGCCATGGGGGTTAGCATTGGCATGTTCCTTCTGCTTCTAGTTATCGCTGCCATCTTCGCTACAAAAAGGCTCAAGATTCGTAGAGCCAGGAAACTGAGGGAGCATTTTTTCAAGCAAAACCGTGGGTTGCTGCTTCGCCAGATGGTAGACAAAGACATCGCCGAAAGGATGATCTTCAGCCTGGAAGAGCTCGAGAAGGCAACAAACAAGTTCGACGAGGCTCGCGTCCTGGGCGGCGGAGGGCACGGCACAGTCTATAAAGGCATACTGTCGAACCAGCGTGTTGTTGCCATTAAGAAGTCGAAATTTGTAATCCAAAGAGAAATTGATGAGTTCATAAACGAAGTCGCCATCCTCTCTCAAATCAACCACAGGAATGTGGTGAAGCTTTTCGGGTGTTGCCTCGAGACAGAAGTTCCATTGCTGGTGTATGAGTTCATTCCAAACGGAACACTACATGCCCACCTTCATGTTGACAACACTCAAAGTTCATTGCCATGGAAAGATCGGCTGCGAATCGCCACTGAAGTTGCTAGTTCTCTGGCGTATCTTCACTCAGCTGCTTCGACGTCGGTGGTGCACAGGGACATCAAGACTGCCAACATATTACTCGATGATCGTCTGGCAGCAAAAGTATCGGACTTTGGTGCCTCGAGAGGAATCTCAATTGATCAGTCTGGAGTGACAACACCCACCATACAAGGAACACACGGATACCTGGATCCAGAGTACTGTCACACGCGACGATTGACTGATAAAAGTGATGTTTACAGCTACGGTGTCATGCTTGTAGAGCTGCTGACGAGAAAGAAGCCAACTACGCTAACGTCTTCCGAAGGTGTTGGTCTTGTGGCACATTTCATCACGTCACTGAATCAAGGTCAGCTAAATGATATACTGGATGAACAGGTCACTGAAGAAGGAGAAGAGGAGGCCAAACAAGTGGCAGCAATAGCAGCAATGTGCTTGCGGTTGAAGGGAGAAGACAGGCCGACAATGCGGAATGTGGAGATGAGACTTCAAGGACTCCGCGGTACAGAGAGTAACATTTCTGGAACGGAAGTGCACCTGACTGCAGAACAGAACAGCCAAGAAGCAAATACCAGATCCGGTGACAATTACACCAGTCGGCAATACAGTATGGAGGAAGAGTTCATGTTTTCAGCGAGCTTGCAACGATGACATTGGCTTCATGTTCAAATCCAATACCAAAGAACCTCTCTATTTTTTTTTGTTTTGTACTACTATTTCTTTACTTGCGCATAGTACCAATCAATGTATCGATTTTTGTTCACTTACTAGAAGGGTTATGAAATGTCAGTTTTTCTCGCAAAAAAAGTAAAAAATGTTAGTTGGGCAGAAGCATCTACTCATTTCCTTATGAATTTTGTGCTATATCTCTCAAAAGTGCCTAAGTTAACTACTGAAATATAGGCCGCAAGGGTTTCCCCCCGCTACCCGACATTGAATCGGCATCATAATTCACGAACTGTAAACGAAAATATTGTATGTTACCAATTAGCTGATCTGTAAGACGATGAACAATCTTGTGTTGTAGCTGAAAAAAATGAACAGAACTTCAGAATTTGATGAAACTCATATAGAATGTGACCTTTTTTTTGATGAAAATGGGCAGGTGCTCTGCCATTGCATTAAGATAGGGAAAAAAGAATACAAACAAAGGCTGAAGAAGCAACGAAAATGGGCAGGTGCTCATGATCTAGAATGTGACCTGTGAAGTTGTAAGTGGTGAAGGCTGAAGAGTTACCCTGCACTGACTGAATCACCCAGCAATTTCCAAAGAAGCAATGCCAAAAACAGAGACCCTGAAAGCCAATGAACTAATGTTGTATGTAAAGACAAACAAAAAGGTAAAATAAGGAAATTCCTTAATCCTGTTATATACTATGACAACAGGCCTCTGCATAAACATTCTGTGTTTCTGCCTTTCTGAATAAAGAACATGATGCCGTCAGTGCTTCTCTACTCCACGATGCTTGCATTTTGGATACATATGTATCCAAGAATTGTTCAGGCAGAATTACGGAAGTATAGACAACAAATCTGCCACTAATGACAGTGACATATAGTTGGCCTGGCGTATTAACTCGAGAGAAGAGATTTTTTTTCGAATGAAAGAGAATTGTATTAATAAAATATAAAAAATTACAGATTCTTTACATGAAAACTCTGAAAAACAAATAAAACACGAAATAAAACTTTGGCGCGTCCGGCGAGAGAGGTTGGCGAATGGCGATTATGCAGATAAGCCCCTAATTTAGACGTCCGTTACCCTACCGCAGTCGCCGGGAATCCTCAACATTTGGCTGTCTCCGGCTCTCCGCTCTACGGGTCCCGTACCCATCGGCTGATAGGAAGGGAGCGGGGGGCGGCGCGACGTTTCTATGCAGCTTGTATGGCGACGGCGCGGCATGGCTCCAATGCGGCAGAAAATGGAGGCGGATTCATCCGCACTGTGCCGCGGCAGCGGCCGGTGGCAAGAGCAGCCGGAGAGAAGGGCGTCGATCGAGCGCGGACGAGGCGGCGGACTGGCAGCGGCGTCGAGCCCGGTGGGGGCGAGGCAGCGGCGGATCTGTCGTGCTAGGGGACTGCCGGTTGGCCACCGACGGCGTTCGCGACCTGATCGACAGAGGTTCCATTACTCGACTCTTCCTCCTCTTCATTTTGCTAGTAGTGGTTTCTTCGGCATCATGCTTCAAACAATCTTTCCCGTTCTGTGTTCCTCAGATCAGTGAGGTAGTGCATCCCATTTTGTGCCAGTTTCCTGTAGCACTGCATCATGCCACCATCTACCACATGGAATGGATTATTGGTGTCAGCGAAATGGCTAATGTGTCTCCCCACTTGCATTCATTTTTTCATGCGATATACATTATAAAATTTGTACTTGTACCATCCATCTAAAATACTGACATGTTACCCAGGAATTATGCCGCAATCTGTGGATTCCCCGTGGTTCACAGATCTCAAGTCATTGATTATAGTATTCTAATTGGCAGAGTATGAAATATTGTACGGGGACAATAGATGCATGTGGATATGCTGCTTGAAATGAATTGGCATCTTATTCTTATCCTCTTTGGATTCACTGGGTAGCAGAATATATAGTGGCTTCAGTGCTCCTCTGGAACTTCCATCTACTCATGGAGATAAGGATAGCTTCATCTGCATATATGGGAAGGACAACAAGGAGAATGCTGTTCTTGGCTGTCACAGCATTGTTCCTAGTGCCACAAGCATCAGCTTGCAGTAGTCGATGCGGCAACATTAGCATTGCCTACCCGTTCGGCATCGAGCCCGGCTGCTACAAAGATGGCTTCAACCTCACCTGCAACCGCACACATCACCCGCACAAGCTGTTCCTTGGCGATGGAACCGTTGAAGTTCTTGAGGTATCCATTCCTAACGGTACAGTTCAGATCAATTACACTGGAATTGCGACATACGCTAATAGTTCCCGCACATGGAGTGGCCTTAGAGCAGGTGGCCCGTTCTTCCTCGCGCCACATAAGAACAAGCTCCTTGTGCTCTCGTGCAACAGTACCCAATTTACACTCATGGGAGAGGATAATTCAACAATCACTGCTTGCTCCACTTTCTGCCCAGACATGGGCTCTAAAAAGATGTCAGACTCACAGCTCCAGCTCCTTGTAGAAGACTGCTCTGGCATTGGTTGCTGTGATGCCGCTATTCTGAAAGGCTACACTTCGTACAGCATAAATCTTCAACCTCCTGATTCCCCAGGTTCTCAGGTTCAATCAGTGCTTTTCATAGCCGAAATGGGTTTCTATAGCCCCAGAAGCCTTTTGTTTGTAAATCCTCAGGACGCACTCCCTGCCTTGCTGGACTGGGTAATCAGCAATTCAACATGCCATAAAGAAGTGCCTGCTAGTGAATGCCGCAGCTCCAACAGCTTTTGTCGGAACTACACAAGCCATGTTTATGATGGGTACCAGTGCAGCTGCTCTACTGGCTATGAAGGCAACCCTTACATCCCGAGTGGATGCCAAGGTACCAATAAATCAAATTTGTTTTATTCCCTTACACTAGTAATGCTACAACTTTAAATTCAATTAAATGTGATGAGAACATGGAGGATGTATCTCTATGCTTAGAGCTACAGCTTTCAATAGGTAACCAACCAGCCTGATTTATTTAACTAAGCACCGTCAGTTTCTTTTGATTTAGATATATATTTTTCGTGCTTTATGATTTGGTTAATTCTCTCCCTGCTGTATTTTGTTTAGATATCGATGAGTGTGCAATTCCGGAACTATGCCATGGAATATGCATAAATATTCCTGGAACATTTCATTGCCGATGCCCAGATGGGACCAATGGGAATGCCTCCATACCAGGAGGATGCATCAAGAATTACTCTTCAGGATCAGGTGACCATTAACTACCTGTTTATGCCTTTTCCATGATCAGAGACATACAGATCGCTGCATTTTAGTAACATATTGTAGGTATTCTGTAATCACCCATTATTTAAATTTCTGCTCCAAATTCGCATCAAAGTATATTTGGAAGATAAATAGGACTTGTCGTCGCTCGAATAATCGAGAGAACGGCAAATATTTGGTTCGGGGAACAACGATCAATCGAGGAATCAATCTAGGGCACGCGGAGAGTTTTTATACTAGTTCGGGCCTCCCGGAGGATAATAACCATACGTCCAGTGTATGCCGTGTTGAATATGGTGGTGTGTATGATCTATGATCTCTCTCTCCTCTCATCGGAGGGTTACATGTATATTTATAGTCCTGTTACCGCCTCTAGGAGTCCTTGCCTTGTTTTACAAGACTTCCGATCTGTAGTAACAGATTCGGAGTCTATCTACAAGTTTCCTTTCGTGCGATACAAGTCTTCGGAAAATACCAAACTAACTCTTCGGGAATATCTGAAAATATGGGTTACGACATAAGCCCCCGAACATGTCACTTGGCTGATTCGTCTTTTGTATGAAGTGGTCTTCATCTTCATGCGAACTTCTGACAAGGGATATGTTTTTCACTGAGCACACATACTTCAGATATTCTCCAGGAGATTCTTCAGGCTCGTGTACGATTTCACGAATTAATCCTTGCGTCAATATGTGTCTTCGGAAACTAATAATCTTCATGAGAAAATCTTCGGGAGATAATCTTCGGAATATAATCTTCGGAAAAAGAATCTTCGGAGAGAGAGTCTTCGGGAGATAGTCTTCAGATGAAAGGATGCCATAAATATCTTCAATAATTCTGAACGCGCATAATCCCAATGTCTTCAAATATTCGAAGCTTGGAGAACGGGCGAAGCCCCCGAGCTTAGTAATCTGAGGAAATATGAACATCATCTCCTCTACGAATTTCTTGATCTGAACCGAAATAAATAAATAAGTGGTAGCTAGGAGCCACTTCACTTCTCCCGAAGTCTTGTAATAGCCGTTTAACAGAACTTAAAGTCCTTGCTTATAGAAAGATTGATAGAGATTTGTGTTCGTCATAAACTGTTGGCCAATGTCTTCTGAACTGAACAAGTGTGTGGCAGCTAGGAGCCACATCATCCGAAGTCTTCAGGCTGACATCTTTTTGATAAACTAGCTTTCTCGTCATCATAATCTTTAAATTATAGAGTCACATATATCTTCTGGAGACAATAACCATCAGAAAAGAAATCTCCTTCATTGCTTGGTCAGACTGGTACTGCTTCAAATATTACTTCAGCTCCTCCTGATTAATACTCCTCGACATTGATACTTGGTAGAAACCCAAATATCTTCTCTTGCTCCAATATAGTAGCGTAGGAACTTGCCAATCTTCTCTCGGGCAATCTTCATCTTCCAGGTAAATGCGCACAAGTGAGACAACAGTCTCGAACGAGCGCGCGCCAGTTTCTTGCATGATAATGCTAGCTTCCGGTGAATAAACACAAGGATAACCAGTGTCCCAATATGCTGAGAACATTACGGTGGCTTCTAGCTACCTCTATTAACATAACCTGATCTTCTGACAAAGAATCCTGTTTATATAACTTCAAGTTGCAGAGCTATGCGTAGCTTTAATAAAAAACAATAAAACTGCAATGCTTCGGGACTTGTAATATGGACATATGTCTCTAGTCCGCCTTGGTTTGATGATCTCAATATGATATATAGAAAATCCACTGTTGTAGCTTGAACTATCTCAGCAAAAGAATCAATGCCAAAAATAATCCACGAGCCATCTTCAATAAGAAATACAGCAGCCGATGTATGAAATTTCTGCCTTCAATATATGAACTCCATAGAATGGGCATGTATGTATAGCCCCCTGCTTTTCTGTGTACAGTGATAACTGAATGCAGGAAAGTAATAAGTTTGCAAAATGCGCATTCTAGTAAATAAATAAATACCAGAGATGCCATCTGATTATGTTCGTTGACAGGAAGTCCAATATGTAGAACTAACTCATTGACGTTTAACTTTGCTTATAGCAAGCTACGTTTGAGATTAGCCGGAAGATTGGAGGTCGTCAGTGACTCTTTTCCTTGATAGGAAGTATGATTAGCTGTATAACATTTTACTTTGCACTTGGCAAGTTATGTTTCAAGCTAAATAATATAGGGTGTTGATCTTGCAACGTGGTCTGAAGTTGGCACTTATAACTCGATGGCTAAGGCTCTTACTTCAGACACTCGGGGAGACTTACGAAACTTATGAACCATCGGTAGCTATCGTGTAGCACCGTATGACATAAGGCTTGCACTCTGTTGGGTGGTTGATCGTGCAACCGGCCTAGGGAGGGCCACTTATTAACCTCATGGGCTAAGGGTCCCTCGCTAGAACGTCATGGGGTCAATTAACTTATGAACCACAGTGTGGCTAAGCCTTATGACGAAATTTTGCCTGAAAGGCTGTTCGTACCAATGCCCTATAACCCTCATGTGGCTAGGACATCAGCCAAACTAGTAGATCGACCTAGGTCAGCCTTTTCCATGCTGAATGGAAGTTGATATGACTGAAAAGTCAATAATCCGTAGAACAATAATCAATGTCAATGATCCGAGTAATCTGATCGATAAATATATGTAGAGCCAATATAATGACCAATGATAAATATCCGATGGACAGTGAGATGACCAAATACGAATTTGAATTCCAGAGATGAGTATCTCAATTATCAATAAGATTCCGGATGAATATTCCGAAGATTAATAAAATTCCGGATGAAAATCCTGATGATTCCGGATGAATATCCCAATGTTCAATAAATTTCGGATGAAAATCCATATGATTCCAGATGAATATCCCAACTTAATGAAGTCCGGATGAATATTCCGATGATAAATAAATTCTAGGGATGAATATCCAGAAAATCAGTAATGTCCGGAGACAAATATCCTGCTTAAATAATCAGCTAAAGAATAGGACTAGAGAAATCCCTGTTTACTGATAACGAGCAAGAATATATATACTGTAATAATGAAAAGACTTTCTGCTATGCGATGTGCATATTTAATAAATACTTGAAGTAGCACATGCAGAAAATATGAATATAAGGCTGCTCGATACTCTCTACTTATGATTGCTGTGATATGCATGTAGAGAAAAGAACAGACATAATATAGAACAAAATAATAAAAGAGAGCGATTTATTTGGCTTATCTGGAGCCTAAGTCGCTCGAAGAGTTGTTCTGGATGCCTTGATGGTCGACTTGGGATCTTCGGGATTATTGAGTAGCCCCCGAGCGCAGTTTGTGGAATTGACGATCCGGTACCGACAATACAGTGTCCGTCTTCGGGACACTTGATGACTTCGGCTGGTCGACATCTCTCCATCGCCCAGTCAGGATTGCATGAAACTGCCGATGAAGGTCATCCGATGAGCGGCAAATTTCACGCCAACAACCTCGAAGACATCCGGTATATGTATAAACAGTTAACAAAGATCGAATTTTTGATTAGCATGATGCTAAGAAAAATAAGTGACAGATATAAGCAAAGTAATGCGAATCTGTCTTGGCTTAATAAATGAACCCAGAAATTATGCCAGATAACATAACACGCTGGAAAGTTAAAATTGATAAAAGGAAAAATCTTCCCTATATGGTGGATGGTAGTCTTTCGAGCAAGCTTGAATGCGCATCTCCACGTTCCTTCATGATCAGACCAGGTTGAAGAACTCTTGAAGTCCTGATGATAACGGGGACTCCCGATGGCATCATCCGACCATAGGATGGTGTTCGGGAGGCTGCACGCCTACGCCACCTTCCGATGATCGTAGTTGGATGCGACGAGGACGTAGTCCGAAGGCTAGCATGAGTCTTCGGGATGAATTTGCCTCATGAGTTCACATTCCAGCAGGGCATGCGATCCGATTCTAATTTGTGCACCATATGCCAAAAAGGTTTGCGTAGTGAGCTCACGTACTAATTGAAATACATGAACGATTAAGGAAAACAAGAATAAAATAGGAAGGAAACTCCCATGTAGGTTCCGAACTAGTGTTCGGTGCCTTTTCTAGATCAACGATTCCTTTCCGCAGGGGGGCTTGCAGCTAGCTGATCTTTGTTCGTTGTCGTCGGCTTAATCTCCGGGACGGAAACAAACTTATCAGATTCTTGTAGCTTGACCCGTAAAATTAGACCGGCCGTGATCAAGATCTTCGCAGCGCATCGAGGGTGCTGACTGCTGAGCCATTGGATCCACGACTCGATCTCCATGCATGTGTCTTCAGCACACGAGGTGGCTTGATGCGTCTCACCCATAAAAAAGACATCACAGAGTGAGTAGATTAGCGATCGGATTAGTAATATGCTTATCTGGTAAGAGACAAGTAAAAATAAAATAAAAAACTGAGAAGGAATCTTCCCTGTAGATTTATACTGCATAGACCGCGATCAAGCTCTTCTCCTCATTGGGAGTTGTAGATAGCACAATCGAAGCATCGGGACTTGATGTGGGAGATCTGCCGTCGCAGCCTCGTAGTAGATGGATCAATCGACGAGTACTCCGAGTCGAACTCATCAAGCTGGGTTTCGCCGACTTGATCTTGTGACGGACACTGCGTCATGGCTTGCTTTACCAGCCCAATTCCTCGCGATGACGTGATGGGATCGGACTCGTCGATCGAAGTCAGGAGATCGGTGTTCGCACCGAAAGCTGTATCTTGGGTGTGAGTCGGCGAGTTGCCCCATCTAGTCATCGTCGATCCGATGAGGAGACGATCATGCGTCGCCGCCACCCGAAGACTTAAAATTTCTGATGCTCTAGACGGATCCTCAGCGCTGCCCCCCTACCTGGCGCGCCTCTGTCGTCGCTCGAATAATCGAGAGAACGGCAAATATTTGGTTCGGGGAACAACGATCAATCGAGGAATCAATCTAGGGCACGCGGAGAGTTTTTATACTGGTTCGGGCCTCCCGGAGGATAATAACCGTACGTCCAGTGTATGTCGTGTTGAATATGGTGGTGTGTATGATCTATGATCTCTCTCTCCTCTCATCGGAGGGTTACATGTATATTTATAGTCCTGTTACCGCCTCTAGGAGTCCTTGCCTTGTTTTACAAGACTTCCGATCTGTAGTAACAGATTCGGAGTCTATCTATAAGTTTCCTTTCGTGCGATACAAGTCTTCGGAAAATACCAAACTAACTCTTCGGGAATATCTGAAAATATGGGTTACGACAGGACTTAATTTTCAACACCCAAGTTATGGATATTCATCTGTATAGTAGTTCAATTTCCTTTCTGCTACAAAGAGAATACTATTGTAGTTTGATAGTAACCTCATGCTTCCATAGTGTCATCTGGACAAAAATTGACAGATTGAGCCAATCCTGCCAATAGTTTGACATATTTAATGTTGTCTTTATATTCTTCTCAGGTTTAACCATAGGCCTAAGTGTCGGCGGTGGCTCAATTCTTTTGCTTCTGGGTCTTGGTTTGCCCTTCATAGCACGTGAGATCAAGCTATATAAGGTCCAAAAAATGAAAGAGAAGTTTTTCAAGCAAAATCATGGACTGCTTTTGCAGCAGTTAATATCACAAAAGGCAGATATTGGTGAAAGGATGCTGATTACTTTAGCAGAACTAGAGAAGGCGACAAACAACTTTGACAAAACTCGTGAGATCGGTGGTGGAGGACATGGTGTTGTATACAAAGGTATATTAGATTTACATGTTGTTGCCATCAAGAAGTCAAAGATTGCAGTACAGAAAGAAATCGATGAATTCATAAATGAGGTTGCAATTCTGTCTCAGATAAACCATAGGAACGTAGTGAAGCTCCTAGGATGCTGCCTTGAGGCAGAAGTACCACTTCTAGTATACGAGTTCATTTCGAATGGAACCCTGTATTATCATCTTCATGTTGAAGGACCAGTGTCATTATCATGGGAGGACCGAATAAGGATTGCCCTTGAGGTTGCTACAGCTCTAGCCTATCTACATTCGGCTACTACTGTGCCAGTATTCCACAGAGATATCAAATCTTCTAACATACTTCTGGATGATAACTTAACAGCAAAGGTATCAGATTTCGGAGCTTCAAGGTACATACCAATTGATCAAGAAGTAGCAACAACAGCTGTTCAGGGAACATTTGGTTATTTAGATCCCATGTACTATTACACTGGTCGACTGACAGAAAAGAGCGATGTTTTCAGTTTTGGTGTCCTTGTAGAATTGATCACTCGAAAGAAACCATTCGTCTATAGGTCTGACGATGATGACAGTCTTGTGTTACATTTTGCCTCCCTACTCACAGAGGGAAAGCTTGCTGAAATAGTAGATCCTCAGGTCATGGAAGAGGACAGCGGAGAAGTCCAAGAAGTGGCTGTGCTTGCTGCATCGTGTACTAAATTAGGTGGAGAGGACCGTCCTACAATGAGGGAAGTAGAGTTGGCACTTGAAAATTTGCAAGCTAGAAAGAAGCCTTCTCCATGTAATGCATCGTCAAATATATACGACGAGGATCAAATAGCAGCTCATTACAACGCAGTTGAAGATTTACTTTCTGAAAACGCCCCGTCAGTTGAACAGAGCACTGCAGAAGAAAGAAGGCTACAAACGACGGGAGATGAAATATTGCTAGAGGCAAGGCTTCCCAGATATGTGTTCGCCTGAACAGAGGTGCTTTATATATTCATATGTAATGTGCGGCATGGAGCAAAATTTCTTGTAGTTATGTTCTGTAACAATATGGAAAGCGTCCTGTAATGTTGTTTTGTCATGACATTTCTGCACTACTAAATTTGGATTGATCTCAAGATTGAATGTGTGTGGGGAAAAAAAAATCTGGTTTCCGAACGTGTTTCAGCTTAATTTTGGAGGAAGAACTTGTGTGGCTGCACGCCACTTGTTATCCTTTTGTTGTTGCCTTCCACTGTTCCACATTTCAGACTTCTGTGACGTAGGGGCTTAAACGGTTACTGCTAGCTCTTGGCTTGTGCTTCGGTGCATTTTTGATTGATGAAATTTGGTATTGTTCGTCTTATACATTACCTGCTTTCTGCTTCACCGGAGAATGGATCCCGGCGTACCTTAGGCGTGTTTATCCTGGACATGATGCAACAGATTCCTGCTGTAGAGAATACTCTGGCTTCTCTACTGGGAATGGCATAATACTGAAAACGTTAACTTGTAATCCGTGTTGCTAGCTATGGCAACGTAACAAACTATTGTGCGTGGCGTCCGAACTTGGGAGGCAGAGGACACCCGTCTTGGTGACGAACCGACGGGAGCCGGCGCCACCCATTCGCCCGCTGACGGAGAGGACAGGCTAGAGGAGGCAAGGCGAGGCGGCATGGGTTGCTCATGGCATCTGCGGCCGCTCGGCAAGGGCTCTGCGGACGGACGCAGGGCGATAAGGCTTTCGGCTTTGGGGTACCCGGTGTCGCGGCGGCGTCGATCTCTGTCAGAGAGGGGCATTCCGCGGAGGGCCAGGCTGGAGACGGCCGACCGGCCACGCGGAGGCACACCACCGCCGGACTTGATAAGGTTTGCTTACTTTCTCGCCATTTTGCTCACTTTTTTTTTCCGCATTTTGCATAGCATCGTCATCAATAGCATAAGCAGACATCGTGTGTGCAAAGAGCTATCTCTCGTTCAGAACAAAACCTGTGACTGCAAACATGGATTTCCTTATAGTTGATCAGACCGAAATTGGAAGGTTCCATGTATCATTCAACTAACAAGGCACTGCAGCTTGGACCTTGTCTTCTGGTGGATTTTCCTACCTTTTTCCTTCTGGTAGACTTTTTGAATTCGTAACCTCGTGCTCTCTTTGCAGACCAGAGGCTAAAACATGCTGAAAAGTACAACAGCAGATGAATTATAAAACTTCAATGTAGCCATCGCGATAGGAAATCCATCAAGTTCTTACCAAATTGGATCCTTTTTGCTACTGGTATTCTAATCATGCGTTCACCTTTTGAACCGAGTACCGTCTTTTTCCTTGGAAAAGAAGAGTGCTGTTGTAATCAAGGGGTTAGGTGGTAGAACAGAGAAAGAAAATTATGCGGCCTTCTTATGGACGCGCATTCCTCATCGTTTCATTTGGTAGTTAGAAACAGATATTGGGATGGTATTAAGTAGTTTACAGTTAGCTTGAGGAATGGAGATCAGATGAAAATCCATGATTGTTGCTATTCTGCAGTTAGTATGGAGACATTAGCTCGTAGGAGAGTTGGATTTGCGGTGTCTGTGGTTGCAGTTTTGCTGCTGCAACTGTTGGGTGCAGCGGCAATGAGCGCAACTAGAGCTAACTGCAGCACCCATTGTGGCAACATCAATATCCCCTACCCGTTTGGCATTGAGGCAGGCTGCTACCATGTTGGCTTCAACCTCACGTGTGATCTCTTGCAGAACCCACCCAAGCTGTTTCTTGGCGATGGCACAGTGGAGGTGCTCGAGATATCCATTCCCAGTGCCACGGTGCGAATCAACAGCAGCAGCATCGTGCCATCAGCGAGTCGTCAGAAAGGAAGCTATCACACATGGGATGGCCTCAGAAGGAGCGGCCCATTCTTTGTCTCACCAGACAAGAACAGGTTCCTGGTGCTGTCGTGCCACAATGTCCAAGTCCTCCTCCTCGGAGAGGACAACAGCACCGTCAACGCCTGTGCCACTTACTGCCCACCAGCGCCAGGAAAAGGCCAACCTTTTCAGTACCCCATGCGCAACGAGTGCTCTGGCATTGGTTGCTGTAGTGCATCCATACCAAAAGGCTATACTTCCTACAGCATCCGGGTCGAATCCTCAAACAATGTTTCTGAGTTTGATGCTGAGTCCTCAGTTTACATAGCTGAGGAGGGATCATATAATGTCACACGGCTGATCTATGAAACCGTTGACGCTCTCCCTGCCTTGCTTGACTGGGTGATCAGCAACGCAACATGTCATACAGACTCACCTAGCGTGCCTGCATCTGCATGCCGAAGCAGCAACAGTGCATGTGTAAATTATACAAGCTATGTTTACAATGGATATCGCTGTCGCTGTTCTACTGGTTATCAGGGAAACCCATACATATCCAATGGATGTGAAGGTATGCAGGTTGAACCAATCTAGTTTTATTTTCTAATGCAAAGTTGAAATGACATCAGATTTCTGTGGTGATAATGCACTATTTTCTTAGTATGTCTAACAGTTTATTAATTTTACTAGTTTACTAATCTTTTTCTGAGGCGAAAACAATTTAATTTATGGTTCTGTATTTTGTTTGCTTAGATATCAACGAGTGTGCACATTGGGAACTCCACTCATGTTTCGGAACCTGTGTAAATATGCCTGGAAAGTTTCTTTGTCGATGCCCTGATGGAACCAATGGAAATCCCTTCATGGAAGGGGGATGCATCAAGATCAAGATTTCCTCTCAAGGTGATGATCATAGCCTGGATTACCTAATTTATGTGTGCACCTGCTTTATGATCTAACTTTAGAGCTAACGTTTTCACAAGGTTGGTTTATAGATGACGCATGGGTGGTAGCATGCTGGTAGATCCTTTAGGGGGGAGGCTGCTGGCCAGTGCTTGAATCCTTTGCACTAGAAAAGGTCACTCGCTGTGTATAGCTTTCATAGTTATACGCGATTGCGTCCTGGGTCGCCGGCCTTCATGACATCTCCTGGCCGTATGATGTGGGATTGCTTCCTAGCGCAATACCTCGGGTGTGGTCTTCCCCAGGAACTTAGTTTTCCATTTTCGATGACAAATGTAACATAATGCCTGCTATAACTATATATAATTCTTACCCTTCATTAAGGCAGCACTGAAGGATGAGATAAATAATTCTGGTTTTCCTTCTTCCTTTTCAGGTTTAACCATAGGTCTGGTTGTCAGCTGTGGCTCAGTCTTCTTACTTCTGGCATTTGGTGGTCCCTTTGTAACACGCAAGATACAGCTACGTAAGGCCGAAAAAAGGAAACAAAAATTTTTCAAGCAAAATCATGGTCTGCTATTGCAGCAGTTAATATCACAAAAGGCGGGTATTGGAGAAAGGATGATTATTTCCTTAGCAGAGCTGGAGAAAGCCACAAACAATTTTGACAGAGCTCATGAGGTTGGTGGTGGAGGACATGGTGTTGTGTACAAAGGTATTCTAGACCTACATGTTGTTGCCATCAAGAAATCAAAGATTGCAGTACAGAAAGAAATCAAGGAGTTCATAAACGAGGTTGCAATTCTGTCTCAGATAAACCATAGGAACGTGGTTAAGCTCCTCGGATGCTGCCTTGAGACAGAAGTTCCATTATTGGTGTACGAGTTCATTTCAAATGGAACCCTTTCTCATCATCTTCATGTTGAAGGACGAGCATCACTACCATGGAATGATCGACTAAGGATTGCACTTGAAATTGCTAGAGCTGTGGCTTATCTACATTCATCTATTTCAGTGCCAGTGTTCCACAGGGATATCAAGTCTTCTAATATACTGCTTGATGATAGTTTAACAGCCAAAGTGTCCGACTTTGGTGCTTCAAGGTACATTCCAATTGATCAGACGGGAGTAACTACAGCTGTTCAGGGAACATTTGGCTATTTAGATCCCATGTACTACTACACAGGTCGGCTGACAGACAAGAGTGATGTTTTTAGCTTTGGTGTTCTTCTTGTTGAATTGCTCACTAGGAAGAAACCATCCCTGTATAGCTCCGACAACGGCGACGGTCTTGTTTCACATTTTGTCTCGCTGCTAATGGAAGGCAACTTTGCGGACATAATAGATCCACAAGTCATGAAGGAGGGAGATGGTGAAGTCCAAGAAGTAGCTGCGCTAGCGGCAATGTGTACAAAGCTAAACGGAAAAGACCGGCCTACAATGAGAGATGTGGAGATGACACTTGAAAACTTGCGAGCTAAGAAGAAGCATGTTCCAGGTAATAAATCGAGGAGATCAGATGGAGATGAAACTGCAAATCTGTACATGTCAGCTGAAGGGGTTTCAAATGAATCGAGTAGACAGTACACCATGGAGGAGGAAATCTTGTTGTCAGCATGGCATCCTCGATGATGTTCCCTTTTGGTCTCACGAACAGCACACTTATACGTAGTCATTCTTGTCGAGTCGGATTTTTTTTTTTTTTGATGAAAGAAGAGCAAAGATCCTTGCCCACTTCTGTTTTCTTCTGAATATTTTTTCTGCAAATTTGAGCAGCCATATTTGTTTGGTTATTGATATCCTATACCTTCATGTGTAGAGGTGGAAATACAAAGTCAGAAAGCTTGTTCATACATGACTATTAACCAAAACTGAAGTCTTTTCCTCGTTCATTGCCCAGCTTGATGAGCACACATCCTTTTCGTTCTGCTTACTCTTTGCGAAGGTTTCTGAAAACACTCGGCAAACGTCCATTTTGCCCGAGTGTTGTTTGAAATACACTCGGCAAAGGACCTATTTGCCGAATGCCCGACATATTACACTCGGCAAATAATGTGGCACTCAGCAAAAAAGCATTTTCCCGTAGTGATCATCATCATCATGTGTTGGAGCATCTGTTGCGTCTTCTATATGTTTTTGTCTCGACTTAAATATTGCATGATGATAAATGACTAGCGGGCTACTCCCTCCGGTTTTAAATTGTTGACGTTTGACTATTTTTGAGTTACGTTTGACCATTCGTCTTATTCAAAATATTTAAAAAGTTATCATAGATTTTGTTATGATTAGTTTCGTCACTAAAGAAAAATTGAAATATAACTTATAATTTTGCATATTTAAGCTAATATTTTGAATAAGATGAAAGGTCAAACGAAACTAAAAAATAGTTAAACGTCAACAATTTAAAACCAGAGGGAGTATCTGTCTAGAATTATTTCAAACTTTGTCTGACTCATGTATGACATGCACGACACCCTCACTATCCTCTAGAGGCCACATGAAACTGTGGCAACTCCTATCGTGCAGTCGGACACTGGCCACAACAATCCGGTCGTACACCTAGCACGACTCATTTCTTTGTCCAAAATTTTCATGCAATGCAAGGATTTAAATTCACGCGTTTGGCAACCATAGTCTGCATACCACCAATGATTACAGGGATTCTAGCTTTTTGGTTGCATGGATTTTTTTATATTTTGAGACGAAGAAAGTACAGTAGGTGAGATTTTCTATATGGAGGGAGGACTAGCGAACGAATACACTATAAGCTAGTAGTTAATTTTAAATGGTTATATCATCCTAGACCACAAATCAAACTAAGTCGAGAATTAGTCAAAGTCCTAGCGCTGTACCGTCGTGGTTTGGACCGCTGGAGCCTGGAGGGCCAAAACAGCGTGAGCACTAAAGTCTCAAGTCGCCGTGTGCAGGATTTTCCACAGACGAAAAGTATAGGTTGTGCTCGACCTTTTGCATGATTGCATACACGCGCAAGCGCAACATGGTGAAGGCAGGTAGTAGGGGAGTCGCGGCGTTCGCTGCTTTGGTCGCCACGCTGCTGTTGCTGCCCCCGCCGCACGGCGCCGGGGCACCAGCTGCGGCATCCACCGGGGCGGAGAGCAGCAACTGCACCAGGAGCTGCGGCAACATCAGCATCCCGTACCCGTTCGGCCTCGAGCCCGGCTGCTTCCACGCCGCCGGCTTCAACCTCACATGCCGGGAAGGCTCGCCTCGGCACGGCCCGGCCGAGCTGTTCCTCGGCGACGGCACCGTGCAAGTGCTCGAGATCTCCGTTCAGCACAGCACGGTGCGCATCAACAGCGCCCGCGTGGATTGGCCGGGTGATGATGACAACGGCATAACCCCGAACAGAACATGGGGGGACGGCCTCCCACGGAACGGGCCGTACTTCCTGTCGGAGTCAGTGAGCATGTTCCAGGCGATCGGGTGCGGCATCCAGGTAAGCATAACATGGGGACAATACAACGAATTGGCCAGTTCTTGTACTGCTGTTCTCTGCCCGTCTATGGTGAACGGATTCAGTGGTGTTCCCTATGGGAATGGTAGCTGCTTGGGCAATGGCTGCTGTCAGGCAAACATTCTTGTAGGCTCCTCTTTCTACAACATCACGATCGACAGGCTTCCTGGCTCACCACCCTATGGTCTTGCTCTTTATATTGTCGACCAAAGTTTTCGTTTCATCAAAGACATTACTGAAGATCCAGAGCAAGGTCCCAAAGCGCTACCGGCCACGCTAGACTGGATAATCAATAATTCATCATGTCCAACAAATACATCGGCCCCTGAATGTCGCAGTACCCACAGCTATTGCCAAAACTCCGGTACCTATGGCCATGGTGGGTATATGTGCCAATGCTCTGATGGTTATGAAGGCAACCCTTATGTTCCCGGTGGATGCCAAGGTACGTCGTTAATCAACTTGTTTTTTTAATATAAAAAGGTTATATTCTTTTGAATTCATGCATCTTCAGAGTGCAATTTCTAATTAACTTCCCTGTGTTTGTTTAGATATTGACGAATGCAAATTTCCGGACATCTATGATTGCTATGGCTATTGCGAGAATACACAGGGAAGTTTTCTATGCCAGTGCGATTTCGGTTATACAGGCAATGCGTCCACTCCAAATGGATGCAGAGGTACCCAGTACATTCTAAGTGATAATTGCAAAATAGCAGGTCAAGTCGGCCTTTGAACTTCTCTATCAACCGAACCTATCTAGTTTCATTTTTTTTTAATTTTTGCCCTTTCCTCAATGAATAACATCACACTTGAAAGTTAATAGCACGATTCATTTAATTTTATTTTCCGTATATATTCTGCTTAACTTAGTGTATACGTGTTTCTAGACATTGATGAGTGTGTGCACCCGGAAGCACACTCGTGCTACGGGACTTGCCAAAACTTTCCTGGAACTTTTCAATGTCAATGTCCTAATGGAACCTATGGAAATCCTATGAAGAAAGGGGGATGCATTACAATCAAGAATTCTTACACAGGTATCAATCCCCTATGTTCACTCTTCATCTTATTTTCTTTCTAAGTTGTACAATAATTACAATTTTACATTGTGCACATCTGAGTATAAGGCAATTTTTGTAATATTGTAAAAACTAAATATTTTCTCACTTGAATACATTCGTTGGTTCGAATATTGAATACAATAACTATTGTTTTCAGGTTTAAGCATTGGGTTAGGAGTGGGTGGTGGTACGATTCTTTTGCTTCTGGGACTCGGTGGTCCCTTTATATTGCGTAAAATCAAACTACAAAAAATCAAGAAGATGAAACAGAAATTCTTCAACCAAAATCATGGATTGTTATTGCAGCAACTTATATCACGGAACACAGATATTGGTGAAAGGATGATAATTACTTTCAAGGAGTTAGAGAAGGCTACGGACAATTTCAATAGAACACGTGTAGTTGGTGGTGGAGGGCATGGTGTTGTGTTTAAAGGAATTCTAGACTTGAATGTTGTGGCAATCAAGAAATCAAAGATTGTGGTACAAAGAGAAATTGATGATTTCATAAATGAAGTTGCGGTTCTCTCTCAAGTGAACCATAGAAATGTGGTGAAACTCTTGGGATGTTGCCTTGAGGCAGAAGTCCCATTGTTGGTTTATGAGTTCATTTCAAATGGAACCCTTTATCACCATCTTCATGTTGAAGGAATCATATCACTACCATGGGATGATCGATTGAGGATTGCAATGGAAGTTGCAAGAGCCATATCCTATTTACATTCAGCTACTTCAATGCCAATATTTCACAGAGATATTAAGTCCTCAAATATACTACTTGATGACAATTTAACTGCAAAAGTATCAGACTTTGGAGCTTCTCGGTACATCCCAGTTGATAAAACAGGAGTCACTACAGCGGTTCAGGGAACTATGGGTTACTTGGATCCGATGTATTATTATACAGGTCGGCTAACAGATAAGAGCGATGTCTTCAGTTTTGGTGTTCTTCTCATAGAGCTGCTCACAAGAAAGAAACCGTTTGTCTTTCATACTGATGGTGGAGATGGTCTAGTTTCATACTTCATCTCACTACTTGCAGAAGACAAATTGATCGACATAGTAGATCCTCAGGTTTTGAAGGAAGAAGATGGAGAAGTACAAGAAGTAGCTGCCCTTGCGGCAATGTGTACTAAATTGAAGGGAGAAGACCGTCCTGCAATGAGAGAAGTTGAGATGACACTAGAGAATTTACTTGTCAAGAAGAAGAAGCAAGTTCCATGTGATAAAACTGCAAGGAGGTATGGTGACGATCAGACTCCAGTTCACTATATCTCAACTGAACGTCCTACTAATGAAGCAACAAGCAGGCAATACACTATGGAAGAGGAGATGTTGTTATCTGCAAGCTACCCCCGTTGAACTTCTGCAGTCACAAACAAAAATAAACTATATGAAGTACGAGTTTTCTTCGTGCTTCTAAAGTATACCTTGTATAAAGCTTTTTTAGATATGCATCTGCTAGATGTTTATTTCAAATATAGTTCCTTCTTCAATCCAATACTAGAAAGCAGGATTATTTTGGTTCACGCTTTTCATGAACGTGAAATGTTAATTTTCTGGTGTGCTGTAAGAAGCAAGGAGTTAAACAGAGTAATTGATTTCTCTCTGTATTCTTGAGAAATGGCGACTCTCTCAACTGAGAGGCTAGCTCTTGGTACCAGCCGACGGCCTGTCGGCTGGGCAACTTGCTTACTGGGTGGTGGCATCGCGGGCCTCGTGGCATTGCAGCTGATATGTGGGAGACAGCGGCAAGGCCCGGTTGCGGTGCCATTTCTGGGGTACGTCTTAAAGTAATGAGTAGCATTCTATCTAGCTAGCAGATGGTTGTCCTTAAAGGAAAGTTGTACCCATCCCCAAAACATATCAAATCAACCAGAAATGAATGAAAATCATGCAATGTTGTCTTCAGTCAACTCACCATCACCCTTGCCCAAAAAGTTTTTAAAAAAACTCAACATCACCATATATTATCCTCTTTGCCCTGAATCTGAAAAAAATATGAATTAAGATATGAGGAAGATATTATCCCCTCTGATCATAGATGCCAGATAAATTGGCCTCCGGAAACTACTGTACTAGCTAAAAAAAATCCAGAACTAAAGTGTCAACTGAAAAAGAATCCACTGAGGGCGAGGCCAAGCGCCAGCGAGTTACTATATCACTGCTGATTGGTACTGAACAGTTAGAATCATTTAACGATTTCAGTAGCGACCAAAACATCTACTTTTTCTTTGAGAAATTTACAGGAGAAGCCCCTACTGTGCGCCAAAACATCTACTTGTTAAAACAGTTTCTATAGATTTTTTTTGGGCATGTAGAAATCATTCGTTGACGCATGCATTCGGTTAAGAATGAAGAGGGTGCTAAATGACTCTGAACGGTCTGAAAATAAGTTTTCAAATATCCCGGCTGCGAGTTTGCGACCCCAGAACTAAGAGTTGATTCCCTTGCTTGTAGTTTTTGATCGATGCGGTGTCCAACGACCAAAGAACGCTTGGTCGCGCACGCGCTACACTGTTGAATGTTGATGGTCTCCAAACCGTTTGCAGTTTCACTCACGCTTGCTCAGCGTTGTTAATTAGGCGAGAGTGATCGGGGCCACGTGTCCAGGTCCACGCGGCACGTCACACTTTTCTCTACGCATGGAGAAGGACTAGCGGAACAAATAGTACTACTTTCGTTTTTAAATTGATGTCGCTGTTGATTTTTTAAGTTATGTTTGACCATTCATTTTATTTAAAATATTAGTTTAAATTTGCAAACTTATAAGTTATGCTTAAACTTTCTTTAGAGATATAACAAATCATAACAAAATACGTGATAATTTTAACTTTATTTGAATAAGACGAATGGTTAAACACGAATAAGCCAGCAAGTCAAGTCGTCTCTCACAGCGTGTATATCAGGGGTTTATTTTCGTGAGCTGCACCGCGAACCAGTGTCAAGTCAGAACTCAGAAGTCACCCTGTGAGAAGTGTTCCGATCGACCAAGAAGTAGCACACGGCCGCGTCGGCACCACCGCCGGGTGAACGAGCACGCCCAGTTAGTAGGGTCGTACCTGAGTCGCGCGCTGGAATGCTGAGGTAGTGGGGGCGTGTGGCCGCAGTGTAGTTGTAAAGCACTCGGGGCGGCATGCAGGCGCGTGGGAGGAGAGCGCGGCCCCGGCCGGCGACTCGATACCGCGGCGCAAAAGTCTGAAGAGAGGACCGGTTCGACGAGGGTCGTTGCCGCGTCGATTCCAGTTCCGGCCAAACTGCGTGGCCCACCAAAACGTCTATCACGTTTTCCAGGGTCGCGTTCGTTACGGGTCATGATGGCCGACGAGTAATCCAGAGTCTTTGCCAGCGCCACCTGCCGTGGCGAACCGCCCCGCGCCGCGGTCCTGTAGTTAAGCTCGGTCGAGCTCGCATGAAGAGCACAGAAGCTCAGGGGCCGTCAACCGTACCGTCGCACCTGGCGTCCCGACCCGAGTGCTCACAACGGCGCTCTGACTGAGTACCTCAGCATTCAAGCGCGTGACTGCCGGTGCCCGGTGCGCCCCTACTACGAACAGGACCTGTTCGTTCACCCGGCGGTGCCGACGCCGTCGCAGCAAGCAATCCGTAATCCAATATAATGCCCCGAATACCAATCTCCTGGGGCAGATCGCGGTGCACAGTGGCTTACATGCATGCTGCACACCGGGTCGGAGGAGCTGATTTCCAAAACGTTTCAAATCAGCCGCACGGTCGCACTCGTTGTTGCCCACTTAATTGTCCGGCTCCGGCGTTTTCCTGGAAATCTGGAGGCACGCATAGAAGTGGCATCAGCACACGTTTTCCTGGGGATCGATGGAGAGGACTGACTAAGGAACGATTCAACGAACACAATGCGCTGGAAATTCACTGCTAGTTCGTTAACTTTTCTTGGCGTTAGCTGTAGGGAAGGTAAGTGGAAATCAGGGGCCTGTCTAGAAGGTTGTCACACACCACACAAGTCTGGGTACGTACTCCACTGCTGGTCAAGTCGTCGTGGCGTGTACCAGGGGTTGCCACTTAAAAGGCCACGTAAAGACACGGGAGCACCACCAATACTACATGTAAAAAGCCACCGTGGTGAAGGATTCATATGACCGATGACCAGTACACGTATACTGTGACTGATTATATATATGCACTGTCCTACCCGTGCGATCGAACAAAAAGAAAAGAAAAAGGAAAGAGTAGCTACCTTTGCATAGTTGCATATATATATATATATATATATATATATATATAGATATAGACACACACACGCACAGCATGGGTAGGGTAGAAAGTAGGGGAGTCATGGCGTTCGCTGCTGTACTCCTTGTCACGTTGCTGCCGCTCCTGCCGTTGCGCGCCACGGCGGCGGCAGCCACCGAGCTGGGGAGCAACTGCACCAGGCGGTGCGGCAACATCGAGATCCCGTATCCTCGAGCCCGGCTGCTACCACGCCGCCGGTTTCAACCTCACATGCCGGGATGGCTCGCCTCGGCACGGCCCGGCCAAGCTGTTCCTCGGCGACGGCACCGTGCAAGTGCTCGAGATTTCCGTTCAACACAACACGGTGCGCATCAACAGCACCCGTGTGGAGTGGGTGCATTCTGGTGCTGCCCTCACCGTAAACAGAACATGGGGTGCTAGCCTCCCGGTAAGCGGCCCCTATTTCCTGTCGGAGTCAATAAGCAAGCTCCAGGTGATAGGGTGCCAAATCCAGGTCAACGTCCTCGGGGGAGTGAGTAACACCTTGGTCAGTTCGTGCACTGCCATCTGCCCGTTTGATTCCAAAAACGGAGGTTATTTTGCCGGGAATTGTTTTGCCGGGAATTGTAGCTGCACTACGGGCATTGGCTGCTGCCAAGCGAGCATCGTTCTAGGCCAATCTTTCTACAACATCCAGATCAATAGGATTGACAGCAATTTACTCCTTCCTGTTTCGGTATACATAGTCGACCAGATTTCTGACAACGGCATCAACATGATTTTAGAGCCAAATTCGCTACCGGCCACACTAGACTGGATAATTACTAATACGTCTTGTCCTCCAACAAATGTGACTGCTCCCGAATGTCTCAGTACCCACAGCTATTGCCAAAACAGCTATGCCATAGTCCATGGTGGGTACACGTGTCGTTGCGCTGATGGTTATCAAGGCAATCCTTATGTTTCCAGTGGATGTCATGGTGGGTACAATTAATAGCCAATCGAACTTTTCGAATCACTTTCCCCAGTATTTATAAATTTTACTCTTTTTTTTGGCGAGGAATTTATAAATTTATAAATTTACTCCTAACAATTACTGTCCTTGTGTTTGTTTAGATATCGATGAATGCAAATTTCCAGACATCTATCACTGCTACGGTGCCTGCGAGAATACACCAGGAAGTTTCAAGTGCCAATGCAGTACTGGCTACACAGGAAATGCTTCGATCCCAAATGGGTGCATAGGTACATACTGCAAATATTATCCGCAGTTACAACTTATCTACTCACAGATACTCGATGTTTGGACAATATTACGGTTTTTATACATAGCTTTTATCACTTCATTTGCTATTGAAATATATCATAAAATTAATGCAGTAAAGATATGATATTATAAAAGTGAATTTCGGAACAAAGATATACATTTCAATTTCATGTTTCTAATATGCATATGTTTTGAAATATATTGACTGTCAATGCCTTCAAATTTTAGCTTTCTCAACTATTTAATGTCACTTATAGGTTATATATACCCTTGTAATACACAGGGTGTATTGTAGTGTCATTACTTACCGTCTTATTAATGAATCATCTAAATTCCTTGCAAATATATACAATTGCTGTTTTCCCATTTCTTAATTTTTTTGCAAGGGGCCTATTTTTTATTAATCTGTAAAACTTTTATTTAGACATCAATGAGTGCGAGCACCCAGAAACCTATTCATGCTACGGAAGCTGCCAAAATTTCAATGGAAGTTTTCTTTGCCAATGCCCAAATGGAACCAACGGGAATCCATTCACAAATGGGGGATGCATTACTATCAAGAAATCCTTCACAGGTGACAAACTATTGTGTGCACATATTACCTTCTTTTAATTTGGATACTGTACACATCTGCAACATAAAGCTAAATTGTAGTCATCGAGAAACAAAAACTTTCTTGCGTCATACTAGCTCGGATCCACTCAAGAATTCGGCCCGTATTTTTTTCTTTTCAGGTTTAAGCATTGGTCTAGGAGTTGGTGGTGGCACATGTATTTTGTTTCTAGCACTAGGTGTTCCATTCATAGTCCACAAAGTCAAGCAGAGGACGGATAAAAGGAAAAAAGAGATTTTTTTCAAACAAAATCATGGATTACTTTTGCAGCAGTTGATATCTCAAAAGACGGATATTGGTGAAAGAATGATTCTTACCTTGTCGGAGTTGGAGAAAGCTACAAACAATTTTGATAGAGAACGTTGATTGGTGGAGGAGGGCATGGTATCGTGTTCAAAGGAATCATAGATCTACATGTTGTGGCAATCAAGAAGTCAAAGATTATAGTTCAAAAAGAAATAGATGAATTCATTAATGAAGTGGCAATTCTCTCCCAAGTGAACCATAGAAATGTGGTGAAGCTCGTAGGATGTTGCCTCGAGACAGAGGTTCCACTGCTAGTTTATGAGTTCATTTCGAATGGAACGATTTATCAACATCTTCATGTGGAAGGACCAGTGTCACTGTCATGGGCTGACCGAGTCAGGATTGCACTTGAAGTTGCTAAAGCTCTGTCCTATCTACATTCAGCTGCTTCCATGCCAATATTTCATAGAGATATTAAATCCTCTAACATACTTCTTGATGACACTTTAACAGCAAAAGTATCAGATTTTGGATCATCAAGGTACATCCCAATTGATCAAAAAATTCAAGGAACAAGGGGCTACCTGGATCCCATGTACTATTATACAGGTCGCCTAACAGATAAAAGTGATGTATTTAGTTTTGGTGTTCTTCTCATAGAATTACTAACTAGAAAGCAACCATTCATGTATCGGTCTAACAACGGTGACAATCTTGTTTCACATTTCGTAAAGTTGTTCACAACAGGAAATGTAGTTGGCATAATAGATCATCAAGTCATGGAAGAGGATGATGGAGAAGTCCTAGAAGTAGCCGCTCTAGCGGCAAGGTGTGCTAAATTAAGGGGAGAAGATCGGCCTACAATGCGAGGAGTGGAGATGACACTTGAAAACTTACTAATACAGAAGAATCATGTTCCATATGTTGCAACACCGAAGAATGATGAAGACCAAATTCCGGTCCACTACATGTTAACTGAACGGATTACTAATAATGAAGCAAGCAGGCAATACACTATGGAAGAGGAGATACTGTTGTCGGCAAGCTACCCTCGTTAAACATGTGCAATCATGCAACAGTGAACTTCGTGCTTCTAAATTTATTATGTACATATTGCTGAAAGATGCATTAGCATGAGGTTGATTCATTTCATATAGTTACTATCATGAACACAATAACGACAGTAGTGTCGTGCATAGTGCTTGTCAGTTGTGATTAATATGAAACATTCTTAGTTTGTGTTATTCCGGTTAAAAAGTAGAGAAATGGATGCGTGTCTCTGTGTTCATGAAGTAATGCAAACGTTTTATATACTGCAACCCAATTGTTTTCGAAAAGACCTATTTGTGCATGTATTCATGTATATAAATTTTAGATAAACTATCTATAGCGGGGGGTGGCGGGTGATTTGCGCAGCTCGTACTAACTATTTCTTATAGTAGTGATGGGTAACTAACTTATAACTGATATGTATAAAGGTATTTTGGGTTAATTTTTTACTAACACCACATTAATAATGTGTGATTTACAAACATGTATAACGGTATTTTAGATTTTGTTTCATTGCACTTCCCCTAAAATAAAAAATTGTTGTAGGCAACAAAGGCGTTCAAAGCTATTCCTGAGATAATGCAGCTTATTTTAATAGGCCTTTTTTAGCATGTAACGACGATGTACTAATACAGGTTAGACACTAGAATGTATAGGCACCAATGAACCACTATCTGAATACAATCAAGAAAAGAAATACCTACCTCAAACCATAAGTGGAGCCAACACCTGCCTATCCTTCGGGTAAGAAGAGAAAGGTTCTTCGCAAATAAATAAATAAAATAAAATCATAACATGATTCTGGTTTCTTGGTTCCATCGTGACAATGCAACTAAATCTTGTAGCATATCGAAAAGGTTGAGTTTTCAAAAAAACAAATAATCAAAAAGGTTGTGGCCTGGCGTCAACGTGAAGGTGAGCAGCACAATGGGCTGGGAACCGCTTGATGTCCTGAGCAAGTGCTCCTGCCTGCGAGCTCGGCCAGAAAGACGGAGCTCAAGTCTTGATCGCTGCGGCGCGGCGTGGCCGCACAGCAGGTTGTGCTTTTGAAGACTCGGATTGCTGATCACGATTCGCGTTGGCCGTAACGCCCATAAGGTAAGTGCACGATTCGCGACCCCATGTCCAAGCAATGTTTGTGTGGGTGTGCAGGGCGAGTAGATTGTTTGGTCCGCCAACTTATCACGACTAGCAAGACTTCGCTTATCAAAACCGTGGTATCATGGCGGCAGGATATCAATGATCGATGGAGGCACCGAAGTGAGGAGACAAACTGGAGAGGACTTGGCAGAGAGTATATACAAGCTTATTTAACTATTTAGAAGGATAGTAGAGAGATAATGTTGGAATTATTGGGCTTGGCCCATGAATATTTCCTAATAATTCATGAAAAACTCAAAGGCCCATTCATGCATGGTGGGAGTGGAACTCTTTAGTCTCATATTGTTAGTTGAGGTGGAGGAGGACCTACTTAAATAGAAGGTTGCTTGACCTTCTCTTGCTAGTATGTGGACAAGAGGATAAGGAAGAAACACACGCGCATCACCTGCGTGAATGGTCTGCCGAAATCCGGCCCGAGGCCTTGCGGGTGCGCGGCTTCCTTTTGCAGTTTCTTTTTGTTGCGTATCCAATTCGTTTTTATATGGAAACCGATTCGGTTGTGGGACGCCTAAACCCTAGCGGTCTCCTTCTATAAATACGGTGCGCCGCCCCCATTGCATAACACAACACGAGTTAGGGTTTTTGCCTCTTCCTCCTGCTGCGCCGCCGCTTGTAGTCTGCCCTATCCCGATCGTCGGCGTGCACCGGCGAACGGGAGAGCAGGTCTCCGGAACCGTCGTCCTCTGAGCTCCTGCACCGGGAGAGGGCGAATAAGGTTTTTGGGAAGCGCTCTGCGTGACTGCTCGATCGCTTCCACCACGGCTCGTCTTCCTCCTCGGTCGCGTGCGGGAGTTGCTGCTCGTCGTCATCAACGTCTACATCGTCGTCCCGCTACGGCTTCCACTACTCCGCTGGATCAACAGTACGTGTTCTATAAAATCATGTCTCTCCTATTTGCCTATCTGATCCATGCTTGTACGGTAGTACTGCGAAGTATGGTAGATCTTACTCTGTTTACTATGGTTATAGACTTGTCTAGATCTTGCGTAGACTTGTCTAGTTTAATCTGTAATCTGTTCATCATGTTTATGATTTATTTCGGTATTATATTAAACCTAAAAGTGCTTATATATCCAACAGATAAATGGAGGGTGAAGCATGTCGAGATAGTTTTCCTGAACAAATACTTGGCACAAAAATGGTAACACAAGAAAATCAACTGAACTAGTAAAGTCAGTGCACGCATATTTCAAAGTATAGACGCGGTGCATGGTTCATGGGTGGAAGACTTAGAATACGGCAGCACGACAATTCGGCAAATCACCACGTCAAGTGGTACCGAACCAACTACGACCATTGTCTTGCAGCTAATTCGAATGGGCAAACCTTCTGACGAGAACGGCGGTGTGTTTTTCAGTCCACAAGGCAGAAATCACCGCGTGAAGTGGTCTCTAACGAACTATGACTATTGTCTTGCTGCTACTTTGAATGCGTAAAGCGTGTATATATTCTGACGAGAAGAGCACTGCTAATAGGTAGAGGGACCAGTGCATTTGTCCTTGCCTAGACACTCATGGAGAGGGTAGAAAACAGGGCAATCGGAGCTTTCTCTGCTTTATTATTTGCCACGCTCGTGCTACCGTTGTTGGGTGCTCCGGCGGGCACCGGCCCGGGTAGCAGATGCACCAGGCGTTGCGGCAGCATCGCCATCCCGTACCCGTTCGGCGTGGAGCCCGGCTGCTACCACGCCGCCGGCTTCAACCTCACCTGCAGCCATGTCCACCACCCGCCGAAGCTGTTCCTTGGAGACGGCACCGTGCAAGTGCTCGAGATTTCTGTTCCCGACGGCACGGTGCGCATCAACAGCACGACCCCCGTGCAAGCGGATGAAATATGGGGCGTCGAGCCTTTCTGGCCTGGCCGGGTCATAAACGGGACATGGGGGGCGGGCTCCCAAAGGACGGCCCCTTCTTCCTCTCGGAGTCGACCAACATACTCCAGGTGATAGGATGCAACATCCAGGTCGATCTCTGGCAGCGGGTGGGGGAATGCTTGGGCAGCTTGGTCGGTTCTTGCACTGCTCTCTGCCCAGTGCTCAGTCCAAAGGATTCTACTGTTTTCCCCTACCCGTTCATGCCGAACGGTAGCTGTGGTGGCCTTGGTTGCTGTGAGGCAGACATCATTCTGGGCTACTCTTCCTACAGCATCCAGGTGCACCTGCGAAGCGACTCGGATTCTTATTCTTCGTTCAGTCTTAATTCTGGTATCTACATAGTGGACAGGAATTTTACGTACGACGAGAAACCCCTAGTTTACAGGAATTTTACGTACGACGAGAACCCCTAGTTGACAGGAATTTTACATACGACGAGAAAACCCCTAGGCTGGATGGCGCAGCTACGCTGAACTGGTTGATCAGTAATTCCAAATGCCCAAGAAATACTTCCGCACCTGAGTGCCGCAGTGCCAACAGCTTTTGCAGAGATTTCGTGTCCCATAGTGGTACCCTTGGGTATCTATGCCAGTGCTCTCATGGTTATCAGGGTAGTATGACAGTTCAATCAACTTTGCTTATATCTTAACTTTAGCATTTCATGCTTGTACTAATCAATTTCCTTTTGTTTATTGGTTAGACATCGATGAATGTAAATCTCCAGACATCTACCTTTGCTATGGCAACTGCTCCAACACACCGGGGACTTACACTTGCCAATGTCCTACCGGCTTTATAGGCAATGCTTCTCTTCCAAATGGATGCAAAGGTACGCAAACGCAAACCAAGTTGAATGCTTCAAAATACTAGCTAGTATAGATTTATATATTCTTCACTTTCTTGTTTCTACCTTGTTTCCTTTTACAGATAACCCTTCTTTCTTAGTAGACATGCAAGACGTTGTAGTGACACTGCTTACAAAATCTACTGAAAGTTTTATCTTAACATTTTTCTCTTTATTCATGTATTCTCCCAGATATTGATGAGTGTGAGCACCAGGAAGCATATTCATGCTATGGAATATGCCTAAATTTTCCCGGAAACTTTCATTGCCAATGTCCTAATGGAGCATATGGGAATCCTTTCATGGAAGGGGGCTGCATTTCAATCAAGAGATCCTTCACAGGTTCTTAGCCACTTTGCACCGCATTATCATATCACAAGCGAATTGTTTAACGTTGATCTATATTACTCTGAACTCATGAATGCACATCATTATCTTGTTAGGATTAAGCATCGGAATAGGAGTCGGTGGTGGAGCCACTCTATTGCTTTTAGCACTTGGTGGGCCCTTCATAATGCATAAAATCAAGCTGCGGAAGATAGAGAGGGTGAAACAGAAATTTTTCAAACAAAATCATGGATTACTTTTGCAACAATTGATATCAAGGAATGCAGACATAGGTGAAAGAATGATAATCTCATTAAGGGATCTAGAGAAGGCTACAAACAATTTTGATAGAGCTCGTGTGGTTGGTGGCGGTGGTCATGGTGTCGTATTTAAAGGAATTCTAGATCTGAATGTTGTTGCAATCAAGAAAGCAAAGATGGCAGTGCAAAAAGAAATCGACGAATTCATAAATGAAGTTGCAGTCCTTTCTCAAGTGAATCACAAAAATGTGGTGAAGCTATTAGGATGTTGCTTGGAGACAGAAGTTCCATTGCTAGTTTATGAGTTCATTTCAAATGGAACCCTTTATCATATCTTCATGTTGAAGGACCATTGTCACTCCCATGGAGTGACAGGATTAGAATTGCAATGGAGGTTGCCAAAGCGGTGTCCTATCTACACTCGGCTGCTTCACTGTCAATATTTCATAGAGATATTAAGTCATCTAATATACTTCTTGATGATACTCTCACTGCAAAGGTGTCAGACTTTGGAGCTTCAAGATATATCCCGATTGATCGAACAGGAGTAACTACAACGGTTCAAGGAACAATTGGCTACTTGGATCCAATGTACTATTATACAGGACGACTAACGGATAAGAGCGATGTCTTCAGTTTCGGTGTTCTTCTTGTAGAACTTTTAACAAGAAAGAAACCATTTGTTTACCGTTCTAATGATGGTGATGGTCTTGTTTCACATTTCATTTCAGAACTCGCAGAAGGAAAATTAATTGACATAATAGATCCTCAAGTCGTAGAGGCAGGAAGATGGAGAAGTACAAGAAAGTAGCCACATTGGCAGCAAGGTGTACCAAACTGAAGGGAGAAGATCGACCTACAATGAGAGAAGTGGAGATGACACTCCAAAACTTACTAGTTAAAAAGAAGCAGGTTCCATGCATTACAACAAGGAGAAATGATGAGGATGGAACTCTTGTCCAAGACATATCAATGAAACAGATCATGAATGACTCAAGCCGACAATACACTATGGAAGAGGAAATACTGTTGTCAGCAAGCTATCCTCGATGAACCGGTGCAACCATGAATGATCGTAAACTTCCTTTTTAATATTAATGATCATGCAAGTCTTTGCTAAATGCATTTGATGGGTTGTTGATCTGGCACGTTCTTTGCTCAAACGCATGCAAGACAATGGTGATGTGTTTAATATCTTTCAGTTGAGTTTTCTACTTAGTTCCAAACTTGTAAGGATCAAGGAGTTCAAAATTGAGTTTCAGTCATGACTCTGTTCGTTTAGATCAAGGATGATATTTAAAAATTTGATTGTCAGTATATAGTTCAACGTGGACAAATGAAATGAGACCATGTCTTACGAGCCAATTGAAAGTGTTACTAAGAAATCCACGAAGACAATACACTGTGTAAGAGGAAATATATTGGTATCAGAAACATCTCCCTGGCGATGATCTTTTGCAGTAGTCTTCTGACAAAACATGCTTCTTTAATTTATTTACACTCATTCAAATGCACAGCAAGCCAAGGAACATGTGTCCCTCATTATATACTGTAAACTATATTATTCAAATTCGCAAAAAAATATTATTTAAGTCTTGGAAAACAAATGTTTGTTACTGTGTCAGGTGTACCCATAATTAATCTTTATGAGTGGAACACAAAATGTTCCCCCTAATTTATATTCCAGTTCGTGGTTGTAAGGCAAAAGGTGTTCGAAGCAGAGTACTCGATGGAGAGAAGACTTGATTTGCAATGTAGTCGCTCTGAACATCACTCGCTCATGACTTGGGAATGAATGTAGTCGTCAAAACGTGTGGACATCTGGGCCTGTCTCGATGGTTACGTTGCACCACTTGCGCTAAGCTACTGCAGCTAGGAGTCAACGGAAGCCAGCAAGTCAAGTCGTCTCTCACAACGTGTAACAGGGGTTTATCTTCGTGGTGTCTCCCACAACGTGTAATCGGTAGCTGATTAGTCAATTCCTAAAACATAATGATATGCCAACCCCCAAATAATCAAGCCATACGATTCTAAAAATAATAAAAAAAATCAAGCCATATGGACGCTAATTCCTCGTCGTTTCATGTGCTAGTTAGAAACGGGTAGTGGTTCGTTTTCAGGTCCAGCAGCTAGGTGGCTAAAATAGAATAGAACAGTCTCAAAGTTGCTTGCTCCTTTGACGAGAATCAGTCGCAAGGCAATGAGTGGTGAGTGCTTATAACAGAGCACCAAAAACAGAGAGGGGGGTGGTAGTGCGCTGCTTGGCACAATGATAACGCCACACGTTCGCAACATGAAGAAGAAAGTAGAAAGCAGGGGAGGCATTGCGTTGGCTGCTGTAGTTGCCACGCTGCTGCTGCTGTCCACGCCGCACGGCGCGGCGGCCACCCGGCGGAGAGCCATTGCACCAGGAGCTGCGGCAACATCAGCATCCCCTACCCGTTCGGCGTGGAGCCCGGATGCTACCGCGCCGCCGGCTTCAACCTCACCTGCGACCCGCTCCTACCGGCCCGCCCAAGCTGTTCCTCGGCGACGGCACCGTGCCGGTGCTCGAGATCTCCGTTTCCGACTCCACGGTGCGCATCAACAGCAGCCGCTTGCTCTACACGGCAGAGACGGGGGTCAGCACCGTGAACGGAACATGGGGCCGCGGCCTCCCGGCGGGCGGGCCGTTCTTCCTGTCGGAGTCGAGGAGCAGCGTGGCCTTGGTAGGCTGCGGCACGCAGGTCGACGTCCGAGGGGGAGATGGGAGCAGCTTGATCGCTTCTTGCACGGCTACCTGCCCACTCGATGGCAGCCAGCGGATAGTGGTCGAGACCGCAGCGCCTGCTCGGGCGTCGGATGCTGCCAGGCAAAACATCGTCCTTGGCTACGATAGCTACGATGTCCAGATCAACAAGCTCAAAGGATCAGCCTATGCTCTTACGACTTCTGTCTACTTAGTTGACAGGGGTTTCAGATACACCGAGGACATGAGTAGCATCTATGGCCGCTACCCTGAAGCGCTCCCGGCCACGCTGGAGTGGGTAATTAGCAACGGAACATGTCCTTCCTACTGGAACTCCATACCCGACTCCGTATGCCAAGGTATGAACAGCATTTGCCACGACGGGCCTTATAATGTTGCTGATCGTGGGTACCGGTGCGGCTGCGCTGATGGCTATCAAGGCAACCCTTACCTGGTTGACGGATGCCAAGGTACGATACATCCACTGGCTACATACGATTGATGAATCTGCACATATACATACTTATTAACTTCAAGTACTTCCTACTATGTGCTTGTCTAGACATAGACGAATGTAGCCATCGAGACATCTACCCATGTTACGGCGACTGCAAGAACATACCGGGAAGTTTCATTTGCCGGTGCCATACTGGCTATTATGGAAACGCTTCTGTGCCAAATGGATGCATAGGTACGAAAGTGCAAGCTAGATTGATGGTTAACTGTGCTACTTAGTTTACGCTATACCTATACTCACGTCAATTTTCTTTTGTTGCACTTATTTTGTTCTCTAGATATAAACGAGTGTGAGAACCCGGAATCCCATTCGTGCTATGGCATCTGCGTAAATTTCCCTGGAACATTCCAGTGCCAATGTCCTGTCGGAACCAATGGAGATCCTTTCACCAAAGGGGGTTGTACTACAATAAAGAAGTCCTCCTCATCAGGTGACAAGCCAATTCTTTCTCGAAATCGTCCGCTTGCTTTATACTCATGAATGTAACCCGCCGTTTTGATTTTCAGGTTTAAGTATCGGCCTGGGAGTATCTGGTGGAACACTTCTTTTGCTTCTAGCACTTTTTGGTCCATTCATAACACGTAAAATCAGGCAGCATAAGGTCGAGAAAATGAAAGAGAAATATTTCAACCAAAATCATGGTTTACTATTGCAGCAACTAATATCACATAAGGCAGATATTGGTGAAAGGATGATAATTAACTTAAAGGAGTTGGAGAAGGCTACAAATGATTTTGATAAAGCTCGGATAGTTGGTGGTGGAGGGCATGTGTTGTGTTTAAAGGGATTATCGATCTACATGTTGTGGCAATCAAGAAAGCAAAGATTGTAGTGCAAAGAGAAATCGACGAATTTATAAATGAAGTCGCAGTTTTGTCTCAGGTAAACCATAGAAATGTGGTAAAGCTCTTAGGATGTTGCCTTGAGACAGAAGTTCCCTTGTTAGTTTATGAGTTCGTTTCAAATGGAACACTTTATCATCATCTTCATGTTGACGGACCAGTATCTATGAAAGGGATGACCGGCTAAGGATAGCAATGGAAGTTTCAAGAGCATTATCCTATCTGCATTCAGCTGCCTCAATGCCAATATTTCATAGGGATATTAAGTCTTCCAATGTACTTCTTGATGACACCCTAACTGCAAAGGTATCAGATTTTGGAGCTTCTAGATATATCCCAATTGATCAAACAGGAGTGACTACAGCGATTCAAGGAACAATTGGATACTTAGAT